>CM040244.1:3987200-4390077 GCA_022545495.1 Chrysanthemum lavandulifolium
CCACCCATTTAAAACTATCCAAAGTAACCTGTAAATGATTGGCTATTTCGTCAGTTTCAAGAACCAAAACTCTTGGACATCCATTCTAAAACTATCCACCCATTTATTTAATGATTGGTATCCACCATCTGTTGATGGGACGGTGTTTGTTTCACTTTCCTTACCCAAAGGGCTTCCTGAAGAAGGTGTTGACTTGTCCCTATCCATATACCGATTTGATTATTTTTATTGACATCAGTAACGAGGCAATCCATATGAGGAATTTATTATAGCAGCCACATCCATGGCGGCCGATGAAGATGCAAATCCAGATCCAAAAGAAGGGGACACACGGCTAGGGTTTTAACGGAGATTGATCTTCAAACAGTTTAATATATACATCAACAAACAGCAAGGACCAGATGATGATGACACCAACCAGCCAGTGAGGAAAACGAAAATCCGGCCTTACCAAAAGTGATAATCCCAGTGTTAGATGTCTACCTTTTGATATATATGATCTGCTTTATGGATGTTATGAACCGGATACCGGTTGTCTAAGTGGTCAAATGCACATAAAGGACAAAATAGTCGGGTCAAATAGCCAAAAGAGCTATTTTTTTTGTTCGCTACGTCAAACTGCTTTTTGTGACAAGTATGATGCTTTAATAGGTTATTAACCCTATATTATTTGAATAAATATATCTTTTCTTCTACACATGGTTCATGCTTTTTGATATAATATATATTATGTTTCTGTTTATTGTTAATTATCATTTAGTGTTGTATTAATGCATCATATAATAAATTCGCAACTGATTTCACGTTTAGTTAGAGGTATCAAATTACACGAGTCTATAGTTCAAATAAGGAAGTGCTCAGATTCATACATTAAATGGATTGTTTAGTTTTGAATAGCGGAAAATTTCACTAAAATTCTAGCAAGCAGCTAGAAATAAACGATTACAACGCTGAATCGCAATTGCTGTGATTGGGTTTTTCATCCAATCTGCACATAGAGGACGAATACATTTCTATGATACATCCATGTATGAGACACAGATACAATGTCATCACGTACATAATGTATCTTTCTTGGCACGTACATCATATCACAGCTGAAACGGATTGTTGATGGAACATTTAGTTTGTTTTTATGTAACGACCGAGTAATTTTGTAGCAACAAGTTGTGTACATGTAACTCGAACACAAGAATACGTACAGACAAGATGAAAAAAGGGTTAATAACCTTTTAAAGAACTATACTTGTCCAGTTCTGCGTAACGAACTAAAAAGATAACTCTTTTAGACATTAAAGTTGACATTTTTGTCTTTCTTAAAGATTATGACCACTTTACCCTTTTAAATTTTTTCAAATACTTTTTTTCAAATTTTTTCCAAATTTTAAATTTTTTTTTTTTTTTTTCAAATACTTTTTTTGAAATTTCTGAATTTTTTTTCGAATTTCTTTTTTTTGGAAATATTTTTCAAAGGGTAAAATGGTCATAATACTTAAAGAAAGACAAAATGTCAATTTTAATTTCTAAAAGAGTTATTTTTTAGTTCATTCTAAACTCATCATTCTTGACAAGTATAGTCTTTAAAAGGTTATTATGAAGAAAAAAGAGATAGAAGGGCCGGGTTCATAACTTTGGTTATTAAAAAGTTTTTACTTGGGTTAAGAATAATTTTTTCAAGTTTGCTTATTTTAATTTCGAAGATATGTATTCGTAGAAGAAGAAGATCACCAAACAAATTAAACACAAATCTCGTGCAAAACATGATAATGGATCCTAATAATAAATAATAGGAAGAAGTACACACAAAATAATAATATCTTTTAGAAAGACAAAGTAGAGAAAGATTTGTATGGTCATTAAAATCTAATCAAACATTAAAAAACTAGGCAGTCTTATTTATGCGAAAAGAACCGTCTAACCTACTAAATCAGTCTATAAGTATATCACTTATAAATTTGGATTGCATACTCCGTCTCTAAGAAAACACGGATTAATATATAATGGCTGCATCCGCATTGTTGCTTGTAGCTTTGAAGACTGTGTTCAGTATATTGGCATGTGTGATGGTAGCTGCACTTGCTTACGGATTATTTATGGATGGCTTCTATTCTTGTCTCGACCCACACGCTAGGTAAACCAACCAGAAGCTAAGATTATATTTCCCTCTTTCTATTTTTAGGATAGATATCAGAGTTCGGTTTTCCTTTTAGCATGTGTTCGAAATCGATCAAAACACTTTTTTTTGTAGTATAAAGTTAATGATTATGTAAATTTATTGCAGGTGGATGCAAGTGGCACTGATAGGTTTTTGCGTAGATATATCTGCTATAGGGGTATGAAAGCTCTTTTTATGTGCTAACTTTTTGCAGGTTGTAAAAATCGCATGCTTATTCAACATAATAGACCACAAATTCTGGACTAAAATGGGCGCGTGTTGTGTTTCTACTATTTGAATTTACTGGCCTTATACATAGTTGTCTACTTGCAATCTTTAGGCTTGGTTTTTCTACAAGGAATCAAGATGGATCGTAAGAGTTGTTTTTTGTTTTATTTTGTTCTGGTTTGGAAGGTAATATTTTTTTTTTTCTTTATTAGTATTGTAACACATGTAATCGTTTTACTTACTTCTTTGGATTAGCGTTATAGTCAAATAAATTTTTTTTGTTGCCAGCGCTACAATCTGTGGATATATTGCTCTGCTGTTGTTCAAGTTGTCACCTGAAGAATCTTTAAAAGATCCAATATATTTTGTGTTGGCGAAACGCGAGAAAAGGTGAGAATAAAGGAGAATTATACAATTCATCACGGACGTACATATTTAGCTCTAGAAGGTGATTTGGGACAATTTGTTCTTTCGAAATTAGACAAAATAAATTTTGGTAAATATAAATCTTGTACTAAAGGAGAATTATAAAATTCATCACAGACGTACATATTTATACTTTTTTTTAATGTAATAGACACGACACGCAAGTATGTTGGTCCTATACAAAAACAAAAAGTTATATTAAGTATATCTTAGGACGATTACCTGCTTTGAAATAAGTTAGATTCATGGTGATGATATCTCAGTGAAAATGTATACTAACATATGCTTCTAATTTTATTTGGTTTAGGGATGACGTGGGACACGCACGGAGACATTCTGTTATAACCGCAAGAGTAATCTTTGCTGCACTAGGCTGCTTGATGGTGGGAGTTGTGATTTATGCACTTGTTGGAGATGGATTTCCATTTCAAACCAGAATATTCACGCCGTTAGTATCTTTCTTATTTATTTAAAAAAATTATCATTATATATTGGTTGATCAGTTGTGAGTCTGTGAAGGGTATACTCCTTCATGAAAAAAATTACTATTATGCTATTTAGTTATCGATCCTATCTTATGCGATGTAAAGTTGACATTGATAAATGCTCACAGGTGCATGATAACAACTTCAACTGACAACTATATTCATGTTGTGGTTTTCTCGGTATGTTACCATTTTATGATATACCATTCTTGATCCATTTTTAGGTTCTATAGCAAGTTTTACTTTGCGACATACATAGAAATATGGGTGTCTTGGGTTGGGATGGGGAATTAAAGTCAAAACGGGCAAATTTCAAATCAGGCCAAAACTAGGCGGTCAGTATTGGGGAGTGACGCAAGAGAAAGAGGAGGGGAGGTGGTTTATGAATAATTTTACTTGTATCTTTTTCATCCTAACAAGAACATAAAAATTGTTGCTTTTCAGGTGTGGATAGCATATAAGGAATCGAGTTGCCTAAGTACTTTCTTATGGATAATATTATTCGTATGTTTTGGGAGGTAAGCATTTATCAAAACTAAGTAGCCATCTTTTATCAATCCGTACTAATAAACGGAACTCGATTGGCTTCCAAAAATGACTGGGTTGCAAACATTATTTCTGCCCCCCCTCCTCCCTCTTCTAACAAGTTACGAAGTATACCTTTGACCCATTTTAATATGTTTTGTAAATGATTAATTTTAACTCTTTTACAGCATCACCTTGTGTTCATACATACTGCGGGAGTTGTTCTACCTCTCACATGATCAACCTATTTACCTAATACTTTTCAACAAGAGTAACAGGCAAGTTAAAGAGTCGTTAACTTTTACTTGTCGATGCATATATAAGTTATGTATAGTAAACTGTTGTTTCTTGTTTTGTTAGTCAAATCTTAATTGTGTACTGTTTTCTTAACTTGTGTTACCTTTGCAGAGATATGCACCTGAGCAATCCATTGCTGATGGAGCATAGCAATGTATAAGTAAACACAATCGTTACTAGAAGCTGAAGCTAGGATGCACCATTTAAGCTAGCACAGCATGCATTTTTACTTTTGAAAACTCATGTTATGTGATGTTTCCCGAAGCCTAAATTTCCATTTCTGTAGCAGTGTTGTTGTCATGATTAGAATATCATGTATTAAAGTTATATGTCTTTTTCATCTATGAAAATCACCAGCCTAATATATGATATTATCGGATTATGATTAGACATCAAGGAAAGTAGGACAGTAACATGAATTGGGAGTTGGTCATGCACTATAATCTTATCTTAAACAACTATGAAGAAAGGAAAAACAGAAAGCTTGTGTTGCTTGCTAAAAACATCTTCTCCCCTTGTCGATACTTAAGTCGAACCCCAAGTTTCATCAGTAAAGTAATATCAAGCATAGTAAAAGTGTTATCCTACTCCTACTTATAAAGTTTCCAGGCCTTTTAATAAAACGGATGAGGTTTTCCTCATTCAGGTAATCCGTGGACGGCGAGCTTTTTGACTCAGATGTACGCAGTCCACGGGTTACCTGAATGAGGAAAACCTCATCCGTGGTGAGCACTTGAATGACATATGTGGATTTCTTAGTTAAAGGAAATGTAGTCATAAGGTTATGATGTTTGGTGAATTTGTGGTGAATATTGACTATTTGAGGATGGATATTAGCATTCTTCATGTTTCTATTTTTCAGCCTTTGTATTTGATTGTTTTGGCAGTCTTGTATCTTGAGAGGTTTAGGCATGTCTAAACCTTTCCTACATTTGATGTAAAGTTTTGAGTATATAATATATATTCACTATTTTCACCAAAAAATGTCATTCTAAAAAAAATGCTCATAACACATGGCCTTCCAAAAACAAAAAATACTATGGTTAGGTGATCCTAACTCATCTAAAAGAGAAGTGGCCTGGAAAGATGCTCTTATGTATATTTATGCATAAGATTGGATAGATATTTAGGCCCGACACTACTTCTCATTCAAAAAAGGTTTAGATCATAAAATAAAAACGAACTTTTTACAAAGTCTCGTTTTGATATATGAACTATAAAAAGTATCATAAAATACAATGAACTTTCATAAAGTATTTCAATATGCATATTTTAAAGTGTTTCAATATGCACATTACCCTCGAGAAAAAAGATATTCATAACTTTTAAAGATCGTACCAGAATTGAATAAATACTAGGTTGATAATAACCGTGCGTTGCGCGATGATTATATTCGTATTTTAAATCTTGTATGTTCATACTTACTTGATTACTTAACTATTAGGAAGCTAACTAACCAAGTAATATGTCTAGTAATATTAGTTTACTCTTTAATAGTTTATATATGATAACACAATAAATTACTTTTCAACGTTTAACTCTTTATTGGTTTAGATCAAAGAATTATACTCGTTTTTTTGCGGAATATAGACGAGATTGAATGACACTGTATGTGTGGTGATTTCTTTTCTAAACAGAAACACAAACCAAAGTTTGTGTTTGAGTAAGAACTATGCTTAACCAACAGATACTAAAATCTGGGACTTCGTTCTATATTGGAGGAGTATGAGCTCTTAAAAGTGTTAATAACTTTTAATACAAGAGATACACATTACTCTTTTACAACATTCTATTTATAGGCAAAGGCAATATGGACACCCATGAGGCAAAAGGTAAGTGTCAACATTTGATAGGCAACACTTTGTACTTTTGTTTATATTCCTAGTATGCTAAGAGCCATACTTTAAGGAATATTGTTGACAATTGTTTCTACTTTTTTACCAACTATAGTACGTCTTGACTTTTGATAAGTAATTTACACTTATCTTCTCAAAACTTTTTCACCCATATACCAGTGACTTAAACATCCTACCAAAATGTATATATCATCAGAATGTCTTTATTTTTTGAGGAGATCTTTCAAGGAGTTAGTGAGTTATCGTCATCGCTCACTAACTCTATCATCTGATTCTGATTCTTGTCTTCACTCTCTAAGATCCGCCTTAGGTTCTGATGAGTCTTTTTTTCGAACTCTGAAGAACATTTTAAAGATGACTTACTGACGCTCCGTTCTCAAGAAAAAAAATGAATGAAAGTGAAAGAAAGAGGAAGTAAAGTAAGAGAGAGGAAGTAAAGTGACTTTCACCCCAAAAGTGGAGTGAAAGTTTTATAACTAAAATATCACCACTTTACTTCACTTTACCTCACTTTACTTCCTAAAAAAAACTGGAGAACACAAACTTCCTCAGTTTCACTTTACTTCTTCCCTTTTACTCAACTTGAGAACACAGTGTGAATGTTTACCAACATTAAGGGACTTGTTCTATACTTAGGACTGATGATGGGTATACCTGAGGTCCAAGAGTTGGTATATTAGGTCAATGATGAAGGGCTATAGGCATATATAATATTGTCTTTTCTCGTAGGTTTTCTGGAGGTACACATAATGTGTACATCGGGGAGTATTTATCAACTTGGATGCAATACTATGTGAGTTATGTTAATATGTTGCTCCCTGACCAAACAATCATTGTGCTACATTCAAGTGTCTTGTCTACTTTATTCTCTGCGTAATTAGAAGATTAAAGATATTTTATAAGATTCGTCATTTTGGGAGGGAGCAGATATAAGAAAAGGCTCACTAGTTAGGAGGGAGTAATAACCTATATGTATCCTTGCCAAACTTATGATAGAATACTCGTCACGACAGAACAATTGAGAGAACTACCTAAATGTTACCACATAGATTAGTTGAGTGATTTGAGTGATTTAATTTTCCTATTTCATAAGGTGTTTGGTTGTGCACTTGAGACTAAACAAATAAATGCTTACATAGAAAAATCCTAGAAAAATATTTAGGATACATTTTCATAAGTTTTATCTAAAGATTACTTGAGGACAAGTAAAGTTCAAGTGGATGGATATTTGAAGGTCATATTTATAGCATCATTTATCATGTTTATATTTCTCATGTTATACTATTTTATATGAGATTTGATACTTAATCATTTACTTTTATAAACCTCATTATTGGAGCAATTGGAGAAAGTTATGAAAAAAGACGTGTTTTGGAGCAATAACGAAGATATTGAAGAAAGCCTACTGATCATACACTCAATATGATGTATCAATGCTAATTAGATACGCCGTATCCATACACTTAGAAGATTTCAAGACCTTGCCTGACTTTGATGAATACGGCGTATCCATCTTTGGGAATATGCCGTATATGAAAGTTGGTCGATTTGATGAACATATGATACTTGAAGAATATGAGCCTTATCCAAGAAATATAGTGAAGAACTGAAGCTTAAAGACGAGGTCAAGATTACATTAAGACACTCAAAGATGTTTTAGTATTTTGGCCATAAAATCTTCATCCAGACTACGTTTTACTCCGTTCAAGTGGCTACGGAAAGAGAAAAAGGAAAGATATCTGTTCCAGAGGTCCAATACGATGTATTGGATACTTGGATATGCCGTATTGGCCAATACTCTATATTGGAAATCTGAATACACCATATCGAGTTTGTAACACCCCGACCCGACAAGGGTAAAGATATCACAATACGGTTTCATATCAGAACTTTAAATACTATACAAAAGCGGAAGCCTTTACAAAAACTTACAAAAGATAATATAAATAACTTATATTCAAAATAAATCTAAGATCTCTATGGTAAGGTCTTGCTCTCAGCTCTACTCTCAAACCCAGATCAACTATCCCATAAGCTCATCTTGAAATGCTAAATACCGCCGCAGAAAAGAAAAGTCTACGAGCTTACAAAGCCCAAGAACGGATATAACGAAACAAAAGCTAAAACAGAACAAATATACAAATACAAAATCAAAATGAAATAATGACGAAGGATCTTTAGAATTTCATGGAAGCACAATATACGTAATCCAAACAACCACATAATGCTTTAGACATCACATAGCGATTAATGACACAAACACAAACATATCGAACAACCAAACACATAACGATCAAATAACAGACACGATAAGCCAAACGGAAAGTCTAACGAATAACGGAAACACTTCCTAGAAAATAAACATGGCATTCATACAAATCAAGTAATCAACATCTATCGCACTTAATTCAATATTATAGCAATGAAATAGCAGACGGTCATGCAGACAAAATAGCTAAACCGCCTCTCATATCAAATCCTAACCTTAGCGAGTTCCAACATGGCAGTCACATATGCATGATAATTAACCTTCAAAACACCCAATTATACACCAAAGACATTCATCTCACAAATCAACGATTCACGTAACGATAACCAATCATAATATCGGATATACGAATCGTGTTTTAACGTATAAATCTTATCCTAGCATGGCAACTAATAATCACTTAAACAAATACATCATAAGCACATTCACTAACATATCATATCACAAATATCTTTCTTCTTCAAAAGTAACTTCAGAGAAATATATGGAGTAGCTAGCTCCCGCATTTCGTGAAGACGCGACATTACCGACATCATTCACCGGATAACATATCGGATAACGATCGATCTAGGATGCATCCATACGCCCTTCCTACATATTCAAAATATGCTTCACCATCCGAGACGCGGCGAACATCACTCTATCGCCTAGAGTCATATCGAGGTGCATCATCGATACGGACATGGAACCCCATGACTAGTTAAATATTTGGTTATAGTCAACCAACTTAAGTCAAACAGATTTCGATATAGCACGGATCATATTCAACACAAGGTCACGTAATCATATCGATAGTTCATATCCTAAGGTTCATATTCGGATAGTCGAAATCGAGGTTCATATCATAGTGGCATATCATACATTCATAAGCGTAAGTTCATAAATCGAAGTTCATAATCATAAGTTCATAATCCAATATAGAAGGATTTAACAGTGTACATATCAAAGTCTTCCTAACATAAGTTCACATTAGATATTGCATAGTTCACTAGAACATAATTCGATAAGTAATGATCGAACATTCGTAAAGGGTTCATAGCAATGGCATCGGAAATCCTAATAAACATAAGAGATATGACGAAGAAGGAAATCATGAGAGACCTTTACTGAAAAGGTCAGAATATCTGAACGATAACACAAATGTCTTAAAGTAAGACAGAATATCCGTACCTTAAAGCAATTGAGAGAAAAGCAACAAATGAACGAATACGAAAATGTAACGTCGCGTCTCCTTCAACGAATCTACACGGATTATGATTATTTAATACTTATTAGTATAACGGATTAATCTCATTAATACTTTTAGGGTTGTCGATTATTCCCATTTTAGTGATGACGAATTCCAACGCTTTAGGGTTTCAATTATTAATTAGCCAAACGTATGGGTTTAATATGATAATCATCTTATTTAAGAGCTTATATGATCATTATTCATAGTATAGGGTTTACAAATGTCAAAGACGGATTTTAAGACTCTCTTTCAAAGTAGTTTACATAATCTTTAACTTACATGAAATAACAAAATTACACTCTTAGCTTTTAACCCTAATCACTTCCGATTTAAGTTCTAGGGTTTCCATACTTTTAACATCATTTATTACGCATTCAATTAACATGTTACTTCCTTTAATGATTTCGACTTTGACCTAGAACGCATTTAAAACTCAAACGGAAATTAACTCAAACTCACGCATGTCCTTACGTAATTTATTTACACATGTTGACCCAGAATTACCCAAAATTACATGTTGCACCTTTAACATCTTTAATTATACGATCTAACCTTCTATTATCAGATTTTACACTTTTAGTCCAAAGGTTTTAGAATTTACAAAACATACCCTTTTAGTTAAATATAATTCGAATAGCTCTCTAAATATCCAAAATCACACGTTTAACCCCCACACTTATTTTATACGTTTAGTACATGTCTTTTACTGTTTTACAAAAATAACCTTTAAGTTTCAATATTTACAAAATCAACCCAAACCTTTTTATTTAAAACCGATTAGAGCATAATTCAAAAGCAAGCCCTAAACCTAGGTTACACCAATCATTAGCTCATCATTAATACTTCATTTATGACCCTTAATGATAACAAGGAAACCCTAGTTCATGAAAAACCCTAATCGTCCCTTTTTAAAAACCTTTCCTTTTTATGCGTTTTCGAACAAGAAAACCCAAGATACTTCACATAAGCTTCGAATTCACAAACATGTATTTTATTCAGGTCTTATAACATGTAATAGCTTCGGAAAATCAATTCATGATCTCTAAAATATTATAAGCTCATTCGTTAATTGTATACGCTTTTTAGGGTTTTCGATTTCAATTAATTTAAATGCGACATAACAAACATGCATGGCCAATTTTACGTGTTATATGTGACTTATAGGACTGAAAGCAACATTAGAACATACCCTTGATGATCTTGGATCGTTAGAACAAAAGAAACACAAAACCCTTCTCATGAAACCCTAATTTACTCAAAACTCACCACGCTTAAACCAGCTACTTTGGAATTCGATCACTATTTTTCCCACCTTGTTTACCTTCAAACTTGTCCAATAAAATTGGTCTCAAGCTTTGAAACTGGAATTCGATTTGTTAGGGTTTTTAGGTCGGTTTAGGAGAAATCGGTATTAGGGATTATGGGAACCGAATTTTGTATATATACTTGATTTATTATTTTCTTGTGGGCTTTATAATGTATTGGACTTAAAATAAATGGACTTATAATTTTATAAATTATATTGGGCTCTTATTTAGTTTTATTCTTTTATTAATCTAAATAAATAAATTCGCTAATTAGATAAAATACAAAACTAATTTTATAAAATTGCAAACTATAAAATTAACTTTTACAAAGTGTTTAATATTTATTTAGATCATGTGGATATTTCTTAAAATTCTCTGAATTTACATAGCTTACTTGGTATTCTTATGAATTAATTATTCATACTTTTGATTGTAGGGGTATTTTGGTCTTTTGTGAACTTTAGAAATCCTGTATTACAATTCTTCCCCTCTAAAAGAAAATTTCGTCCTCGAAATTGGACAAGACGAATGAACGTAAAACTAATTGGATTTCGAATTTCTAGGAATATAACGAACGTTAATCTTATTTCGAAACAAATGAATTTCTTATCAGAATATTTGAACTCATACTTATTCAGAAATTAGATCAATAGTCAAATACTTATAATAGATAATTATAAAATCATTAGAATAATGGCGGAGAACAGATGAGACGCAGAAAATCAAACGACAATTCTAACTTATTCAGATATCTAATGATGAGGACATCATATGCATAGACGGAATAAATCCTATCGGCCTTAAAAGTCACAGAAATATGGGGAGACATATAAGGTTAGGGTGGTCATAGCAATCTATAGGTTCACGCACATCATAACAACTTCGGATTCTAAGCGTACAAAACTTATACGTAACAAATATCGACGAAATCTCACAAATAGGTACAGAATTCAAACGAACATGAGAAACACCAAATAACAGATACAAATCAAAGTCTATACACACATCAATCACAGGCATTTCCCAGACGTCGTATACCTCCAATAAGTTCAGATTATATGATCTCGGTATTATTACGTTGATCAAAGTCCATAATACTTGCATCACATAACAAGTTCTTATTGTCATTATATTCGGTCTCGGGTCATGACAAAACACATAACAAATATCAAAACAAAACATACCACATACAGATAATACACAGATAGCAAGTAACATATAATAACAAACCAGATACACATGAGTATACCATCATGATGGCCATACTACATCCAAGCGGTAATCAAACAACATTACTAAGAAAATAAATAGCAGACGAAACTTATGAGGACTAACGGAAACTTAGCGAATCTATTAGAAAGAAACAACAACAGACAGAAATTATACTTCCAAAATTTTGTTTTATTTCCATTAATCAAACAAAATTCGCAGAATCGTCTTAAGATGAACTTCCAAAACAAAACTTAAAAATCCCAGATTCAAACGTCAAATGAAAACAAAAGGGCCTAGATCAAAATCAAACGTCGAAAATTCTCATAAAGAGTAACAAATCGAAACGAAACTCCTATTCTCGTGTCGGATTGAACCTACTAGTAGTCAGAGACTCCAAATCCGAATCCACCTCGTATTCTTCTTCATGACTTATTACCGACGATCCGTAAAGAAAAGTCGAGATATACCGAATGCTAAACGATAAAACTTCACGATTCACACGAGTTCAACAAATCGAGAAAAGCAATACGGATCGAAATCACTTAGCGTAATATCAAACCGTCACAAAACGCATGACAAACGAATCGAGTGACATAAGTCGCGCCCAAATCATATGAAGTAGATGAATCTTCTCACCACCGGTTGAATCTTGTCTCCGTCTCTTGCGCCTTTGGTTGGTCCATCCAACTTCCTCCAACAAAGATCCCGATGTCTCCAACAAAGACGGCAATGAGTGTGGCTTCGCTTCACGAACCTCTCCAAAGACAGAACCGTCCGCAGAACGCAGGGTCGGCACCATCTTCTTCGGCTCCACGGTTAGTCTTCATCTAACGATCGACAAACGGACGAGCGAAAACAAAATAACAAATTCGATGCGAACAAAGGAGGGCCAATTCAAAGAAGGCAAAAGGATATCAAGTCAAATCGAACGACCATCAAAAGGAATCGAAAATATCCGAATGACGGAAACCTAATGTCTACCCACTTCTCACGGTCATAGCCTAAGCTCTAAGGGTCCTAAAACCTAGAGCTCGATACCATAAATTGTAACACCCCGACCCGACAAGGGTAAAGATATCACAATACGGTTTCATATCAGAACTTTAAATACTATACAAAAGCGGAAGCCTTTACAAAAACTTACAAAAGATAATATAAATAACTTATATTCAAAATAAATCTAAGATCTCTATGGTAAGGTCTTGCTCTCAGCTCTACTCTCAAACCCAGATCAACTATCCCATAAGCTCATCTTGAAATGCTAAATACCTGCCGCAGGAAAAGAAAAGTGCGGCTGAGCTTACAAAGCCCAGTGAACGGATATAACGAAACAAAAGCTAAAACAGAACAAATATACAAATACAAAATCAAAATGAAATAATGACGAAGGATCTTTTAGAATTCCGCGGAAGCACAATATACAGAAATCCAAACAACCACATAACAGTTTAGACATCACATAGCGCATTAATGACACAAACACAAACATATCAGAACAACCAAACACATAACGTATCAAATAACAGATTACGTATAAGCCAAACGGAAAGTCTAACGAATAACGGAAACACTTCCTAGAAAATAAACATGGCATTCATACAAATCAAGTAATCAACATCTATCGCACTTAATTCAATATTATAGCAATGAAATAGCGATGTGTCATGATGATAAAATAGCTAAACCAGTTCTCATATCAAATCCTAACCTTAGCAGTAGTTCCAACATGGCGGTCACATATGCGCATGATAATTAACCTTCAAAACACCCAATTATACACCAAAGACATTCATCTCACAAATCAACGATTCACGAACGATAACCAATCATAATATCGATATACGAATCGGTTTTAACGTATAAATCTTATCCTAGCATGGCAACTAATAATCACTTAAACAAATACATCATAAGCACATTCACTAACATATCATATCACAAATATCTTTCTTCTTCAAAAGTAACTTCGAGAAATATATGGAGTAGCTAGCTCCTGAATTTCGTGAAGACGCCAGATTACACCCACATCATTCACCGATAACATATCGGATAATGATCGATCTAGGATGCATCCATACGCCCTTCCTACATATTCAAAAATATGCTTCACCATCCGAGACGCGAACATCACTCATCGCCTAGAGTCATATCGAGGTGCATCATCGATACGGACATGGAACCCCATGACTAGTTAAATATTTGGTTATAGTCAACCAACTTAAGTCAAACAGATTTCGGATATAGCACGATCATATTCAACACAAGGTCACAGAATCATATCAGATAGTTCATATCCTAAGGTTCATATTCAGATAGTCAGAAATCAGAGGTTCATATCATAGTGGCATATCATACATTCATAAGCAGAAGTTCATAAATCAGAAGTTCATAATCATAAGTTCATAATCCAATATAGAAGGATTTAACAGGTGTACATATCAAAGTCTTCCTAACATAAGTTCACATTAGATATTGCATAGTTCACTAGAACATAATTCAGATAAGTAACAGATCGAACATTCAGAAAGGGTTCATAGCAATGGCATCGGAAATCCTAATAAACATAAGAGATATGACGAAGAAGGAAATCATGAGAGACCTTTCTCGAAAAGGTCGAATATCTCGAACGATAACACAAATGTCTTAAAGTAAGATGTAATATCCGTACCTTAAAGCAATTGAGAGAAAAGCAACAAATGAACGAATACGAAAATGTAACGTCGCGTCTCCTTCAACGAATCTACACGGATTATGATTATTTAATACTTATTAGTATAACGGATTAATCTCATTAATACTTTTAGGGTTGTCGATTATTCCCATTTTTAGTGACGACGAATTCCAACGCTTTAGGTTTCAATTATTAATTAGCCAAACGTATGGGTTTAATATGATAATCATCTTATTTAAGAGCTTATATGATCATTATTCATAGTATAGGGTTTACAAATGTCAAAGACGGATTTTAAGACTCTCTTTCAAACTAGTTTACATAATCTTTAACTTACATGAAATAACAAAATTACACTCTTAGCTTTTAACCCTAATCACTTCCGATTTAAGTTCTAGGGTTTCCATACTTTTAACATCATTTATTACGCATTCAATTAACATGTTACTTCCTTTAATGATTTCGACTTTGACCTAGAACGTACGAAAACTCAAACGGAAATTAACTCAAACTCACGCATGTCCTTACGTAATTTATTTACACATGTTGACCCAGAATTACCCAAAATTACATGTTGCACCTTTAACATCTTTAATTATACGATCTAACCTTCTATTATCAGATTTTACACTTTTAGTCCAAAGGTTTTAGAATTTACAAAACATACCCTTTTAGTTAAATATAATTCGAATAGCTCTCTAAATATCCAAAATCACACGCTTAACCCCACACTTATTTTATACGCTTAGTACATGTCTTTTACTGTTTTACAAAATAACCTTTAAGTTTCAATATTTACAAAATCAACCCAAACCTTTTATTTAAAACCGACAGAGCATAATTCAAAAGCAAGCCCTAAACCTAGGTTACACCAATCATTAGCTCATCATTAATACTTCATTTATGACCCTTAATGATAACAAGGAAACCCTAGTTCATGAAAAACCCTAATCGTCCCTTTTTAAAAACCTTTCCTTTTTATGCGTTTTCGAACAAGAAAACCCAAGATACTTCACATAAGCTTCGAATTCACAAACATGTATTTTATTCAGGTCTTATAACATGTAATAGCTTCTGGAAAAATCAATTCATGATCTCTAAAAATATTATAAGCTCATTCGTTAATTGTATACGCTTTTTAGGGTTTTCGATTTCAATTAATTTCGTACGACATAACAAACATGCATGGCCAATTTTTATGTGTTATATGTGACTTATAGGACTGAAAGCAACATTAGGAACATACCCTTGATGATCTTGGATCGTTAGAACAAAAGAAACACAAAAACCCTTCTCGCCGAAACCCTAATTTACTCAAAAACTCACCACGCTTAAACCAGCTACTTTGGAACTCGATCACTATTTTTCCCACCTTGTTTACCTTCAAACTTGTCCAATAAAATTGGTCTCAAGCTCTGGAAACTGGAATTCGATTTGTTAGGGGTTTTTAGGTCGGTTTTAGGAGTAATCGGTATTAGGGATTATGGGAACCGAATTTTTGTATATATACTTGATTTATTATTTTTCTTGTGGGCTTTATAATGTATTGGACTTAAAATAAATGGACTTATAATTTTATAAATTATATTGGGCTCTTATTTAGTTTTATTCTTTTATTAATCTAAATAAATAAATTCGGCTAATTAGATAAAATACAAAAACGAATTTTATAAAATTGCAAACTATAAAAATTAACTTTTACAAAGTGTTTAATATTTATTTAGATCATGTGGGATATTTCTTAAAATTCTCTGAATTTACATAGCTTACTTGGTATTCTTATGAATTAATTATTCATACTTTTGCACCCGTAAGGATTACTTATGTACACAAGGAAAACTTGTAATGTGATGAGCCTATAAATACCCATCATGACTCTCCATGAGAGGTATGGGTGTGTAACCATTTTTTCTTAATAATATCATCTTTCTTATTTACCTCGCCCTCTCTTTACTCTCTCTCTCTCTCTCTCTAGAACTATCACCATGTTTATCTTTTATCACCAACCTCGACCGCCCGAACCACATAAATCATCATAAATTTTGGTCCTACAAAATGCATAAGAAATGTCAGGCCGGGTAAATGTGAGATACTGAAGCTCACCAGCTAAGCTTCGATATAACGTAGGATCACTAACATGATCACCATCAGCTCCTAATTTAGACACAATATCTACAGGAGTCCTACATGGATGAAAATTCTGCATATGTGCACGCGCAAGAATTACCTCTGCATAAGTATACCGAGATAAAAATAAACTTGTAGATGAGTGATGAGCAAAAATGTTAAAAATTAATTCAATGAACTAAGTTCCGTCATAGCAAACTCACCATGTATTGAAGCAATAACCTGTTGTAAGAAAGCTGAAGATGAAGCTGCAAGTATGATATCATCCAGATAAAGCAGCAAGTAAGCAATGTCAGAACCATAATGAAATATAAATAAAAAATAGTCAGTTTTACTATGCTGAAAACCAACTCGAGTAGCATAGCTAGCAAAGCGCTGAAACCAAGCACGTGGGGCTTGCTTAAGTCTATATAAATAACGCTGCATATGACACACATAATCAGGTCTCTGAAGATCTACAAACCCAGGAGGCTGAGACATATAAACTAACTATAATAATTGAGCATGAATAAAAGCATTATTCACATCTAACTGATGAATAGACCAACTGCAAGACACAACAATACTTAAAACAGTGCGTATAATGGTCGGTTTGACAAACAGGCTAAAAGTCTTGTCACAATCAATGCCTTGCTGCTGACTGCGACTATTCGCCACTAGGCGAGCCTTATAGAAGATCAGAGATCCCTTTGCACGATGCTTATTCATGAAAAGCCACATAGATCTCACAATATTAATGTAAGCTAGATGAGGCACAAGAACCCACGTTCCATTAGTAATTAAAGCATTATATTTATCTAACATATCTTCTTACCAGTTAGAGTCCCGAAGAGCATGAACATGAGATTGAGGAAGTGGTGAGGTAGAGGTAACATGACAATTCATACGTTCAAGCAGTTTAAAAATGTTGGATTTAGCACGAGTGACCATGGGATGCATAGACACGGTTTGGATGGGATTAGCTGCGTGAGTTGTAGTATGAGTGGTATCCGATGGGGCTGGCAAGAAAGATTGCATGTGGTCCGAAGGTGGGATTGGTGCGGGGTTGTGAGGTAAACGGTTATCGGGCTGTGTATTAGCAGGTGGGTTTGGTGGAGCCACTGTGGAATAGGTAATGGGTTGAAGTGGGCTGACTGGAGGATGTTCGTGTTGGACAGGTGATTCGGTAGTGGAATATTTGTATTAGGTTGCACATTTGGTAATAGGGATGGTAAAAGGAAGTCATAGTTTGGTATAGTAGAAGACGTGGCAGTACAAAATGGGAAAATTTCTTCAATAAATTGTATATGTCTTGAAATAATTATCTTATTTGAGTATAAGTTGATACATCAATAACCACGATGATTAGCGGGGTAATCTAGAAATATGCAAGGTGTAGAACGGAGTTCGATTTTATTTGAAACATCAATGTGAGGATATAAAGACATCCAAAAACACACAAATGTTCATTTGTGGGTGTTTGGTTATAGAGTTTGGTGAATGATATTTCATTATTAATAGCAGTAGAAGGTAATATGTTCAAAAGGTGAGTGGCCATATTAAAAGCTTCCACCCAATAAGAGGGAGGTATGTGAGCTTGAAAAAGCATGTACGGATAAGGTTATTAATGGTGCGTAGCATAAGCTCGGATTTTCCATTCTGTTGGGAAGTACGAGGGCAAGAAAACTGAAATTTTATACAATTTTGGCGAAAAGGGTCATGAAAACGGGTGTTGTCATATTCACCCACATGGTCACACTGCGAAGCCTTGATGCTAAATTAAATTTTTTACTGACATAAACATGAAAAGCAACAAAAGTATCAAACAAATCAGTCTTTTATGCAAATGATAGACCCAAACAAAGTGCGAAAAGTGATATAAGAAAATAGCATAATATTTAATTGGGTAAAAGCCATAAAATAACAACGTACTTTCTAAAATTTATCGACTTGAAACACTTACTTTTTTATTAACATATACACCCACGTACTTTCAAATTTTGTGCCGACTTTACCCATATTGTAATAAAATAATATTATTTAATATGATATTATATTAATATAAATCGGTCATATGGGTAAGTCGGAACAAAATTTGAAAATATGTGGGTGTATATGTTAATAAAAAAGTAAGTGTTTCAAGTCGGTACATTTTAGAAAGTACGTTGTTATTTTATGGCTTTTACCCTATTTAATACCACTTTCACTCGGAATTGGGGATGTCCATAAATCCGAGTGAATAAGTTCAAACACAGACTTAACAAAATACTCGAAACTATAAAATGGAAGCTTAATATGTTAACTAATTGACAGGCATGACACAAAGCGGACAACTTTGATTTATTACACGCAATTAAATTACTTGACTCTAAAAGACGAAGCACATCTTCCCCCGGATGACCGAGGCGTATGTGCAATGTAGTGGAACTAAATGAAAGCAAAACAACTAGATTTTGAAATAGAGTTCGCTGAGTGACCGGGTAAAGGTCATCCGTACTATCACAACGGAGAAGAAGCCTCCGGGTTTGGTAATCTTTCACAGAAAAACTATAAGCATTGAATTCAACAGAAACATTATTGTTACGGGCTAATTTACAAACATATATTAAATCCTTAATTATGTGAGATGTGACAAGAATATGACTTAAAATAAGAGGCTTATAAGATGTATAGAAAAAGGTATGTCCAGTATGAGTGTTAGGAATAAAGTGACCATTGCCAACTAATACAAATGGATAAATGCTCGAATTACTATAGGAAGTGAATATACATGTATTGTTTTCCAAGTGAGAAGATGCTTCAGTGTCCATGTTCCAAGAGGGATCTTCAGGAGTCATCATCTCAAATGTCTATGGAAGCAAAGTAGCCTCGGATGGAACCATATTGTACGAATATTGGCTAGGAAAAATAATATTAGCATCTTGCTATGGAAGCATATTAATCGGATATTAGGCCTTAGAAACCGGATACTGGTCCTGAGGAATAGTATTGGCGGTGACCATATTAGCTTGTTGTGGTTTGGCAGTAGGATGCTGCTAGATCATTGGGAGTGTTGGGCCAAACTGAAGCTGGTGATTTGTGAGTTGATGTGGGGCCTGATGGACACATGGTAGTCCTATATTAAGGGGTGTTTGAGATTGCTTATTGAAAATTGATTATAAATTTTGAAAACGGATAACCAGATAATGAGTTGTTACAAAACATGATTCGGAAACATGGTATTTGGATAATCAGTTTTTTAGTGTTTGGCAAATCAAATTATTTAATGACTTAATATGTAAAATTACCATAATAGACATTCTTATAATTTAACCTTTTTAATCTAACATTAAAATTTACATTATAAATTTATAAAAACAAGTGAAAATACAAATACATATGTATTTCATAGATATAATTGTTATGAAATGATAAAAAATAAAATAAAGACATTATACAATTCTACCAACGTTTTGTAAGTATGTAATATTTGTTTGAGCAGGCCCAATAAGCTGTCTATTCTAGGATTTTATGCTATCTTCCCCAAGTGCGTATCCTACAGGTCTACAACCTTTTTAACAATGGTGTTCCATGACACAAAAAGGAGGATAGTTTGGTAATTTTTATGGAGAGGCAAAATTACATTTTATAAAAGCAGGTCGAGAGATGCTTTTGCAAAACCGCGTTTTGATGCCTAAAAACATAGATAAGTGATTTTGATTTTTGTTTTGCCAAATACTACAAATGGATTTTGTGCATTTTGAAAACGTTTTAATCAGATAAACGGGCGGAAAATGCAACCCCAAACACCTTTTAAATGGGGATGGACTAGCACCCTATTGAAAATACATATATGAAACGCATAGGAGACCTGCCATAGGAGATTAAAATATTGTATGCTGAAGAAAAACTATAAATATTGTAAAAGCTAAAATAAAATAGTTGTCAACAATTGTTGGCTAGAAAACTAAAAATAATGAAAGCAAAGCACAACGATCTGATGGCGATTAAATATTGTATGCGATTAAAAAATGTTATGCATGGCGATCAGTAAAGGCATATTGTAATGGTACAACTCGTAAGTTGTTATCTTTTATTGATTCATAATTTTTAATGATGACTGCATATGAAACTCTAGAACATAAACCCATAAACGGGTTTGGATTTATTTATCTATTTTCCAATAAAAAAGATAACTAAGTTTAAAACTCATATTAATAATAAAGAGTAAATTTATTTTGATTACCTACAAATTCATGCTTATTAACCTAAGATTTAATAGTGTGAATTAACCTAAAATTTAATATATAAACCTAAGTTCATGTTTTTTTTTTGTTTTTTGTCTTTCTTTTCATTTATATATATTTTTGTCTTTTTTTTTTAATTTTTTAACGCTTTTCTTTAAATTAACGCCTTTTTTTTTTTTTTTTTTTTTAATTCACGTTATTCACGCTTTTTAATTCTTTTTCTTCGCTTATACGCCGACATGTTTCCATACGCCGCTCGCTTTCACACGCCGCCGCTTTTCATATGTTTTCGTTCGCTTTCATACGTTGTCGTCCGCTTTCATTCGTTTCATATGTTTCGTCCGTTTCATCGGTTTTCTTTCGTTTTGTCCATTTTCATACGTTTTCGTCCGCTTTCATCGTGTTTTACGCTTTCACGTGTTGGTCCGCTTTCACGCTTTGGTCCGCTTTTCACGTTTCCCATTTCATCGTTAATTATTATCACAAGTGATATTCGAATATCACTTTGTGATATTATGAGTATCACTTGTGATTTTCTAGATATCACTTTGTTATATTCTGAATATCACTTTGTTATATTCTGAATGTTACTTTGTTATATTCTGAATATCACTTGTGATTTTCTGAATATCACTTTGTGATATTCTGAATATCACTTTTTGATATTATGAGTATCACTTGTGATTTTCTAGATATCACTTTGTGATATTCTGATTATCACTTGTGATTTCATGTTAGAAAATATTAGCTGAAAATCACTTGTGATATTCAGAAAATCACAAGTGATATTCTGAATATCACAAGTGATATTTTGAATATCACAGAATATCACTTGTGATCATCTGGATATCACAGAATATCACTTTTGATATTGAGAATATCATTTGTGATATTCTGAATATCACTTGTGATATTCTGAATATCACTTGTGATATTCTGAATATCACAGAATTCTGAATATCACAGAATATTACTTGTGATATTCAGAATATCACTTGTGATATTCTGAAACGTATGAAAATGGCCGAAAACATTTAAAAACGTATGAAAACGGACAAAAACGTTAGAAAACGAACGAATATGTATGAAAACGGACGAAAACGTATGAAAGCGTAAAAACACGGACGAAAACGTATGAAAACGAACGAAAACGTAAGAATAATGGACAAAAACGTAAGAAATCGGACGAAAACGTATGAAACCGGACGAAAATGTATGAAAACGTATGAAAACTGACGAAAACGTATGAAACATACGAAAATGTATGAAAGCGAAGAGAAAAACGCGGATTAAAAAAAAACACGAATTAAAAAAAAACATAAATAACGTGAATTATATATATAAAAGAAAGAAAAAAAGACAAGAAAAAAAACATGTACTTAGGTTTATCTATTAAATCTTAGGTTAATCCCCACTATTAGATCAGACTAAATGAATGATGAGATTAGTCCATTGGTAAGCACTAAAATAATATTTCTCGTCTGAATTATAAGTCAGTTTGACTTTTCAAAGTCTTTTTTCCGACTTTGACTTTAATTATTTTTTTAATGTATATAATACTTGATGAAAAGTATACAAATGAAAATGCATTTAAATCACATATCCATTTATATATTTTACAACAAGTATTATATAACGCTAAAAAAATAATTAAAGTCAAAGTGATATAAAATACTTTGAAAAGTCAAAATTGACTTACAATTTGATTTTACGGAAAGATACTAAGCAAATTAAAATTCCTCTAATAATAAACACACTAACTGGGTTAATAATCTAATATGCTAATAGTGCATCCTAGTCAAGATCGGACATCAATTAACTACTTAATAAAGCAACATAAACAAATAAAAAGAAAACAACACCCTGTATTCAATAATGCAATAGATAATTTTTTGTACTTATAGCTTAACGAACGTGTCTTAAATTAAATAACATGCGCTTGTGGTTGTACCCTTTTGACTTTCGGCTATTTGAGATCTCTAGTGAGGTTATGGTAGTTCATAAATTTTAAGCTTGGGGTAAGAAAGAACACAATGAATCTAGGAGCAACTACAATGAAAGAGATGATTATATTCTTAATCCCTTTGCCACTCATATTCTTCATCTTTCGAATGATCATCAACCGTAGTTCTGTGATAGAAAAAGCTCCCATTTCTACCCTGGCCGCATCCATTGCCAATCTTTGTCTCTAAAAAACAGACTATTGCATCAATAATGGCTGCATCCACATTGTTGCTTGTGCTTTAAACACTGTGTTCAGTATATTGGCATGTGTGATGGATAAATAGAATGATTTGAACTGCTTAGGCGCGGGATTGGTATTGGCGTTGTTGTAATAGTACTAATGTAACTCGTTTTGATGAATTTGAGAAATTTAAAACAATTTCCAACTCATTCGACAGATCTAACACGGTACATAAGTTGCTAATATTAGACGACGCAATTTTCATAAGAGGGTAGTAGCATTGCGCTATTCCAACGTTTAAGGTGACTATGAAAGGTTAAGGATAAAACTTTATACATGAGAAAAAACTATAACCGCAAATCCGAGATGCACCGACCTAAGAAGATTACTTAAAATAAGAAGAGTTAGGATCAAATAAGAAGATTACTTAAAATAAGAATGAATAAGAACAACTATAACCGCAAATCCGAGATGCTCCGACCTAAATTAAATGCATCACTATATTCTTAGATGCATTATAACGCATCATAGTGTGTTTTCTATCTTTTAATCAGATGCATATATGTATATTAGATGCATTTCATGATTTCTCTTGTTTTTTGTTCCCCTGCACGTGCCGAAATCATGAAAATCAATTTGCACCATCTATACATCAAATTAACTTTCGAAACTCAAGATGTTGCATCTATATGAATAGAAATGCATCTAATGCAAGTCGTTGCATCTCAAATTCGTGGTTTTGGTCACTTCTCACCACTTCTTATTTTAATTTACTTTTCACTGGATCCCTACTCGGTTATTAAGATCTAATCTAATATTAAAAAAGATATAACTTTATACATGAGAAAAAAAATATATAACTTTATACATGAGAAAAGAAGCGCGTTACCTTGTTACTAATTAAATCAAACTATAAGTATCAGTTAGAAATTGGTATTGTATTCTCTGTCTCTAAAAAACAAACTATTGCATCAATAATGGCTGCATCCGCATTGTTGCTAGTAGCTTTAAAGACTGTGTTCAGTATATTGGCATGTGTGATGGTAGCTGCGCTTGCTTACGGATTAGTTATGGATGGCTTCTACTCTTGTCTCGACCCACATGCTAGGTAAACCAACCAGAAGCTAAGATTATATATCATATCCTTCTTTCTATTTTTATGATCTATCAGAGTTCTGTTTTCCTTTTGGCATGTGATGGAAATCTATCAAAACATTTTTTTGTAGT
Organism: Chrysanthemum lavandulifolium; assembly: GCA_022545495.1. Classification (NCBI taxonomy): domain Eukaryota; kingdom Viridiplantae; phylum Streptophyta; class Magnoliopsida; order Asterales; family Asteraceae; genus Chrysanthemum; species Chrysanthemum lavandulifolium. The sequence goes on from CM040244.1 coordinate 4,011,607, forward strand.
ATAAAGTTAATGATTATGTAAATTTTTTGCAGGTGGATGCAAGTGGAACTGATAGGTGTTTGCATAAATGCATCTGCTATAGGGGTATGAAAGCTCATTTTATGTGCTAACGCTTTTGCAAATTTAAAATTTTACAATTGAGACTTACTGATACAAAGTAAAGAAATCGCATGCTTATTCAACATAATAGACCTAAAATTTGCAATCTTTAGGCTTGGTTTTTCTACAAGGAATCAAGATGGATCGTAAGAGTTGTTTTTATTTTTATTTTGTTCTGGTTTGGAAGGTAATTTTACCTTTTTCCTATTAGTAATGTAACACATTTAATCATTTTACTTACTTCTTTGGAGTAGTGATATAGTCAAATAAAAATTTGTTGTTGCCAGCGCTACAACCTGTGGATATATCGCTCTGCTGTTGTTCAAGTTGTCACCTGAAGAATCTTTCAAAGATCCAATATATTTTGTGTTGGCGAAACGCGAGAAAAGGTGAGTGTTAGGTATTAGTCTTTACATTATCAAGAGTCTAGGGTTGTTAAGTGTTAAGTTTCGTATTCTTAGTCAAGTAGGAGTCGGTGTTTGTTGTCCAAACCGACTGTTTTAGTTTCCTTGTCTACTTCAGCCGACTAAGTTCTATTCGGTTTAGAATAGGTTTCCTCACTCTCTATAAATAGAGGTGGAGGGGGGAGATGATCATTGTACGTCATCCTTTCAAGGTTTACTAATCAATCATTCGGTTAGGGTTATATTCTTGTGCTTCTTTCTTTACTTTTCTGTCATATATAATCTGCTGGTGCGTTTATTTTCTTCAAAGATCGAGTAATCCAATCTAGTATCCAGGTTTGTTGTAGCGATTACAACAAAGAGAATAAAGGAGAATTATACAATTCATCGTGGACATAGATATTTAGCTCTAGAATGTGATCTGGGACAATATGTTCTTTCCAAATTATACAAAATTAATTTGGTAAATATAATTCTTTAACTCAAGACACTGCACAAATGTTTATTATAATATCTAATGCTAGACACAATGAATTACATCTTAAAAGCGTGACATATATTACGATCTACTAAAACATCTTGTAGTCATTGTTATGAGACAACGTGATCTGTTATATATGTTAGATTAAATTCTGTTAAGTCGTCCAAATAAACTACTCACAACACCTTTGTATTGGGTTACTTAGACAGTTTCAAATTTATATAAATAACGACTTATGCAACATTAAAATTTTGTCATATCAAACTAATTCTTAGGATATCATACTTTTTTTAAATGTAACAGACGCGACACTCAAGTATGTTGGTCCTATAAAAACAAAAAGTTACATCAAGTATATTTTAGGATGATTACCTGCGTTAAGATAAGTTAGATTCATGGTGATGATATCAGAGTGAAAATGTATACTAACATATGCTTCTAACGAGTGTGAAAACCCGCGCGATGCAGAGGGATTGGCTTCAAAGGACTTACTTTGTAGCGACACTTAAACCTTAGGGACTAATTTTGCCAGGTTGCTATAGTTAGCAATTAATTCTATAGGACTTACCTTGCAACGCCTTTAAACCTTAGGGACTGTTTTGCCAAGTTGTGAAACTTTGCATTTAATGTTCGACTTACTGCAAAGACCACTGAACCTCGCGACTATTTCCGCCAAGTTGTGAAAGTTGGCATTTAATGCGTGTGTTTGCACACAAAACTTGTACGCCTTTTAGTATAATATACAAATTTTATTTGGTTTAGGGATGACGTGGGACACACACGGGGACCTTCTGTTATAACCGCAAGAGTAATTTTTGCTGCACTGGGCTGCTTGATGGTGGGAGTTGTGATTTATGCACTTATCGGCGATGGATTTCCATTTCAAACTAGAATGTTCACGCCGTTAGTATCCTTCTTTATATATATAAAATAGAAAAAATAAAAAAAGTCATTATCTGATCATTTGTGTGTCTGTGAAAGTAGAGGTGGCAAAGCAGTGCATACACGTGCACGCGGCGGGTTAACAGAGACTTGCCCAATAAGCACGGGCTTAAACGGGCACGGGCCAAACACGTTAACGTTATGCGAATCGCTTAGAAAAGACCTAAAAAAAAAAAAAAAAAAAAAAAAAAAACCCTTAAACGTAATACCTCATTTATATTTAAATAACCAAATATATTATAGCTATAAGTTTTCATTAAAAATAATTTAATGTCCTCCAATTGAGAGAAAAACATGTGCCATTAATGGTCATTTAACTTTTAAAAGAGCAATGCATGCCCATTTAAAAAGAGTAAACGCAAAATACATTCTTGTGGTTTCTGCTTTTGAGACCTACATCCTCGCTATAAACTATTGGCTAGTTACATTCTTCGTTAGCCAAACGTTAGCCATTCTACATCCCCGTCACTAACTCCGTTAGTTTTCTTCATTAAGTGCTAACGGAGGGCTGCATTTGGTCTTTTACTCATACGAGGGATGTATTTTACAAATAACTCTTTCACATATAAGAGGGATGTATTTTGCAAAATACTTTATATTTTACTTTTTTTTTTTTTTTTATTCTTATTATTATTATTATTATTATTATTATTATTATTAGAGTTAACTATTTATATAAAAACATTTTGTCGAAAATATTATAAAATTTCCAAAATTTTATAAAATTCAAAATTTTATAAAAAATTCCAAAATTTTATAAAATTCTATAAAAATTCAAAATTTTATAAAATATTCCGATAAAATTTTATAAAAATTTTTGACAAAAAATTTCTTTTTCTTATTTGAATACTTTTGTCGAATTTTTATAAAAATTTTCGACAAAAAATTCTTTTTCTTTTTGAATACTTTTGACGGAATTTTTATAAAAATTTTCGACAAAAAATTTCTTTTTCTTTTTGAATACTTATTGACGGAATTTTTATAAAAAATTTCGACAAAATTTGTTTTTTTTTTTGAATACTTATTGACGGAATTTTTATAAAAATTTTCGACAAAAATTTCTTTTATAAAATTTTCTAAATTTTTATAAATTTTTATAAAATTTTCGAATTTTTATAGAATTTTATAAAATTTTGGAATTTTTTATAAAATTTTCGAATTTTTATAAAATTTTGGAAATTTTATAATATTTTCGACAAAATGTTTTTATATAAATAGTTAACTCTAATAATAATAATAATAATAATAATAATAATAATAATAATAATAAGAATTAAAAAAAAAAAAGTAAAATATAAAAGTATTTTGCAAAATACATCCTCTTATATGTAAAAGAGTTAGTCGCAAAATACATCCTCGATGAGTAAAAGACCAAATGTACCTCCGTTAGCACTTAATCAAGAAAACTAACGGAGTTAGTGACTGTGGATGTAGAATGGCTAACGCTTATTAACGAAGGATGTAACTAGCCAATAGTTTATGATGGATGTAAGGTCTCAAAACTCAGAAACCACAGGGATGTATTTTGCAGTTTACTCTTTAAAAAATGGTTTTCTCGGTATGTTTACTCTTATTGAATCAAGTTTAGGTTTAATAGCAAATTTCACTTTGCATCATACATGGAAATATGGTTGTCTTGGGTTGGGTTCGGTAATGGGTCAAAACGGGTTTCTGGTCAAAACGGGCCAATTTTAAATCAGGCCAAAACCAGGCGGTCAGTGTTGCGGAATGACGGAAGAGAAAGAGGAGGGGAGGTGGTTTATGGACACTTTTACTTGTATCTTTTTCATCCTAACAAGAACATACAAATTGTTGCTTTTTAGGTGTGGATAGCATATAAGGAATCGAGTCGCCTGAATGCTTTCTTGTGGATAATATTATTTGTATGTATGGGGAGGTAAGCATTTTTTCAAAACTAAGTAACCATCTTTTATCACTCCGTATCAATAAACAGAACTTGGTTAGCGTTAGTAAAACTAACTTCCAAAAGTGATTGTTCTACAATTAACTTAATAAGTCTCAGTTCCATGGTTCTTTTCCTATTTCTCGTTGCATAGTTGCATCAAATATGACTAGCAATCACATTTTTTTCTCTAACATAAATTACTCTCTATATTCACTGTTTTGCATACTCCCCCTACAAGTTATGACATATATCTTTGACCTGTTTAATATGTTTTGTAGATGATTAATTTTTACTTTTGTACAGCATTACCTTGTGTTCATACATACTGCGAGAGTTGTTCTACCTCTCACATGATCAACCTATTTACCTAATACTTTTCAACAAGAGTAACAGGTAACTTAAAGAATCGTTAACTTATACTTCTCTTGCCTATACAAGTTATGTATAGTAAACTGTTGTTTCTTGTTTTGTTAGTCAAATACTCTTTTCTTAACTTGTGTTACCTTTGCAGAGCTATGCACCTGAGCAATCCATTGCTGATGGAGCATACCAATGTAAAAGTTAACAAAGTCGTTTCTTGAAGCTGAAGCTAGGATGCACCATTTAAGCTAGTACAGCATGCATTTTGTACTTTTGAAAACTCATGTTATGTGATGTTTCCAAAAGCCTAAATTTCCATTTCTGTAGCAGTGTTGTTGTCATGATTAGAATATCATGTATTAAAGTTATATGTGTTTTTCATCTATGAAAATCACCAGCCTAATATATGACATTATCGGATTATGACTAGACATCAAAGACGTACAGTAGGACAGTAACATGAATTGGGAGTTGGTCATGCACTATAATCTTATCTTAAACAACAACTACAAAGAAAGGAAAAACAGAAAGCTTGTGTTGCTTGCTAAAAACATCATCTCCCCTTGTCGATACTTAAGTCAAACCCCAAGTTTCGTCAGTAAAGTAATATCAAGCATAGTAAAAGTGTTATCCTACTCCTACTTATAAAATTTTCAGGCCTTTTAATAAAACGGATGAGGTTTTCCTCATTCAGGTAATCCGTGGACGGCGAGCTTTTTTGACTCAGATATACGCAGTCCACGGGTAACCTGAATGAGGAAAACCTCATCCGTGGTGAGCACTTGAATGACATATGTGGATTTCTTTGTTAAAGGAAATGTAGTCATGAGGTTATAGTTGTGAACCAATATAATCTCGATATTGCTTTACAGAAACTTGAAGGACTAAACGTGTTCGTTAGAAACTTAATAACCGCCAAAGTGGTTAAGTTAGTTAATTATGGTTAAGTTAGTTGGTAGTTAATTTTCGGTTATGAACCGAATGGACACAACGTTTGGACATACCCATTTTTTTGCTATATATATAGATTTGTATGTAATATTACATTGGTTAGACGAAATAAAAGTTATCTAGTTTATTTGTTTGCAATTCACATTTCGACTCACACACAATTGGGACCAACATTTGGCATCAAGAGCCTTGTTATATCCACGCTCGTTACACCATCAAAAACCAGAAATCATTGTTAACGAGACGAAGGAAACAAAAAAAACCAAAACAACACGCAGAACCTTTGATTCAGAAAGGAAACACGCGACGTATAAACAAAGATACGTTACCTGTATAACTAAGGGACGCAAGAAAGTAGTATACGACTTGTCTTGTGTCGAAATTGCAAACGGAAGGACACCAAACTGGCCTGCTTTTTGTTGTGATACTTGTACGCGACAACAAAAATTCAAAAGGAAGAAAACAATTGTTAAAACCTTTGTTGGTGTCTTGCACACGACAACAAAGAAGGAAGAAGAGGCTTGTTGCTATACAACGCGACAAGAAGGAAAAGAACGACGTCAAGAAGAAACCATTGTGTATAAATAACGAGATACACAAGAAGAAAAAAGGCGTTGCTTGTAGATTTGATAAGGTATACCGAGACAACAAAACAATCAATGATTATTTGGAGAAGCGTTTAGCAATACGGAACAACAACAAAATAACAAAAAAAAAAAGGCTGATCACTTGTTTGTTAATAGAATACCGACGGGTATTGAAAGGTTTGTTGAAGATATAGTGTGGAATCAAGAAGGAAACAAGGAAGTATTGTGGTACAACGCAGGAAAGGAACAAGCAACAGCAGAACGACAAACAAATTCTCACTTGTTTAGACGTTGAAATTAATACCGTGGGTATTAGTGAAAGAAAAGGAAAGCAATCGAGTTGCTTTGGAAATACCGAGAGGTATTTGTGAAAAAAAAAAGAAAGTTTGTGAAGAACTTGGAACGAAACTACAACAAAAATCATAGTTTGATTGGGGCCAAGGACACGTTGGGTGTTTTGGAGAAAGAAGCCGAGACAAAAGAAGAAAGAGAGGTCTAGGGCACACGCTGGTAACCAAGTCGACACAAAGAAAGGACAACGTGGGAGTGTCGTATTAAAAGACACGTTGGTTGGTTTATTGAACGAATTCGACAACATCAATAAACAACCGAGTTGCTTTGGAGATAAGACGAGGAAAGAAAAGAACGTGGTTGGTATAACACTCGAGTACCGACACACAAGTGGGAATACGGTTGTGTTTAACACAACAACGAGGTCACAAATTCAAACTTTGGATTTCTATTATACTTTAGATAGTATAGATCGTTATTTCATATTATTAGGAAATCCTGAGAACTTTATAATTGATCCCGTACTATTAGGATTCCCGGATAACCATTTCTGTTCCCGTAGTATTAAGAATACCATACTAAGTTAGAATTCTCATAGAAATTAGAAAGTGAAGATTATAAGCACTATTAAGATGCCTGGTGACGATACCAACACAACACCAAAACCCGTAACACCAATTGCGCAATATTAATGCCCTAAACTCAAAATCACAAACTACACAGTTTGGACTATAAAATAAAGGTTATACTAGAAGCACAAGGTTTATGGGAAGCAATAGAACCTAAGGAAAAAACGCAAGTAGATGATAAGAAGGATAAGGCAACGACGGCCTTCCTATATCAAGCGTTGACCGAAGATGTGATTTTACAAGTAGCAAGTTGTAAAACGGCAAATGAATTATGGGATTCATTAAGAAAGAGACACGTTGGAGTAGAAAGGGTGCAACAGGCACGGTTACAATCATTAATGATTGGATTTCAAACCCTTCAGATGAAGGAAGATGACACGCTGGATGCATTCACGGCTAAACTAAACGGCTATGCCACGAAGGCAAAAGAATTAGGAAAAACTTTGGATGAATCACTTTTAGTACGAAAACTATTAGACTCCACACCAGATATGTTCATTCAAATAGTAGCATCCATAGAACAGACAAATGATCTCGATGACATCACTTTAGATGAGATCATTGGAAAACTTAAGGCATTCGAGGAAAGAATAAAACTCCGAAAGGGATGACAAGTAGAAAGGCAAGATAACTTATTATTCGCACAAGGCGGACACTCTAGAAATAAGAAACGATTTACCAAATATAGAGGTAGATCAAACTACTCACGAGGAAACTGGCAAAATAAAGGAAACATAGATAACTCGAATGGAGAAAATTCAACTCACAATGATAAGTCAAATAAGAATAAAGGTGAGTGGAATAAAAAGAAGTTAAAATGTTTCAATTGCGGGAAACATGGACATTTCAAGAAAGACTGTAGAAACCCACCAACAACTCAAGAACAATCAAACCTTATCTTAGAAGACGATGAACCATCACTATTAATGGCTACACACGAAACTGAAGAAATCTTGTTGAATGAAGAACAAGTACAACCCCGAAAATATGCTACAACAGATGTTAGCATATGGTATATAGATAATGGTGCAAGTAACCATATGACGGGTACCAAGAGTCATTTTAAGGATATTGACGAAAGCATCATTGGACGCGTTCGTTTTGGAGATGGATCGTATATGGAGATAAAGGGTAGAGGTTCAATATTATTAGGATATAGAAACCTACAACAGAAGATGATTTCGGACGTTTACTACATTCCAAACCTCAAAAGCAACATACTTAGTATAGGACAACTCACATAAATAGGTTGTAAGATCATCATGGATGGAAACAAACTGACTTTGTACGATAAGAACAAGAAGTTGTTGATGAAAGTAGAACGATCTGAGAATCGACTTTACAGTATTAGATTACATATAGAAGCACCTATATGTCTCTTAGCAAACGTAGCCTATATGTCTCTTAGCAAACGTAGATGACCAAGCATGGTTATGGCACGCTAGATTAGGTCATCTAAACTTTGACGTTATCAACAAGATGACAAGAAAGGGTCTAGTGGATGAAATACCAAGAATAAATCATGTAGGACAAATCTGTGATGCATGTTTATTAGGAAAACACATTAGAACACTATTTCCAAATCAAGCTAAATTAGATCAAAGAACCCGTTAGACTTAGTATATGGAGATCTTTGTGGTCCCATAAGTCCAGCCACACACTCTTGAAAGAAGCTCATCTTCTTATTAGTAGATGACTGTACACGTTTCATGTGGGCTTACTTTCTAACTTCGAAAGATCAGGCATTCAGCACATTCAAGGAATTTAGACAGCAGATTGAATTGAAGTTGAAGTTGAAAATAAAAATGCTAAGAACTGATATAGGAGGTGAATTTACATCAAATTAATTCACCAAATACTGTAAGGATAATGGAATAGCAAGACAATTGACAATACCATACTCACCACAACAAAATGATGTAGTAGAGAGAAGAAATAGGAGAGTGTTATCAACTACTAGGAGTATGATGAAAGCGATGAAGTTACCTTAACTTTTGGGCGGAAGCAATCGACACGCCATTTACATAATCAATGTGGTACCTACGAAAGCCACGGAAGATAAAACACCACATGAAGCCCTTTACAACAGAAAACCAAATCTGGAATACCTAAGAATATTCGGATGCACAACTTATGCTAAGATAACAATACCTCACTTGAAGAAGCTAGATGATAGAAGCATACCAATGATTTACTTAGGAGTTGAAGAAGGATCAAAAGCATGTAGGTTATATGATCCGATAGGAAAGAAAAAACATGTTAGTAGGGATGTAAAGTTTATGGAAACGAAACCGTGGGATTGGAATAACAATGAAGAGGATGCAAATACACAAGACACGTTTTGGACTAGTTTTGTAATAGACGGAGTTGACAATGAGAATCCTACACCAGTCAACACAGAAAACAATGATAACACGTATCATGAATCGGATCCTATACCAGATCCAGACTCACCAATCACACCACCAACATACACTTACAACCCTAACTCAGAAGATGAAGAAGAAGCTACTTTTAGCTCATTAGGAAGCTCAGATCAGAGATATGATCATAGACCAATACAAGGTTTTAAAAAAATTACGAAAATCTATGAAATTGCACGTGAAGTAGAAGCACCAAGCTTATTTTTCACAGAAGAAGAACCCCGTAATTACAAGGAAGCATCAAAAGATGAGAAGTGGATTGAGGCCATGGAAATTGAATTAGATTCAATTAACAAAAATAACACATGGACTCTTACCACATTGCCTGCAAATCAAAAGGCAATAGGACTCAAATGGGCTTATAAAACCAAGAGAGATGCACAAGGAAAGATCATTAAATATAAAGCAAGATTAGTAGCAAAAGGTTATGTACAAGAACAAGGAATAGACTTCGATGAGGTGTTTGCACCATTTGCTAGAATATAGATATTTCGCTTAATATTAGCACTAACAGCATATCATGGATGGCAAGTACACCACTTAGATGTAAAATCAGTATTTCTACATGGAGAGTTGAAGAAAGAAGTCTATATTCTTGATGCGTGCAAAACCGTCAAGGTTTCACACAAGCCCGCCACTTGTGAATGGCGGATCAGTAAGAACCTTAAAACAGTTTGAACACGAACTCAATGAAGATCTGAGGAGTATAGTGTTTCCCCGGGTCGTTATGTCCCAGCGAGCTATGCAATGGATTATCAAACGTTTAGTGATCGAGGAAATTGAACGGGAAATTAAAACGGCTTAAATGAAAATTAAAGGAAATTAAAAAGATAAAATCTATTAAATAAACGCTATCACTATTTTTAAAATGATGAACGTTTAAAACCTAAAACATACGTTTAAATTAAAAACTACGTAACGTACAAAATAAAACGTGAAAATAAATAAGGAAAATACCTACGGATATGAAAAATACATTTTTACAATCCTAATTATATAAGAAAATTATTAGAAAAGGAAAATTATTTTTAAAACTATTTAATTAATTTTTGTTAATTAAAAACTATTTTAAACTATTTAATAATACTCTAAAATAAAAGAAAATATGAAATAAGACTAGAAAAATAAAATTAAAACTTAGAAAAATCTAAAATATGATAAAACTAATTTTAAGACTGAAAATATATTTTTTAGACTTTTTATATATTTATTATTAATTAATTACTATTTAAACTAATTAAAATGCTAGAAAATACTTTTTAAACTAAGAAAATTATGGAAAAATATTTTTTTGCTTTTTTATATTTATCTTAACTTAAGAAAATGAAAATTATTTTTTGAAGCTTTTCTTAATTATTTGTATTAAATGCTATTTAAAAGTGCTTAAAACTAATTTAAATTAAGAAAAATAGCAAATCAACTTGGAAAAATCTGAAAATTTCAGGAAAAGTATAAAATAAAATTAGGAATATAAGAAAAATGGAAAAACAGGTGCTTGTTAGGAGGAATATGAAACTGATATGGAAAGTGCTTATGAATAAGCACTTGGATAAGCCAAAAGCTACCAAACAAACACAGAAGCTATAATTTGATAAAACTACTCTAATTCAACTTAAAACAACAAGCTATACCCTCTGAAATGCCAAATCAACAGATTTGATGTTTTGAGCTTATTGCTTAAAAACATATTTTGGGTACCAACTTAAAGCTTAAGCACAAGCTTAAAAATAAGCTCAAAATGAAAACTACAACTTGGAATCTAGACTAGACCTGGGTGAGACCAAATGCACCAAAACTCAGACCATGGGAAGCTCTTTTGAGCCCTGTGCAAGTTGCACAAAATCTGAGAAAAACTCAGTGTCAACTGAGACAGTGGAGCAGGGGAACTGGGTCCAAGTTGAGAAGCTTATTTAGAGCTTTTAAGAAAATTGTAAAATTATGCTAAAATGGTGATAAGCAAGAACACCAACTGAAGTTTCTAAAATGACAAGTCTCACTGAAAATGGTTCAAAAATGAAGATATGAAAAATCCTTGTAGTTGGCCCTAAAACAGGTTTTCAGTTTTTGACTTTTGAACAAGAACTCAAACTTTGACTTTTCTTAACTTTGCTACTGATTTTAAGTATTAAGATTGATGTTATATGAATAAATGGAACTTCTGCAAGCTTTGTTTATGACTTTTGAACACAAAACAAAAGTTTGGAATTCCAAAAATCCAACAGTGAACAAGTAAAGACAGTAAGATGTGATTTTTTGACTTTTTTGAGCTAGCAGGCACAAGACATTGACAGAGATGATCTCAAATATGCTACACAAACTCAAACCAACAAGAAGTATACACTGATCAAGCCTATTAGACAGATTTATCAGCAAACCCAAACACACCTTTATGTTACTGATTTGCAAATTGAAACTATTCTAATACTGAACAAGCATAAACCATTGATCAAACTAAACTTACTTACCCTAAATACAACTATTAAAACAGATTTCAACTATTATTAATCACAGAAACAGATTGTGCTTAGAAACTAGAAAATTGACTTACAAATTGTCCAAAGCCACAATGGCTTGCCAACTGTGAACCAAGAACCACTAACCTAATTATCAACCCAAATGAATCCAAATCAACCCATTTCCAACTGCATCAACCCATTTCCAACTCCATTTCCAATTTTTGCCCTTAGTTGACTTTTGTTGACCAGAATACAAAAGGACTTGAAACTTGACTTAAAGCTTATAAAAAGCTATCACTAGCTTATATAAACTTATACAAACTTAAAAAGAAGCAATATGAAGCTTGAATTTATGACATGGAAACTTCTATTTTCAACAGTAAGCATATAAAGATGAAATGAAATGAAACTTGGAATTAATGTTTAAAACTTGATCAAACTGAAAATATAACTTGAGTTTAATACTTAAGAACAAAAGATTACAACTTTTGAAGTAAACTAAGACATTATTATAAAAAACGACATAAGAGTAAATTAAAACTAAAAATTCTCCTCTTTGCTTCTTTTCTTCCTTCTTTATAATCCAAGGTCTTTCTATCTCTTCCGATTGAATCCCATCACTAATCTCCACCATTGGATGACCAAAATTAATCCCGGCCATCGAAAAGGATTTTGGCGCCAATTTTGACATTTGACAATTTAGGTTGAGTGAGGGGGGGAAATGCATTAAATGCACTCTTGGATGTTAGTTGAGGTGGGGAACAGTTTGAGTGGATGGTGAGGAGGGATGGGAGTTGGCTTAGTTGCAGTGCAGTTGAGTGGGAGACTTTTGCGTTTGGTGGGATTTGACCGTGATTGACCAGAGTAATAATAGAAGGGGGTTCACAATGTATTTTGACGGGGCCAAAGTCTAGGCGGTCCAAATGGGTAAATGACAAGGTCAAAAGGTATAAATGACAAGGACTAGTTATGTAATTTTCTCGAAAATCAAGGACCAATCCCGCCAATTCAACAAAGTTTCTTCCAAGGACTAAAAGTGACAAAGTTCAATAATGCAAGGACTAAACTTGCCATTTTCAATTTTCCGAGGCCATTTTGCCAATTTTCAAACTTGAGGACCATTTTGTAATTTTCTCAAACTTTTATATTTTTCACCAAAGGACTTAATTTGACAACTTTTGATTTTAAAAAGGACCTTTGGTGATTTTTCTTTGAAATTATGCGCTCGTGGACTGCTTTTGACAACTTTTGAAACTTGGGGACTAAAGCGCAATTTTGCAAATTTGATATGTTTTTCATCCGATTTTGATATTTTGCATTTAAAACACATAAAACAACGATTTGTGATATTTTCATCATTTTGATGCATTTTGAGTGTTTTCGATGATTTTGCAGCTTTATTTTGTACAAAAATGATGAGTATTTAGACACTCATCAGTTACACAACCTGAATGTTTCATTCAACAAGGAAACCTACAAAAAGTCTACAAGCTAACTAAAGCTTTGTATGGCTTAAGACAAGCACCAAGAGCTTAGAACGTGAAGCTTGACCAAACCTTGAAGTCCTTAGACTTTAAGAAATGTAATCTCGAACAAGCAATCTATACGAAGAGAAGCAAGACTTCTACACTTATAGTTGGAGTATATGTAGATGATTTGATAATCACGGGCACTCCAAAGCAGGAGATAGATTTGTTCAAATCCCAGATGAAAGACAAATTCGAGATGAACGACATAGGATTGCTAGCTTATTACCTTAAGATAGAAGTTACACAGACAGGAGGAGAGATTACAATCAAGCAAACAGGATATATTAACAAAATCTTAAAAGAAACAAGTATGATGGACAGTAATGATACGAAGAGCAGATATCTTAACAAAAGCTTTACCAAGACTCAAGTTCGTGACTATGCAACAAATGCTCGGAGTTCAAGACTTAGGACAAAGCAACGATCAAGATTAAGGAGGAGAATGTGAACCAATATAATCAAGATATTGCTTTACAGAAACTTGAAGGACTAAACGTGTTCGTTAGAAACTTAATAACCGCCAAAGTGGTTAAGTTAGTTAATTATGGTTAAGTTAGTTGGTAGTTATTTTTCGGTTATGAACTGAATGGACACAACGTTTGGGCATACCCATTCGTTTGCTATATATATATATATATATATATATATATATAGATTTGTATGTAATATTACATTGTTAGACGAAATAAAAGTTATCTAGTTTATTTGTTTGCAATTCACATTTCGACCACACACAATTGGGACCAACAATAGTGTTTGGTGAATTTGTGGTGAATATTGACTATTTGAGGATGGATTTTAGCATTCTTCATGTTTCTATTTTTCAGCCTTTGTATTTTATTGTTTTAGCAGTCTTGTATCTTGAGAGGTTTAGGCATGTCTAAACCTTTCCTATATTTGATGAAATGTTTTAAGTATTAATATATATTCACTATTTTCAACAAAAAAATGTCGTTCTAAAAAAAATGCTCATAACACATGCCCTTCCAAAAACAAAAAATACTATGGTTAGGTGATCCTAACTCATCTAAAAGAGAAGTGGCCTGGAAAGATGCGCTTATGTATATTTATGCATAAGATTGGATAGATATTTACGCCCGACAATACTTTTTATTCAAAAAAGGTTTATGTAAAATAGAAATGAACTTTTTACAAAGTCTCGTTTTGATATATGAATCAAGACCCAAGTCTGAATCGAAGTTCACAAGCAGAAACACAAAACCAATAACTGGATACTAGAATACGCTCACTAGTATTAATCAGAAAATATAAGCTCAAACAACTGATCGGTTTTTATATATCCAACCACAAGCTCGGCTGGTATATATAGGTATTTAGAATATGCTTTCTAATCCTACTACAATTCTAATAAAGCAAAATAGTCCTTAACAAATAAGGAGTCTTAATTAGACTAGAATTGTAAACGTCCATATGCTTGGAATCTTTTTGTCTTCCCATATGCTCGGTCGACATTATGCCAACATTCACCCCTAATTTCGACTCGAGATAGGTAGGTCTCCAACTCCGAGTAACTCTTGCATCTCCTTGAACTTAATCCTTGCGAGAGCTTTCGTCAGAATATCAGCACGTTGCAAATCACCTCTTACAAACTCAACTTGTACTTGGCCTCTTTCAATACATTCTCGGATAAAATGATAACGTGTGTTTATATGCTTGCTTCTCCCGTGAAAGACTGGATTTTTCATAAGTGCAATAGCCGATTTGTTGTCAACAAATAAGACCACCACTCTTTCTTCCATTCCGGTTATTTCACTCAACAACCCACGTAACCATATCCCTTGACACGCGGTGAAGTTGCGACCATGAACTCGGCTTCACAAGACGATAGAGCCACCGTGTTTTGCTTTTGTGAGCACCAAGTGATAGGTGATTTTCCTAGATAAAATACATGCCCGGTTGTGCCGACCATCATCTTGGTCCATAGCAAAACTACTATCACTAAACCCCACTAGCTCCTTGGTTTTCTCTTGGTTATATCGCACTCCAAAATTCAAACTACCTTGGATATACCTTAGTATTTGTTTCACAGCCGCCATATGTGATTCTTTTGGTTCTTGCATGTAACGACTAACCAAACCAACCGAATAAGATAAATCAGGTCGTGTGTGTAGTAAGTACCTTAAACAACCAACTCGTCGTCTATACAGAGTTGCATCAACTGGTTTTCCTTCCTTGTCCATGCTTAACTTCATTCCAGGTTCTAATGGACATTGAGTAGGATTCGCTTCATGCATCCCAGCATCTTTCAAGATCTTCTTTGCATAGCTTTCTTGACTTATTGAGATACTCAAATCCTCTTGCTTTACTTCAATGCCAAGATAATAGCTTAACTTTCCCAAGTCACTCATATCGAACCTTTCTTGCATTTGTCTCTTAAATTCACCAATTTCGACAAGCTTGAACCGGTTACTAAGAGATCATCTACATAGACCGCAATAATCAAGATTGACTTGTTTGTCTTCTTCACATACACCGCTTGTTCGTGTTGGCATCTTTTGAAAGACATTTGCTTGAGTTCTCATCAAGTTTTGTATTCCACGCCTTGGTGCTTGTTTAAGTCCATAAAGCGCCTTTTTCAACTTGTAGATCTTTCTTTCTTCTCCTTTCTTCACGAACCCTCCGGTTGTGTAACAAACACTTGCTCTTTAGTTCTCCATGTAAAAGTCGACTTTACATCCAGATGATGTAGCTCCCATGCTTCTTTTGTGGCCAATGAGATCAATAAACGCACCGTTTCAATCCGTGCTACGGCGCAAATACCTCATCATAGTCAATTCCTTCTTTTGAGCATAACCCTTTGCTACTACCCGAGCTTTAAACTTATTAATTGAACCATCCGGTTTCTCTTAATTTTGAACACCCACTTTAATCCAATGGGATTAACATTAACCGAGCTTCAACTAATTCCCATGAATCATTCTTCTCGATAGACTCAATCTCTTGCTTCATAGCAACCATCCACTTGCTTGAGACTTTTGCTTCTTGGAACGTTCTTGGTTCATCATCTTCAATCAAAAGTAGATTTTGATCTTCATTAGCAATCGAGGTTCTTGAACTAGACCCCATAATAAAGTCATTAAATCTAGTTGGCTTAGTTGAAACCCTTGAAGAACGCCTCATAATTGGTTGAGTTTACATCACGAGGATTAGGGTCATTACCGCCTCGATTTGATCTTCTTGTTCGGTATTGACGGTTGATTTTCATCAACATCATGATGATTTTCGACCTCTTGATCTTCACCTCAACTTCATCGGTCATACCGGTTAACAAATCCACAACCCGTATCAATAGAACCGTGCCATTCTATGATAAACATACACGGTTTAGCTCGTGTGTTTCGCTTCCAAGAACATACTTCCAGCCAAGTTCCTCATTAAACTCCGTGATCACGACATACCACTATCTTCTTTAGTTTTGGATTGAACAATCGAAAACCTTTTGTACCGGCTCGTTCGATGTAAATGAGTCGTGTTGACTGTCGTCTAACTTATGTAAATATGGCCTTGTTCCCGTTGCATAAGCCACACATCCAAATACCATAAACCCTCCAAGTTAGGCTTTTTTCTTTTGAAAGCCTCGTATGGAGTTTGATTAACTAGAGCTCGAGTTGAAACTCTATTAATCAAGAATGTAGTGTGTCTAACTCCTTCAGCCCACATGTAGTTTGGTACGTCTCGTGCTTTCAAGATACTTCTAGTCATTCCCATAAGAGTACGGTTTCGCCTTTCCACGACTCCATTTTGTTGCGGTGTGTAGGGAGCGGTTAGATGTCTTGTTATACCCTCGTTTTCACAAAAGTTGGTAAATTCTTTTGAAGTGAACTCACCTCCTCTATCGGTCCTTAGGGTTATAATCTTGCTTCCCGACTTCTTCTCAACTAAAGCTTTGAACTTTTTGAAGTATTCAAATGCCTCACCTTTTCCTTCAAGGTAAAAGTCCACATAAACCGTGAGAAGTCATCAATAAGAACAAATATGTACACATTTCGTGCTATGGATGGTGGAGAAATTGGTCCACATAGGTCGGCATGTATAAGTTGAAGAGAATGTGTTGCCTTAAATTTACGCTTTAGGAAACGACTTCTTGGTTTGTTTTCCTACCAAACAAGATTCACACAACTTGTTCTCTTGATGAATTATTGGCAACTTTTCAACCATGCCCTTCCTTGCCATTAATTCCATCGTCTCGAAATTAATGTGACCCATCCTAGCATGCCATAACCAAGCATCATCTTCCATCTTTGCTTTGAGACACACGGACTTCCAACTTGGAGCTTAATCTTGTAAAGTCTATTACTTGTTCTAGGAACCTTCATCGAAGCTTGCCATCCGAGTCACGCATAGTAAGAAGATTACCTTTCATATGAATGTCACATCCGCCTTCTGTAGCTTGCCCAAGACTAATTATGTTGCTTTTAGCTCGGGTAGGTAATAGACTCCGTGATTAACCGTTGCTCTCCGTTTTCCCTTCAATGATTATCGAACCCTTCCCTTTTATCTCGATGTAGGAGTTATCACCAAACTTCACTCTGGGAGATATTCTCATTCAACTCGAAAAGTATTCTGGATCCCGTCATGTGATTACTTGCTCCATTATCCAAATACCAAGTGTCTTCCTCGTTTGGCTTAGTATTCAATTGGTTTGGGATAATCTTTTCTTCATTCAAGAAAACTTCTTGAACGCTTTTCATCATAAAAGTGTCGGGTCATCATCATCCTCCATTTTCAAAAGGTTTGATTCATGCTTTTGCTTCATTCACGTCGTTCGAGGCGCTTAGAAGCAAAGTGACCATATTCATCACATCGAAGCATTGAATCTTTGAAAGGTCTCGACTTTTGTTCTTCTTTGATCCGTATTGCTCCCGGAGTTGTTTTGGTTTCCACGGTTGCGGTTATTAGCTTGACCACTACCTCGAGATTTGTTTTGAGAAGAAAAGTTTTGACCTTTACCGTTGCCACCAGAGGAATTCCTTCCTCGACCTTTCTTATCATATCTTTCAGCCCTTCCGAACATCAACTTGCCTTGATCTTCAGAAGTGGTGTCAACACCCTTCATTCTTCCTTCAAAAGCTTTCAACCTTCCAATTGCTTCTTGAAAAGACATAGTATTCAAGTCAGCAAATTGTTCTATTGAGACAACAATTGTGATAACACTCAGATTGTGCATGTTTTTAGTAGCATTATGTGTACTTTTATATCCGGTATTTGGTTATATTTGCGTGATTTTAGTACTTTATCGTATCTAGAGATGTTCGTCTAGTATTTATAACCAAGTGCGGAAATGGAGGAAAATGTGGAAATATGCACTAATCGAAGATTCCGTTCAAGAAAGCTAAATCCCAAGTACCTTTGAAGACCTTAGTGATTGAAGAACCAAGTTCTACAAGTCCGAGTAAAGAGTGAAGATCAAATTTCATATCTCGAAGATCCAACCGGATCCGGTTACACCTTCAAACCGGATCGGTTGGAATTTGGTCGGAATTAATGTTTTGCCATAACCGACCGATCGGTTGCAACCCGCAACTGGATCGGTCGGTGTGTTATTATTGAAGACCAGCCGGATCGGTTGGTCGTATGACCGATCCGGTTGGAGAAGTCTGCAGATTGTCAAATCTTCATCACTAAGCTTCCCTTTGCATCCAAACGATTCTAGGTCCTTCTCTTGGTGTATTCTAGTCCCTTCCTTACTCCTTGGAGGCCAAGTTAAGCATTTAACACCCTAGGCCTTGGAATTAGTATAAATAGAAGCTAATTGTGAGCATATGAGACACACCTCAATTACAAAGCTCTCTACTCATCAAACCAAGCCTTAACCTCCGAAATTCGTCCTTAGAAATCCGAGAGAGTTTGGAGTTCCGAAGTTCCACCTTTGGAGGCCAAAACACTAAGAAGTCCATCACGATCCTTTGGGAATCATTACTTCATCATTTGTAATCTTATTCCAAGCATTGTAAGACTTTTAATCATGTTTTCTAATGATCAAAGTTATGAGTTTATGTTCATGTTTGCTATGAGTGGCTAGTTTCTTTATACACTTGCTTAAATGATGTTGATTATCATATGATTAGTTAGTGATTGTGTTAACATGTTTTAATTCAATTTCAAGTTAATTCTAAGATCCAATTGTGCTAAAGTTTCATAGTGACATTTGTTAATCAAGTTTGGCTAATTGGTAGTAATCGTTGGGGTCGAAAGAACTTCGTGTTATTCAACTAGCCATAATCATTTTGTCTATGGATGATTGTTTTACCCATTATTCTTGATTATACAAAGGAACTAAGGTGTGGTTGTAATAGAAACGCTTTTGATTATCAAATTGGATTGGTTGGAAACATCTAAATGGTCGTAAGATTAGTTGTTGAGAATCAATTGTAGCCTTTTGTCTATGATCGGTTACCTTTTGTATTGACCATTTCTTAAGCAATTTGATGAGCAAGCGGATGTTTTTGTGTTTAAGTTTATTGATATAGACTTATGAAACTCGAATTGATCTTGAATTGATTGGTTAAACTTAAAGCTTGTTTTATAAACTAAAATCTTGACGAAGGTTTAACTTGTAAGAACAATAGATTAGTTTTTCACTAATTATCACAACCAACATGTTAAGTAGTTAACACAATCACATTAATCTATGTTATGATACTAGTTTAAGCAAGTGTAGTTTTAATCATCCAATTTCATTATATCTATTTGCTTTGTTATATGTTTTGATAGACTCCGTTAATTCAAACTTGTGCTCGATTCACTCAAATCCTCGCGAACGATCCCGACTTACATTCATAATCTTGCTATAACGGACGAGTATACTTGCTCGTATGTGTTATTGGTAATATTGGTAATTCACCTTTTATAAATTTAAAACTTGCACCAACCGGGCACATCAAGTTTTTAGGCGCTTGCCGGGATTTGATTGTGTTTCAAACAAGTTTTGAATTTCCCACACCGATTCTAAAAAAAAAAAAAAAAAAAAATTTCACGAAACCTTAACCGGATCCGGTTGTCCTCAACCGAATCGGTTACCATTTTACCCATCACTCATTAGTCTAACCGATCGGTCGCATCCCGCAACCGATCCGGTTACTAATCTAATCAGAAAGCTGTTTTCGTTGTTTGTCCGTGTGTTTAGATATTGCTCGGATTCTCTAGGACATTGTATGAACACTCGAGCGGGAATAGAACCAATTACACCTCTTACCAACCCGTAACGTTTGATTCGAAGAAGAAGGAGAACACGTTTCATACCATTAGAAAATCGTGTACCAAGAGTACCTAACCCACCATTTGATAACCTCATTGAAGCCAAAGTTGTTTACAACCCTTTCACCAATTTACCTTTTCCCATGGCGGACGATCAACCCATGTGGGACCAATCGAACCGTAGCACCAACTCCCGAAAGTGCTATTGTTGCTATTAACCTTGGCGACAACTTCACCGTGAAGGGACATCACCTTTCTATGATCAAAGACCGACAATTCGATGGCGTGCGCGGCCGATCCGCATAAGCACATTGCGAATTCATCGAAATTTGCGGCATGTTTCGTTATGGCGACACCGATGTCAATGCCATCAAACTCAAACTTTTCCCATCATCACTCGCGGAGATGCTAAAGTATGGTACAATGAATTAACCCCAGAATCATCAATACTTGGGAGGAGATGAGGCAAGCTTTTGTAAGCCGATTCTTTCCACCGCCATGTTTGATCGATTAATGGGAGAAATTCGTGCTTTCAACCAAAACCCAAATGAATCACTTGTCGAAGCTTGGCTTCGAATGAAAGATTTGCCGTCAGAGTTGTCATGGACATGGATTATCAAAAGGAACCATTATCCAAATCTTTTACCATGGACCTGATGAAATCTCTCAAGGCATCCTTGATGTTGGAGGAATTTTTCTCTATAAAACTCTAACGATGCACATCAATTACTCAAGATCGAGTACTTCTCAAACTTGATTGGTCCAAAGATTCCAAAACCAAACCTCTCCGAAAAACCGTTGCTTTTGTCGAAAACACCGATACCTCAAAACTCATGGAGAAGATGGAAGCGTTAACCTCACAAATCAACTCGCAATACAAGGATATCAAAGATGAAATGAAAGACATGTGAGACGGATGCAACAATTGTGGAGGAAATCACCCATCGTCCGAGTGAGACGATAAACCTATGGGTGGACCGAAAGAAGGAGAAGCAAATTACGCTCAAGGAGGATACCGTGGAGGAGGATATCGTAGTAATTATTACGGTCAAAATTCCGAAATTGGCAAGATCGCCGACCAAGGGATGATAACCGTGATTCTCAACCGCGAATCGACGATCCACCACACCAAAACTTCCGACAAAAGATGTAAGAAACCGAATTCAAAAACCATGAGAGAATTCGGTGGTGGTCAAAAATCCGCAAATGATTTTATAAAAATCAATTTTTCAATCTCAAAGCCAAAGTTGAGCAAGGACGTAAAAATCATCAAGCATCTATCCAAGATCTTGAAAACAAGCTTAGCGGACTTTCGACCAACATTCTTCTAGACCATCCGGTTCATTGCCAAGTAACACTCAATCCAATCCAAAACCATCAAATGATAAGACGTCTCATCCACCCCAAACAAGAAATGAACATATCAATGCTGTTTTTACAAGAAGTGGTCTCTCGTACGATCCACCACCTAATCCTAATACTCCTGTCACCGTTGATAGTGAGGATGAAAACGAAGAACCAAACACAACTCAAACCACCAAAAAGAAAGACATTCCATCCGTCAAGGCGTATACACCGAAAATTCCTTATCCTCAACGCCTAAAGAAAGAAAAGATGGAAGAGCGTTATAAGAAGTTTATCGAAATAATCAAAGAGGTTAGACTCAATGTTCCTCTCGTTGATGTTATAGCCGGAATGCCCAATTACGGGAAATTTTTGAAAGAACTTCTTAATAACAAAAGCAAGCTTGAGCAAATATCGCAACTTTTCTTAATGAAGAATGCTCACCATAGTTCAAAACAAAATTCCACCAAAACTCGGAGATCCCGGAGTTTTCTTATTCCATGTACTTTCGGAATAACGTTAAATGTGATGCTTTAGCCGATCTTGGCGCAAGTATCAACTTGATGCCTTATTCACTCTATTCCAAGTTGTGCAACAACAACTGAAACCAACAAAATGAGCATCCGATTGGCAAATCATTCCTATCAATATCCTATGGAATAGTGAAAATATGCTTGTTCAAGTCGGTAAATTCATTTTTCCGTGGACTTTGTAATTTTGGAAATGGAAGAAGATAGTAAAGTCCCACTCATTTTAGGAAGACCTTTCCTAAATACCGACGCAATCATCAAAGTTAAAGGAAAAGAACTCAACCTTGGAGTTGGGGAAGATCGAATCACTTTTCTTATCGATAAAGCAATGCGCTACCCACATTCCAGTGATGACACTTGTTTTAACGTCGATGTTATTGATGAAGTCACCGATGAGGAATTAGATGCATTCTCGAATCGAATCCGATCCATTCATGACTACTTCAAAAATCAATGAAACAGATTCGACAAAGATTTTGATGATTTCATGAAAGTAGAAATTGAAGAAGATAACTCGGAAGAAGAAGAAATAGAGGAAGAGGAAGAAAATTTTGAGGAAATCACTTTCAATGACAAGATGCGAATAAAATCCTCTATCGAAGAACCACCCACGGATCTCGAACTTAAACCTCTCCCTAATCATCTTGAATATGCTTATCCGGAGGAGAACTCACTTCTTCCAAGTCATATCTTCATTGCTCGAGGATGATGAGAAAGAAAGTTTAGTTTCCGTACTCAAAATCACAAACAAGCTTTTGCTTGGAAAACATCCGATATCCCGAATTAGTCCTAATTTTGCAAACACAAAATCAATTTTGAAGAAGGATTAAACTCGTGGTAGAACGTCAACGTAGACTCAATCCCAACATGAAAGAAGTTGTTAAAAGGAAATCATTAAACTTCTTGATGCCGGAATCATTTACCCAATTGAGGATAGTCCTTGGGTAAGCCCCTGCTCACCGTGTTCCCAAGAAAGGAGGAATGACGGTTGTAACTAATGAGCGAAATGAGCTAGTTCCAACTAGAACTCGCACCGGTTGGCATGTTTGTATTGACTATCGTAAGTTAAACAAAGCCACCGAAAGGATCACTTTCCGTTCCGCTCATGGATCAAATGCTTGAAAGACTAGCGGAAATAAATTCTTTTGTTTCCTCGACGGATTTTCGTGATATTTCCAAATTCCCATCGATCCTAACGATCAAGAAAAGACCACCTTTACTTGTCCTTTGGAACCTACGATATCGGCGATGCCTTTTGGTCTTTGCAATGCACCCGCGACTTTTCGAGGTGTATGATCGCCATATTCCAAGACATGCTAGAAACCTCCATGGAAGTTTTCATGGATGATTTTTCGATCTTTGGAGATTCATTCAAGCTTGCCTTTCTAATCTCGATAAAATGCTCGAAAGATGCGAAGATGCACATCTTGTTCTCAATCGAGAAATGCCACTTTATGGTAACCAAGGAATTGTGCTTGGCCACAAAATCTCTAGTGCCGGAATGGAAGTCGACAAAGCAAAGGTCGATGTCATCTCAAACTTCCACCACTAACCAACGCCAAAGCCGTTAGGAGTTTTTAGGACATGCCGGTTTTACCGCCGATTCATCAAAGATTTTTCCAAAATATCTCGTCCGATGACAAAACTTCTTGAGAAAGAATCTATCTTTAACTTCGATGTCGATTGCATGAAAGCTTTGAATCATCGAATCTCAACTTACTAGTGCTCCAATCATGGTTTCACCTAATTGGTCACTACCTTTCGAACTTATGTGCGACGCAAGCGATTTTGTTGTTGGAGCTGTCTTAGGACAACGCGAAGGAAAACACTTTCGCCTATATATTTTGCCGAAAAACATCGAATAGTGCTCAAGAAAATTATACCGTCACCGAAAAAGAATTACTAGTCGTCGTTTTTGCCTTTGACAAATTCAGATCATATCTTGTGCTCTCAAAACAAATCGCTTTTACCGATCATTCAAGACTCATATCTGTTTCACCAAACAAGACGCTAAACCACGCCTTATTCGATGGATTTTGCTACTCCAAGAATTTGACATCGAAATCAAAGATAAGAAAGGAGCAGAGAATCTTGTCACGATCACTTATCCGCCTCGAAAATCCTAATCTTGGGAGTTGAAAGAAGAAGAAATCGATGATTATTTTCCGATGAAACTCTTATGACCATCGACGAAATGACGATCCTTGGTTTGCCGACTTTGCAAACTACCTCACGGAGGAATTCTCGAAAAGGACTAACTCATGCTCAAAGAAGCAAATTCTTTTCGAACTCAAATACTATTTTTGGGAAGAGCCATATCTTTTCAAAATGTGCCCGATGGGATGATCCGAAGATGTATTTTGGTTCCAAACTCGTGAGACTAATGTCACCACGGCCCTCTTGGGGGACATTATGGTCCTTCCACCACGCCTAAGAAAGTTTTTGATGTTGGATTCTATTGGCCAACAATATTCAAAGAAGCACATACGCTTGTTCAAAATCGTGACGCTTGTCAAAGAACCACCAATCTCTCTCGAAGGATGAAATGCCATTAACAAGCATTCAAGTGTGAAATATTCGATATTTGGGGAATAGATTTCATGGGACCTTTCCTAAATCCCACAAATTCAATACATTCTCGTTGCTATAGATTACGTGTCCAAATGGGCGAAGTTGAAGCTTTACCGACAAACGATGCTCGTGTCGTCGTTAATTTTCTCAAAAGCTTTTAGCTCGTTATGGAATTCCCAAAGCACTCATAGCGATCGTGGAACTCATTTCGCAATCAACAAATGGAAAACCATGAAAAGATATGGAGTTCATCATCGATTTGCGATCGCTTATCATCCACAAACCGGTGGTCAAGTCGAAAATACCAACAGAGCTCTCAAAAGAATACCGGAAAAACCGTAAAAGACAATCCATCTTTATGGGCAAGAAAACTTGATGATGCTCGTGGGCATTTCGACGGCTTATAAAACACCAATTGGTACAACTCCTTACAGACTCTGTATGGGAAGACTTGTCATTTGCCGCTCAAGTTGAACATCGTGCTTATTGGGCGCCGACAATGTAACACCGATCTCAAAATAGTGGAGAGAAAAGATTTCGCAATTGCACGAACTCGATGAATTAAGACTCCAAGCTTATGAAAACTCCAAACCGTATAAAGCCGTAACAAAAGCTTATCATGATAAAAGCTACGAATTCGAAAAGAATTCAAAGCGGAGATAAAGTTCGCTTTTAACATGAAATTCAAATTCAAAGCTCCTAAGTTACAACCAAATGGTTTGGACCATATGTGGTTAAACATGGATATCTATCGGGTATGTCGAACTTTATGACAAACAAGGTGGAAGTTTCATTGTTAATGGACACCGAATCAAGTTATATTACGACAAGGAGCAAACGAATGAAGTTTTAGTTGCACGGTATCCTGAGACACCATGAGAATGAATTGAAACTATCACCTTTGTAGCACCATTTCCGGAAGAATTCCACAAACTATTCCATGGAAAACAACTGCGAGTTCGTCTCGAACGATATTGAAGATACGGTGAAGAATTCACACATCCCGAACTTTACAAAATGTTCAAAGCTGCCCTTGCAGTTGAATAAATTGGGAAGACTCGAGTCGGTGATGACTCGATAATAAAACAAGCGCTTCTCGGGAGGCAACCCGTGTGTTTGATTTTCGTGGTCACTCCCAAAGTTTAAACCTTTGGTTGAACTTAAGTGTGGGGGTGCCACCTTTAATAAAACCTTTTGTTTGTTTATAAGATTGTGTGCGGTGATGATTTCTAGTGGACGCCAGGAATGAAGAAGATTTTAAGTCGATAAACTCGTTGACATATCGGTTTCATCTCTATTTTCCCTATTTCTATACTTTGAAGTTCGTTTATCATTGAGGACAATGTCTAACTTAAGTGTGGGGTGGGGGTGAATAGGAAAAATTAGAGTTTTCATGCTTAAATTTAAAATTTTGTTTGCCTTGTGATCTAGTTGTTTTCACACTTTTAGGATTATCTATTAGAATAACCGGATCATTCCATCGGTAAAACTGTAATATTTGAAACTTGAGATGTGTTCGATTACTATTGCAATCCATTCGGGATCGATGACATTTGCTAGCGCATTTTATAGCCCTTTCCACTAAATTGTGAGGATTTGAGCATATGTCTTATTAGCATACATCTTTTATGCTTAGAATTTTTGTTATGAGTGTGCGGTGATTTTATTTATTCTAGAACTTGTGCTTGTAAATCATTACCAGATTGCGGTGAGATTGCATTCGTATGCGATATAAGTGAATTGTGTGATAAAGAGGCACCTTAGGATTTAACCCAAATGGCCTTCCATTTTACATCTAATGATATATTAGCTAGCCTCATTGGTTAGTTAACCACCCACATGGACCCATTTGTAGTGCTCATTTTAGCACTAGATACCCCTAGTTACACCTTCGAGCCATCCCTTTCGCTTACGCTTCACCCGAAAATACAAAAGATTTTACACTTTAAACCTTAGCCTATCCCATATCAATGTCTAAACGGTTGGTTGCTAGTTTCATGGAAAGTGAAGATTGTTCAAATGATTATGAGTACCACATCCTATGAGATTGATTGAGCCATACGTTATGTTGAGTTAAAAAAAAAAATGGAAAAAATAGCCAATGAGCTATGATCGAAGAACAATTGTCATGGCAAAGCAAAAGTCATGGAAAGTGAAAAGAAGAAATTGAAGCTATAATCATTTATTTGGTTCGTGGAATGTTTGATAGCTAGCAACATGGGTATTAGACTTGATTTCATTTTATTTTAACACCAATTTCATTAACACTCCCATGCCTTATCCATACCCTTAACCCGAAGCCTTTCATTATAACCCAAGAAAAGCCCTCTTTAGATGTTTTTACTTGGTGCTCACGCCACATCGGTGGAGTTTTGTTTCTTGTACAAATTTATGGTAATAATCTAATCATGACTAAGCAATGAGTGTGATTTATCTTGTTACTCCACTAAAAATGAGTGATTGAGTGAATTATATTCCAGTATTTTTTCGTGAGGTGTTTTGAAATGTTAATCATGCAAGAAAATCATTGGATATTGTCAAACATCTTGATGTTTCACCTTTATAAGCATAATTGATGAATCTTCTCTCGTATTTATACTTGGTTGATTTGCATCACATTTTCATAATCACTATCCGGTACCAAAGGATGTTTTTCCTAGATTTGCTTGAGGGCAAGCAAAGTTTAAGTGTGGGAATTTGATAACACTCAGATTGTGCATGTTTTAGTAGCATTATGTGTACTTTTATATCGGTATTTGGTTATATTTGCGTGATTTTAGTACTTTATCGTATCTAGAGATGTTCGTCTAGTATTTATAACCAAGTGCGTGGAAATGGAGGAAAATGTGGAAATATGCACTAATCGAAGATTCCCGTTTCAAGAAAGCTAAATCCCAAGTACCTTTGAAGACCTTAGTGATTGAAGAACCAAGTTCTACAAGTCCGAGTAAAGAGTGAAGATCAAATTTCATATCTCGAAGATCCAACCGGATCCGTTACACCTTCACCGGATCGGTTGGAATTTGGTCGGAATTAATGTTTTTGCCATAACCGACCGATCGGTCGCAACCCGCAACCGGATCGGTCGGTGTGTTATTATTGAAGACCAGCCGGATCGGTTGGTCGTATGACCGATCCGGTTGGAGAAGCTGCGATTGTCAAATCTTCATCACTAAGCTTCCCTTTGCATCCAAACGATTCTAGGTCCTTCTCTTGGTGTATTCTAGTCCTTCCTTACTCCTTGGAGGCCAAGTTAAGCATTTAACACCCTAGGCCTTGGAATTAGTATAAATAGAAGCTAATTGTGAGCATATGAGACACACCTCAATTACAAAGCTCTCTACTCACCAAACCAAGCCTTAACCTCATGAAATTCGTCCTTAGAAATCCAGAGAAGTTTGGAGTTCCAGAAGTTCCACCTTTGGAGGCCAAAACACTAAGAAGTCCATCACGATCCTTTGGGAATCATTACTTCATCATTTGTAATCTTATTCCAAGCATTGTAAGACTTTTAATCATGTTTTCTAATGATCAAAGTTATGAGTTTATGTTCATGTTTGCTATGAGTGGCTAGTTTCTTTATACACTTGCTTAAATGATGTTGATTATCATATGATTAGTTAGTGATTGTGTTAACATGTTTTAATTCAATTTCAAGTTAATTCTAAGATCCAATTGTGCTAAAGTTTCATAGTGACATTTGTTAATCAAGTTTGGCTAATTGGTAGTAATCGTTAAGGTCGAAGAACTTCGTGTTATTCAACTAGCCATAATCATTTTGTCTATGGATGATTGTTTTACCCATTATTCTTGATTATACAAAGGAACTAAGGTGTGGTTGTAATAGAAACGCTTTTTGATTATCAAATTGGATTGGTTGGAAACATCTAAATGGTCGTAAGATTAGTTGTTGAGAATCAATTGTAGCCTTTTGTCTATGATCGGTTACCTTTGTATTGACCATTTCTTAAGCAATTTGATGAGCAAGCGGATGTTTTGTGTTTAAGTTTATTGATATAGACTTATGAAACTCGAATTGATCTTGAATTGATTGGTTAAACTTAAAGCTTGTTTTATAAACTAAAATCTTGACGAAGGTTTAACTTGTAAGAACAATAGATTAGTTTTTCACTAATTATCACAACCAACATGTTAAGTAGTTAACACAATCACATTAATCTATGTTATGATACTAGTTTAAGCAAGTGTAGTTTTTAATCATCCGGATTTCATTATATCTATTTGCTTTGTTATATGTTTTGATAGACTCAGTTAATTCAAACTTGTGCTCGATTCACTCAAATCCTGCGAACGATCCCGACTTACCTTCATAATCTTGCTATAAAGGACAGTATACTTGCTCGTATGTGTTATTGGTAATATTGGTAATTCACCTTTATAAATTTAAAACTTGCACCAACCGGGCACATCAAATTGCAACATACCTATCCGGAACGGATGCAAGCGACTTCTTAACAAGTTTCTTGTCTTCATAAATTGTTCCCAAGCTATTTACTACATTACAATTTTGCCCAACCTAGCCGCAAAGTCATCGATTGATTCGTTGACTTTCATCTTTAAAGATTCAATTTCGTCTCCAAGGTTTGCAACCTTGCTCGAACCCGATCAACACCCACATACCGGTCTTCAAAGCTCCCAGTTTCTTTGGTTGTGTTGAATTGTGAAACTTGAAAACAAGTTCTTCCGAATCGCTGGAAAAGTAACGAACCGCCATGTGATCTTGCTTAGCAACAACTTGTGTTCCTTCCCCGGTTCCAGGCATCGAGTATTCCATGGACTCGAATACCGCTTTAACTCTTATTGCCCATATGTTATAGTTCGTGCTTGTTAACATTGGACATTGAAGAGCCGTCTTAGAATGTTCAATAGGTGGTGGTTGACTCGACTCGCCTTGCACCATCTTTCTTGAACGCCTTTTGTAAGTTACCGGTGTAGTTGGATTGACTTCCAGCCCTAGAGCACGCTTGTTTTACTTCTTGCCTAAGTAAACCAAGTGTAAAGTTTGAAACTTTATCGACTTCTTGGCAACCCTTTAGTCGACTTGTGTTCGACTGACTTGGAAATCCTTTAGTCGACTTGTGTTCGACTGATCTTGGAACCCTTTAGTCGACTGCTTGGAAACCCTTCTGTGATCGACTAATCTTGGAACCCTTTAGTCGACTTGTTTGGAAATCCTTATGTGATCGACTAAGCTTTAACCTGGCTCTGATACCAATTCAAGACCCAAGTCTGAATCGAAGTTCACAAGCAGAAACACAAAACCAATAACTGGATACTAGAATACGCTCACTAGTATTAATCAGAAAATATAAGCTCAAACAACTGATCGGTTTTTATATATCCAACCACAAGCTCGGCTGGTATATATAGGTATTTAGAATATGCTTTCTAATCCTACTACAATTCTAATAAAGCAAAATAGTCCTTAACAAGTAAGGAGTCCTAATTAGACTAGAATTGTAAACGTCCATATGCTTGGAATCTGTTTTGTCTTCCCATATGCTCGGTCAGACATTATGCCAACAATGAAATATAAAAAGTATTATCAAATGTAACAAACTTTCATAAATTGTTCCAATATGCATATTTTAAAGTGTTTCAATATGCACATGATCCTCAAAAAAAATATATTCATAACTTTTAAAAGATCGTACCAGAATTGAATAAATACTAGGTTGATAATAACCGCGTCGCACCATGATTATATTCATATTTTAAATCTTGAATGTTCATATGTGTTGTTCCTACTTACTTGATTACTTAAGTATCAAGAAGCAAACTAACCAAGTAATATGTCTAGTAATATTAGAATTACTCTTTAATAGTTTATATATGATAACACAATAAATTACTTTAAAAGGTTTAACTCTTTATTGATTTATATCAAAGAAATATACTTGTTTTTTTTTCCGGAATATAGACGAGATTGAATGACAATGTATGTGTGGTGATCTTCTTTCTAAACTCAAACAAAAACCAAAGTTCGTGTTAGAGTAAAGACTATGCTTAACCAACAGATACTAAAATCTAGGGCTTCGTTCTATTTTAGAGAAATATGAGCTCTTGAAAGTGTTAATAACTTCTAATACAAGAGATACATATCATATTACTTTTTTACAACATTTTATTCATAGGCAAAGATAATATGGACACCTGTGGGGCAAAAGGTGTGTGTCAACGTCTGATAGGCAACACTTTGTACTTTTGTTTCTATTTCTAGTATGCTACGAGCCATACTTTAAGGAATAATGTTGACAATTGTTTATATTTTTTTACCAACTATAGTACATCTTGACTTTTGATAAATACTTTACACTTATCTTCCTAAAAAATTTCCGCCCATATACCAGTGACTTAAACATCCTACCAAAATGTCTATGCATCAGAATGTCTTCAGTTGTTGAGGAGATCTTTCAAGGAGTCAGTGAGTTATTGTCATATATCACTCATTGACTCTATTATCGTGATACTAGTTCTTGTCTTCACTCTCCGAGATCCGCCTCAAATTGTTATGAGTCTTTCTTTCAAGCTTTGAAGAACTTTTTGAAGATAACTCCGTGAATGTTTACTAACATTCAATAACTTGTTCTATACTTCAACTGTTTTTCATTCAAATCCTATACATGAAATGAGTGGGAACTAAATTGACCCAACAATAGCTTTTGATCATATTCTTGTAGGTGTTAGCATGTTTAAATTATGGGTCAAGTATGCATAAACTGTGATTTTAGAGTTTTTATTTATTTATTTATTTATTTTATTCATTTATTTTTTTATAATAGTATAAGATAACTTAGTATGTGATGACAAAATTATCAAAATATCTAAAATTAAAATTACTATTATACCCTTATTTCACTATTCATTCAAGTTTTAGTGCAAGAATTGATAGGTAGATGTCTCGATCTGAGAACCAAAATGTAAAAGTGAAATGAAGAGAAATTATATAAATAAGTTAGTCCAACATGCCATATATGACTATGGTTAACATTAGACGCCATTTTAGATCAAATGGTAAAAGTCAAAATTTAGCTCATTTATAAAACCGGTATTTATGGAGTAGTTTGTTTAAAACTTATATTTGCTTATTATAAATCTATCATTAAAGATGGTGACATATTTGGCCAATAATTAAGGTCAAATATGGGTTCTGAAAAACGTCAACTTGACTGAAAATACACAAGTACTTGGTTGACAACTGCTTTAATTTGCTTATTATAAATTCATCATTTAAGTCACAAAATTGACTTTGCAGCTTTGTAGACACTCCTCCAGTTACATAAACGTCCGAGCAAAAATGACGACGACGGCGGGATCCGTGGGAGTCGCTGTAAAGACATTGATGATCGCATTGCTTTGCTTGATGGTAGCTATGTTTGCTTACTTATTTGTTTTTGGCGACTACTTGACTTGTTTCGACAGTCATGCAAGGTATATAAGAAACTCTACTGGTAGATCATTCTCTGGATTATTAAATGTGTGTTTAGGAGCTGATTATTGCTAAGTACTTTGTATATATATTTTCTTTAAGTTATAAAACTTAATAAAGCTACTGAATTTCAAAAAAAAATTTCAAGATCGAACGTAATTTGAGTGTGTATTTTTGGATCTTACGCATCAACTTTTTTCAGGTTTATGCTGGAATATTATGTTTTTAACGTTGAAACAATTTCATTTCGGTATATATAACTGACAAATTCATTGCAGGTGGTTTTTGCAGATAACAACGGATTTTACCATTTATGTCGCCGTTCTAGGGGTATGATTCACTTCCTATCACTTGTTCATATTATGTGCTTAAAATGGTTTATCAGTTGTGTCCTGTGACTTCTTTTGTGTTTGATTTTTGAATGAACTAGCTAGATTAATATGTGGTCTCATATCGGTAATCTGTAATTAGGCCTGGTATGCTTACAAGGAATCAAGCTGGACCATCACACTTGCTTTAGTGGTTCCAATGTATTTTCTAGGAAGGTAATGTGGTTCTATTAGTAATTAGCATATTGTAAACTTTTTTAATATAATTTCCAGACTATGTAAGAATTTGGAATTTGCTTTAGGATTATACACTGAATAAAATGGTATTGTTTTTATATAGCCTTATTAGCATTGGATACATCCTTACTCAGTTCTACAAGTTGTCACCCGAAGAATCTTCCAAAGATCCATTATACTATGTGTTAGCGAGACGTCAAAAAAGGTAAGAATTTATAAGCAATAGTGGATTAACTTAACTCTCCAATACGTATACCGCATATTTTTAGCAATGAGGGCGATACTTGCGTGTATTTTGATATATAAACCGATTATATTTGAAATGGATGTTTTATGTTGATGTTCACTAATTATTCCGTCCATATTTTCATATATTTATGAATTTTCATTCCCAGTTTACATGCAAACATCTCCTTGTTTTTCATTTAGAATTGATAGCATGTGGTAAGATATACTAATATTTTTGTTTTATTTTTTTTTTTTTTGAAATATTGAACATATATAGGGACCGGGTTGGATACACAGACACGGGAAGACATTCTGTTGTAACAGCAAGAGTAATATACTCTGCACTAGGCTTTGTTGCGCTTGGAACTTTGATTTACAGTGTTTATGTCGATTTATCTCCATCATATATCAAATATTTCACATCGTAAGTTTCATTCATTTTCATTTGAAAGTACAATATACGTTCATATGTCATCATTCTAGTTTATGTGAAGTTAAGGGTAACCGTGTGATAGAGAAGTAATTTTCACTCGATAATATAAATTAGTGTGAGGTTAGAATATTATGTTTCCTTATAAGCCAACAACAAGTCTCATTATAAGCCAAGAACAAGTCTCATTATATGGATCTCAGTGTATACAGAGTGTTCATGTTATATGTCTCTTCAATCTTTACTCATAGTCTCATACAATGTATCTCATTCATCTAATAAATAGTTTACGTTAATAAATATTTAATGCTCTCAGGTGCATCTTAACAAATGGAACTGATATGTATATCCACGTTGTGATTTTATCGGTACGTCTCCCTGCAATGAAGCCGATAACTTTTTCTGCTCTTAGACAACTTGTACTTTGGTGTGATAGTGTAATAGTTTTCATTTTGGACATGTAGACATATAAGATGGACACCACCTCTATGACGATATTACTTATCAGTGTCACCGTAGCCTAGTTTAAATCCAATCCAAGTTAATTTTACGTCACTTGGTTATGACTCTATGTCTTTTCCTTTCTTTACGTAAAAGGTACAGACACCATGATTATGTTAAATTACTAGTAGACGGAGTTATATCTTTTGAACTTCTAATTAAACTCAGGTTCTAAGTATATATATTTTTACGTTCTTATGGCTTTAGTCTGCTAGAGAGCATTCTACGAGTTTGGATATATTAGGAATCTATTTCTTTCTCTCCGTAACAACTAATTAGTACAGTATGAATCTTCTATACGGTTTCTTTGCAGGTTTGGGTAGCATATAAAGAATCAAGTAATTGGATTACTGCCTTCTTTTGGATACTTTCACTCTTCTGCTTTAGAGGGTAAGCCTTTACTTGAACTAAGTTACCCGTATCTACTTTCATAGCATTACCTTCTAAATATGATTAGTTTTACACAAGTCTTGATAAATTTTGGTCCTATATTAACATCGAATAATTGCCTTACATTCATATCTTTATTTTTACTCCAACATCGTCATATATATGCTGTATCATCAACATGCTATCGAAACATCAACATGGTATATGCGTATAACAAAATCTGATATTACTTCCATCCCTTTCAGATAACAAAGCTAGCTACCTGTTGGTATGTACTAATCTTAGGTAAAGATAGAGCCAAGTAGCTAACCATATATAAAGAGTTGTAAATGATTGATAATTTATGTTATAAATAAGCAATCTATGTATGTATAAAACAACTAGCATAGCAACGTCCTGCCTTATAAATTTGAGCAGCTGATATATTTTGATTTACTCGTGATCACTATCAAACTATTGCAGGTTCACTATATGTGTCTACATAGTTCGGCAATTATACTACCTCTCGCCACAACAACCTGCTTCCCTTATAATTTTCAAGAACAACAGCAACAGGCAAGTCCTTCAAATTATAGAAGACCTTATAAAATTTCATTTTTGCATACTTAACTAATATAACATTCTGTTTTGCATAGCTTTCCAACTTTTTCATGATGCCTTTTAAATCTTGTAGATATCTGGATGCAAGTGATCCACCGTTGACGACACATTCAGATGTATAACTACACTCAAACTGTGTAAACTAATGTGTTTTGTAATAAATGAAAAAGAAAATAAAAGAGACAAGCACGACTATGCATGCATGAGAAAAGGACAATTTCTACTATTAGAGTTTTCTAAAGAATAGTTTGGCTGATTTGAAAATAAGTTGCATTGAGTAAGAAGAATACAAGTTTGGTTTTTACACATCTAGTCAACAAGCATGTGATAACAAGAATTATGTTTTACGGCTAGTAGACCTTTTCTTATTGTAACAGTACTTCAATATAGAGCCTATAAAGGCAATAGCAATTTAGTAGAGAAACTGTACCAGCTCCTACAAACAAAAAGAAAGTATTTCAAGTTTTTAAATAAATAAATTTTGAGTGCATTGTTTCTATCAAATAACCAAGAGTTATTTAATACTTTGTGAGCAATATTTTGTGAGAGTACATCTCATATATCCAACAAACTGGATAGTGTGCCTTATGATATGTTGCATCTTTATCATGTAATAATCTTTTGCTTCCTGAAACTATACATGTGGTATATTCACCAATAATATTTATAACACATCATCTTCTTGACTTCTTTGTCCTCGGAATTCAGCTATTATCTCGCGAAATGTATACAGTGATATAACCAAGAAGAATTATAGCCGTTATAACTTCCCTCCAAACCCGAAATGACATTTTCATATAATATTTTTTTTTCAATAGAAAGCATAAGTCAATTTGTATGTCAGATTAAATCGACACCATACAGATCCGGGGCACAAATTTTTTGTTTACAGCATATCGAAAATAGAGTTAAAAAAAGAAGGTTGGCATTGGCAAACTTAATTGCGCCTCTTTCAAATTATTAGCTTGTCCAAATAAATAGTGTAAAAAATAATAATAATAAAAAAAAATAAACAAAATGCCTTTAAAAAACTTATGCAAGAACATAGCTAGCACATGAAGTGGTCGTTTATCATTCTACTCTATCCATTGTGCCAATAACCATATTCAATGTTGGCGGGCGCTACCTTGCTATTAGACACAATGAAATCCGTACTCAAATAACGTCCGGTTTTAGCATTGACATCCCATTTTCTGCACAACATCACTAAAATAGTTCCAGATACACCAACTTGCAATTCATCAAGAAAAAGCTCCTTCTTGCCCTCAATTGGCATGTTTGGACTAATGGCCTTACCATTAGCTTGCTGGCTGGACATGTCTGACATATTTTTAGATCCGATTAAACTACAAAGAGGAGCAAATGGAGGTGGGGATGCTTGGAACCTTGGATATGAACACAATATTTATACACCCCCGACCCATCCTGGGATTATGATGTAATTATGTATGATTAATGTTGCGTTGTAATTGCACAATAATGGCGCATATTTAATTAGTCGATTAACTGAAAACCTTTACAAATGACCCATTGATGATTGCATTGAGTTCGGGTTTGTTTAGGCGTCTAGAGAAGTTCCCCAACACTACCCACATTAATCATGATAACTTTACATTCAATTTTGACATTGAATCTTTTAGTAGATAAGATATTAGTGGTTTTTAGGCTTTTTTTTTTTTTTTTTTTTTTGCTAGTCATTCACTTTTCACTATCAATCCTTATAAACTATTTAATGAATAGTAAAAAATATTATTAGTCCTTGGTGATTAGTTTTCTTTACATGTTGGTCCTTAGCCTTTCTTTGTTAGTCTTTTCGTTAGTCAATCAGTTCTCATTGTCCCTGAATTATTATTTTTTCCATTATTAGTCCCTAAAATGTATAGTTCTTATGTTTTCTTTATTAGTCCTTCCGTTAGTCATTGGGTTTTGGTGATTAGTTTTATTTACATGTTAGTCCTTAGGCTTTCTTTGTTAGTTCTTCCATTAATCATTCGGTTTCCATTCTTAGTCCCTATTTTTTTTTTCTTTTTAACATTATTAGTCCATAAAATGTATAGTCCTTAGGTTTTGTTTGTTAGTCCTTGAGTTTGTTTTATAGAAATATTTTTCCCACTGTTAGTCCCTAAACTATTATTTTTACGTTATTAATCCCAAAAATGTATACTCCTTTGGATTTCTACGTTAGTCCTTCCGTTAATCATTGGGTTTTGGTGTTTAGTTTTATTTACATGTTAGTCATTAGGTTTTCTTTGTTAGTTCATCCATTAGTCATTTGATTTCCATTGTCAGCCCTTAAAATAATAATTTTAAATTATTAGCCCCTAAAACATATAGTCCTTAGGTTTTATTTGTTAGTCCTTCCGTTAGTCGTTGGGTTTCATTTGTTAGTCTTTTTTTAAGAAATAAATATCATATTTCTTTTACGTAAAAGTTTAATAAGATGGTGTATATAATTTGTTTATCATTATAGTTAAGGGCAATAGCTTGCTAAATAACTGATATTGAAGAGGGTGTCTATGCATTTTAGTTTCTTATGAACATTAAATTTCTATTTTTAGTCCCTAAATCTTTTTTACATTGTTAGTCCCAAAAATGTATAGTATAAATTTTGACTTTAACTGTGATACCTTATTTTGATTTATTTTATGTAATGTTTTTATTTTAATGTGTTGTTTTATTTAACATGAAAAAAGGGTCGGCGTGGGTGAACTTACAGACCCAGATTATGAGGTAGCGTGTGTTCTTTCGATTAAGATTTATCATAAAAAATAAATTAATTTAATTTAGTCATATGAAGGTTACTCCGCATGCAGTCCCGCTACAACGTGCATGCGAAAGTTACTCGTCTTTCAACAATTATCCCAAACATTTACATGCACAAAAGAACGTCATGCTTAAGACTTTAGTTCCAACGAGAAACTGAAAATTTAAAAAATCATGAAAACGCAATTTGAAGCCTTGATTCGTGTTGTTTTTATGATTTTTTATGTAAAAATGTTTCTTTATTTGACTAGAAAAAGATTTGTGATTTAAGTTTTTGAAATGTTAACCTTTGATTCGAGTATATAAATGTTAAAGTTTTGAATCAACTTAATTACAAATTTAAGTGAATTTACACTAAAATGGTTATTGTGAATAACCCGTTTGTACTTGATCAACAAAAAA
The DNA here is from genome assembly GCA_022545495.1 of Chrysanthemum lavandulifolium. Taxonomy (NCBI): domain Eukaryota; kingdom Viridiplantae; phylum Streptophyta; class Magnoliopsida; order Asterales; family Asteraceae; genus Chrysanthemum; species Chrysanthemum lavandulifolium. Next base: position 4,049,658 of record CM040244.1, read on the forward strand.
GATATTCTACGTAAAAACTATAAATCAACACGACTAAATGCATTTTCATGTTTATTTCACAATTCCTCACGTTAAGAATTTCTGCACTCAATCTCTTGCTTTATGAAGGATAAAGTTGTGTAGGACGTGGTATGGCATTTAAGTATAAGGCTGCAATTGTGCCAAGTGCCAGCCTCAACATGGGAGGACTATTTGCTCATACAAAAACGTGGGAGGAGAAAAATATAATATAAACCATATGACCACAGAGACTTTGTAGACACTTTGTAGAGACACTATTATCGTGGGAGCAAAATGGCGACAACAGCATCCGTGGGAGTAGCAGTAAAGACATTGATGATCGTATTGCTTGGTTTGATGGTAACTGCGTTTGCTTACTTATTCGTTTTTGGCGACTACCTCGCTTGTTTCGACCTTCATGCCAGGTACTAATATACATAACTGATCTATGAAGAAAAATGTCAAACCTATTGATTTCAAATGTGAACTTAATATGGATTATCAGTTTACCTTTATATAACTAAAAACGATTTTTTACAGGTGGTCTTTGGAGTTAGTGACGGATTTCACGATATATGTCGCTGTTTTAGGGGTATGAGAGTACATTAATTTGGAAAATCAAAAGTTACTTGTTATCCTATATAAAAATACTACTTATAATACATGTGCACACACATGGTTTTGATAAAAAAAAAATAAATAAAAAAAATTGTATCAATGATAAATATTAGGGCAAATGATTGAAAAAAATATCATACTTGCCACCATTTGCTTTTGTGGGTAATGAACAAAATTTTTGCTTTTGTGGGTAATTTTTTCAAATTTATCCTTTTAGGGTATTTTATGAAATTTTTGGACATTTTGTCCTTTTAACTAATAAATTTTTTTTTTCTGAAGGCAAAATGTCACATAGACCCTAAAATGATGAATTTGAAAAAAATAACCCACAAAGCAAAAAATTGTTCATTACTTAAAAGAAATGATGACAAATATGATATTTTTTCAATCATTTGCCCTAAATATTATGTCTTTAAAGATAATTACATATAATTATATACTTATGCACGAGTTTTTCATTATTCATTATATCCATTAAAATTTTGTATAATCAAATTTTGTAAAAAAAAAATTGTTAGATAACTCAAGATTCAACTATATTTAACTGATATAGATGTTGATGATCCTATTTAAATTTCACTATTGATATTATGGTGTACACAAAATGCGAGTTTAGTTGCACATAATAAACGTTGATTAAGTTAAAATATACTCTTTAAAGTTTTTAAAAATGTTTTTCTACATATCCTTATATAAATAAATAAAAGTTACATGAGTATTTGTTATAACTAAGTACAATCACATTTTTTTTAATATTACAGTAGCTCGTACTTACAATTTGATAATAAGATTCTCGTTTTCAATAATTTAGTCGTATTTAATATTCAAATTCGTGTCCACATTTGTCAAACTTTTAATATGAAATAAATGAGTTCTTAGTAAACATATATAGTTAAAAAAAATGACATTTATAATCTTATGTATATTTATATGTTGGAGTTTTAAAACAACATATATATTGTATTTTTAAGTTATAAAGTATAGAGGGTATAAAATATAAGGAGGTATTTGTTTAATTTGAAAGTTATTAAAAACATGAAAACTTATAATATTACACTTAACTCTATACAATTTTTAAAATTTAACCACTAAAGTTTTTTAATTACCCTCTCTTTTTAAAGTTTTGTTTTCACAAATTTGACACCTATATTTTTATATGTTTTTCTTTTCAACCAAATTTCTACACCAAATAAACTAAAGGTTGACCAAAATCAATTTAATTTTGACTTTTATTAACCAATTACGTCGCCCGATTTTGCTTACGTGGCAAAATCAACCTCTCCTATTGGTCTAATTTTTTTCAATGAGAAGGGTTTTGCAAAAATACTCCGAAATGATGTAATGTTGTGAAAAAACACTTCATTAAAGGTGTTTAATTCGTAAAAAGTTTTTAGAAAACTGTTTTTTTTAAAGCAAAAATGAATGTTGTGGAATAAAAAATCATTGAATTTAAGGTGATGAAAAAAGAATGTATTTGGTCAAAGACTTGGAGGTTTTCGAAATAATAAAACTTCATCTAAAACCATGTTATGTAAGGTTAAATGTCATTTTACACTATATTTAAAATAAATTGCATTATAAACTCTGACCTCGTAAATGTTACAATAAATAATTAATAAATAATTAAGGGTAAAGCATTAAAATTTGAATCTTGTAAATGTTACTCGCCCCATCACAATTTTTCTAACCCCAACAAAAAGTTTCAAATTATAATAGGTATAATTAATGTAGTATTTACTAAATAAAAGGTGCTTTTTGCTATTTATTTTAAAGTTGGCTTGGCTTTTTAAACAAATCTTTTAAAAGTTTAAGGAGGCGTTTGTTTGACACATAATTTTAAAAAATTATTAATATTTCATAAATCCATCTAAAATGCACTTGGTCTATTAAAATGTGTTTTCATATTACAGTTCTAAAAATTATGCATCCATTCATATTTAGTTCTAATTCCGTCAATGATTTTGAGAATAGGATTTATTTTTAGATTTGTTCCAAAATTTGGGCCGGATATTAATAAAGGTGGCTCACATAAAAAATGTTAAAAATCAATATGCATGTGATAGTTTTAAAAAAGAGAAAAGTATAAAAAGAGCACAAAATATTTTTAAGGTTCTCAAGATGATCACTTTTTAAGCCTCTTCTCAAAATGGTCATACTCAACTTCGCAACTCCGCAACTTCATCCAAATATTGACAAGTGTGCAACTTTTTATAATAAAAGTACGTGTGGTTTGATATTTTGTTTTATTATTAAAATGGTAAAAGTCTAAATTACCCATACATTTATGCTCTCTCTCTCTCTCCACCAAACTTTTCATCAACCTTCATCATCACCATTTTTGTTTTTCAAACTCCGGCAATAGTATATTCCAACCAAAAAAAAAATTTCCATTAAATGTATCTTTACTACTTAAGGTATCATTCAAAACATCTAAAAGTACTTGTTTCTGCAAAGACTTGGAGGTTTTCGAAACATCCTCACATTTTCAACAAAGTATTACGGGTATGTTTGGTACAGAGCGGTGTGAAGCTTTTTGGAGCAATGAGCGGTGAGCAATGAACATTTTGATTTGTAGTGGTCGTTTGGCAAAGGAGCGGTTTTCCTATTTTTTAGAAATGCTCAATTTTCCAATGCTTCTTTAAGAAGTTGTGGTGGTGAGTCAGACACCATCGCCATACTACTTTTGTCAAACACACCCAACATGTTCATTAATAAAGTCAAACCATGAAAACATAAGTACTCCAATACACATTTCGTTATCTCTTTGATCTTCCTTTAAACACTCTCACGATCACGACCAACTTATCTATTAGTCACCGCCTCCATATCCGTCACAGTAACCATTAACAGGCTCGACCACCATGCGCCACCCTCTGTTCCACCGCAACCCATCGTGCTCGACCCTTTGCTCCACCGCGACCTATCGTGCTCCACCACTGCAACGCACCGTGCTCGACCATTTGTTCCCAGATCCACCACCTGAACCCATCTTTCTCAAACTTGTGTATTTATGTTGGACACCACCTTGACCCCAAATCCTTAGAACACTGTCTTTTCTTTTTATGGCTTTATAAGAGCACCCCGTGTGGGTTATTCGTGCTTCGCCGTTGGCTGAGCTGGCGGTTCGCCGTGCCCCGCCGCCACACCGGGGTGGCTCGCCGTGGGTCGTTGTTGGGTTGCAAATCGTGAGGACGACGAGGGATAACCCTGACACAAAAGCAGAAAAAACGTATATATATCCGTTATTAAATTGAATAAAAAAATAAAGTGGTAGTGGTGGGCCCCAAATGAAGAGGTTGAGGTTTGTTATGAGTGAGGAGGGGGTTTGTTGTGGTTAGTTGTGGAAAAATGGGATGCTGATGTGGCGCTGAGGTGGCACGACGACGAACCTGATGCTTGTTTTGACACCTAGTGCTTTAATATGGAATATATTTTACTAAAGAGAAAGCATTTATCTTCAATTTCTTACTTTTTGCGCTTGGTGGGTTCCATCAATTTGGAATGTGTGAAACTAAAAAGGCAGAAAAGATTTTGATATGCTATAACACCAACTAGTATCATCTATTTGGTTTCTTAGATAATATATAAAGAATCGATAAGTTATTTAATTTATGAAAGATGGGTAGTTTACTTGGAGATTTGAAGTTGAAATATGAAAAGTGTTGTTGGTGAAAATAGAGAAGATATTAAAATGAGGGTATTATAGACTTTTTATATTAATAGAAATAAGATAAAATGTCAAATCGTATATATTTTTACTTAAAAAATGGACATGTGTCAACATTTGGTTGAGTTGCGGAGTTGAACAGTTGAGTATGACCATTTTATGAATAGGCTTAAAAAGTGACCATCTTGAGAACCTTTAAAAAGATTTTATACTCTTTTTGTACTTTTCTCTTAAAAAAAAAAGGTTGTAGTCCAAAATGTTCCCACACAATAAATTTCTAAATCTCATGCATTAGCCTATTTTTAAGAAGCATATATATTTTGGTTTATGTGGGCCTAATATAACTTTTTTTTTTCTTTTCTTCGAACATCGACCCCATTATAACCTCATCCACTCAATACAAACATGTTAAATGAAGCCAAACCCAAAACCTAAAGACAAATCATCTACCAAACGGCCCTTAAATAATTACATCAAGATAAAATAAGAAAAAACATTTATTTTTTAACTCTTCTTACTACAATTTTAATAGTGAAACTTTTTTTAATAGAAGGATTAACGGCAATGATTATGTTTTTATGTTATGTCGTACTGTAGAATTCTTTTTCTTGTGAGATTATTTTCCCACGAGAAGTCAAAGATACCGAAACCCTCCCAATGTTGCTAAAAATAATTTTGATGATTCCATTTGTAGAAAATATTTCTTTAACACTTAAACACTTACAAAATAAGTAATGTTTTAAGACTAAAATATCTCTACTTATAAAAAGAAATGAAATATGTTAAATGTTTAAATATTTAACTACAATTTAAACACCTATGTTTTTTAACTCTCACTAATTATTCCACATCCATATATACAATAAAAAAATTGCACATACAAAATAAAGCTAATATATACATCGCCGTTATGCGCCAGTAATCGGTTAGTAATTAATGAAATATGACAAATGTATTGGTACATAACAAATACAGAAATAATGACAATAAAAATTAGACAAAATAAGTATTTATTGAACGTGAACAACGTTTGTGAAACGACTAACATAATACAAATAGTAATCTAGATCATAAAATAAAAACGGAATAGAGAGAGTATTAGATATTTAAATATGATTCACTACTAATCAGGTTTCACTTTGCTAATTTCTTTCCGTCAACTAGTATTTGAAAACCTTGTGGTCTTTCGGATTAAAAACACATGGAGCAAATTTTCAATACTTATTATGTGCTTGAAATCATCTATAAATTAACTGGCTACAATTTTCCTCTTCTTTTTTGTTTTACCGTTTTAATCAACTAGCTAGTCTAATTTGTGGTTTCATACCGGTAAATAAATCTTAAGGCATGGTATGCTTACAAGGAATCAAGTTGGATCATCGCAATTGCTTTAATGGTTACGATGCATTTTCTGGGAAGGTAATCTTATGTCTGTTAATTTGTTCTAGTTAATTAATTAAGAACATGGAGTTTGCTTTAGGCTAATTTTTTTTAATAAAATGGTAGTTGTTTTTTTAATAGCGTTATTACCATTGGATACATCCTTACGCAATTCTACAAGTTGTCACCCGAAGAATCTTCTAAAGATCCGTTGTATTTTGTGTTAGCGAGACATCATAAAAGGTATGAATTACGAAACATGTAATTAGCAATGACTGTGTATTTACATAGGGGTGAGCAAAACCGCCCGAGACCCGACAAACGAACCGATCCCGACAGTACCCGATCATCCCGAAACCGACTAGCAGCTTCTCGGGTCGGGACTCGGTTTACCATTTCAGCAATTTCGGGTCGGGACGAGCCAAAAACCGAAAAAAAACAAGCCAAACTTGCCCGAAACCGAGCATACCGAACCCGATTATACCGAACCGACTTAACCGACTACTTCTCGGGTCGGTATTCGGTTTAGAAATCAGGTTACTTTCGGGATCAGCCTTTGTCGGGACGGGTCGGGTCGGGATCCGGCCCGATGCTCAGCCCTATATTTACATGTTGTTAGGGACGGAACTTAGAATGAACTGAGTGAGGTTGTGGCCCCCCTAAAATTTTTGACCCTATGTACATTTTATACCCTTTTATATATGGTTTTAGTCATTCATAATATAAATATTCCAGGGTAGTGTATATCAGCCCTCCTAAAATAAATATTTTTCAAGTTGATCCTTTCACCAACAACGTTCAAGTTTTGTCCCTGTATGTAGTTACTCAACTACCTTTGTTTTAATAATTTGGAATAGAAACATGTTATATCGACAACAAAAATACATGTCTTCACATGTTCAACAAGGTAAATCATCCTTAACCTACTTTTTTTTTGAAAAGCCATAATTAGTTTTTGTAATGATTTTTAGTATATCCACTCCTTCTACTACTGTTATTGTGAGATACTTACATATGTTTAGGGGTGTGTAGGATTTGCTTATTTGTTCTGCTTTTGTTCTTATATGCATATGTATAATTGTCGAAACAATTTTGTGTTATCCAAAGTATTTATGCTTTGCTATCTACTTATTTTGAGGTAAAATCAATGTTGCAAAAATCGCGAATCGGTAGTCGGGCGGTCGACCTCCGTAGCTTGTAATCGGTCTAGGCGGGATTAATCGGTGATTAATCGGATTGGCATTTCCGACGAGTTTTTAGTATTTTCGGCAAATTTTAGGTATTTTCGACAAGTTTTAGGTATTTTCGATAAGTTTATGTATTTTCGGCAATATTTTTCTTGAAAAACATCTTGTAATAGATATAAACAATGACCATAAGTTATGCAAACAATTTTATGGGTAGTTTTAAGTATTTTCGGCAAGATATGAAGGTTTTCGACAAGTTTAACCACCATTAACCGTCATTGATAACCATTGACCACGGTTGACCGATTTGTTTGACCGATTTACATAAATCGGAAAGGTTGGTGGCCTTGCAGCACCTAATCGGCGATTAATCGGCCTTGTAGGCCTTGTTTTGCAACACTGGGTAAAATAAACAACTTATCATAAGGAGAGGTAAAAAAAAGCAATTTTGTGTTTATTAAAGTTTACATTAATACTATTAAATATTCGCCAACATAATTTTACTTAAACCTTTTATAAGTGGATACGAAAATAAAATTTAGAAAAAATAATTATTTTTCAAGGTACTACTTTGTTTTTTACAAGCAATTCCAGACATTACTTTAATTCCGAAGCACTTAATTATATAGTCAGATTATAAGTAGCGCGTTATTTATAGGCAATCCCAAACAACCAAGGTTAGATTGTTTGGCTGCAGAATGAGTTTCCATTCCCTTGTGCATATAAAAGCATATGTTTGTTCTTCTCTTATAATTGATTGCATGTGATAAGTTACTTACATCTAGTGTTTATCTAAATATTGGGCTTAGGGATGTCGTTGGACACACGGGAAGACATTCTGTCGTAACAGCAAGAGTAATATTTTCTGCACTAGGTTGCGTGGTACTCGGGACTTTGATTTACAGTGTTTATGCTGATTTATCTCCATCGTACATCAAATACTTCAATTCGTAAGTTTCATTCATTTTCTTTTGAAAGTAAAACTTTAAAATAGAGTTCATGCCGTCATTCAAGTTTATGTGAAGTAAGGATAATCCCGTCATAGAAAAAACATTCACAAGATGATAGAGGGATGACTGAAATTAATGTGATAGTAGCTTCACTTATACTATGTTACGGGGTATTTATTAGGGTATATATGTCTAATTATATGGGTAAAAGGTCAAAGACCCGGTATTATTTGTCTCTTCATCAAAAAAGAAGTTCACATTAATAAATAGTTGATGCTCACAGGTGCTCTATAACCTTTGGAATTGACATATATATTCACGTTGTGATTCTTTCGGTACGTTTCCCTTCATTATACACTGAGGCTCATGAACTTTTTACGATCTTTAACAACTTGTACTTTGGTATAATATTAGTGTTTTGTTTGTTTCGATATGATTCGATCTGTTGATATTGTCCATAGATTAATAATTGCATTTTACACACTGATATACAAGATCGACCCCACCTCTAAGATATCAAAACATCTTCAATGTACTAGTCATTTAATTCTTTTGTTTATTGAAAAAACAAACTCTTTCAAACAGATATATTAATATCTGATGTACCAAAAAAGCTTTTCAATAAATCTTTACATTTGACATAAATTTTTTAAATAGTTTGTTTTATGACAAAAGACTTTTGAATAACTTGCTGCATTGTAGATGATTTTACCAAAATCATCGATCAGTGTCTGCATGATTAGTGTTTCTATTCCTTGTTAGTTGTTATGATTAGTAACGCAGGACGGGAAAATGAATTTCTATAAGCCCTAATCAAAGGGATGAGGATGAAACCTCAAAAGGGAATAGAAACTCCAATGATCAAAAGACAATTACAATGGAAGTAATCCCTATATTTACCAAGGAAAGGGATCTAGTGAGCAGAAACCTATATAGGTAAAAAGACGTCCTTAAACAACCATTAAACTTTCCTAAATAAAAAAAAATGAAAAACCGGAAAATTTGACGAAAAAGTTCCACTACGGCGCCCTAGGATTTTGATGGGCGGCACAATGAGCATTCAGGTTGCTAAAAGCTCCTCCATTTCGATGCCCATTAGTTTTAGGGGCAAAGCAATGGTGTTGTTGCGCCTATGGGTTTTCAGGGGCAAAACAACACCGTTCTCTTGGTCTTATTTCATCTCGTATGCTCTTGTTGCTTCATATGATCTTCCGCAAGCTCTTCCACTCGATTATTGTCCTTATCATTAAGAGCCAGTAAAACCCTCCTCAGATACACTCTTTGTATGCATTTTTCATTTCAAATCCAAAGTAATGCTACCCACTTTTTGCTACGGTGCAGGGTATAAAGTATAATTTTAGTTTTTGTTATGATGTTGGGTATAAAGTATAATTTTTGTTCTTTAGTTCATTTCAAAACAAGGAGACTATTGTAGCATAGATGTACACACATTGTGCTTCCGTATTAGATATATCAAGAAGAAATTTCTTTCTCTTGGTACCAACTAATGTGAATCATATATATATATGGTTGCTTTGCAGGTTTGGGTAGCGTATAAGGAATCGAGTTGGATAACTACTTTCTTTTGGATACTTTTAATCTTCTGTTTTAGAGGGTAAGCATTTATCAAAAGTTTTGAACTAAGTTAGTGGTATCTACTTTCACATCATTACCTTCTAAACATGATTTAGTGTCATGTAATTTTGCTACATTACAACTCTTCATCTTTTCGGTGTATTATCATCAAATGATTTGTCATTAACATGCTATGGAAACATTAACGTGCAACTCTATTGCAGGTTAGCTATATGTGTATACATAGTGCGACAGTTATCCTACCTCTCACCTCAACAACCTGTTTCCCTGATAATTTTTACAACAACAGCAACAGCAGGCAAGTCTTTCAAATGACCCTATAATTTCCGATTGTTTGCATATTTAATCAGTATAACATTATGTTTACGTATTGTTATTTCTTTTTCGGAGCAAATTTTTAAATTTCCAACTTTTTCGTGATGGCTTTTGAATCTTGTAGATATCTGGATGCAAGTGATCCACCGTTAATGGCACATTCAAACATATAACTATACTCGATCAGTTAATTTGCTTTTATCATCATAAAATGTTGCATCTTATGATCATGTAATGGTTTGCTTCTTGAAACTATATACGTTATAGTATATTCACCAATAAATATTGTGACAGATAGCTGTCTTGTACTCTTGTTGTCCCGGGAATGCTGTTATTTACTCTTGAAATGTATACACTAATTATTAGTGATAACCAGATAGAAATGAGTCACATCCAAACTTGTTATCTTTTGTATGAAACTAAAAACAAGAATTATGGACGTTTCTACATTTCTCCAAACCTGAAATGACATTTTTTATGTGACATCGACACTCTGAAAGAGTACTGTCAACATCAAATACTGACGATCGAACCCTCTTTAAAGTTAAAATTTTGATTTTAACAATCATTTTTCATGAGTGCGATAACATACGCTAATAACATACGGTTTAAGCTATAATATAGCGATGTATTTTACTATGTTTCACTTGAGTACGTAAACTAAAAAATACTCTACTAAATGTTATAGTACAAAATTTTACAAAGTGTTCAAATATGCATATTTTGATGACATGTCATACCCCAATACGTGATACAGTATGTGTTTTTGAAAATTATGTACTAAATGTGATGACATGGAGTCAAGCAATCCTCTGCTATTAGCTCATTATGTACAAGTACAATCTCCTTCAACGTTCTGATTCGCTCAAGAATTATGTATATTACTTGCATACACTACACCAATATGTGATTTTTGGGACGGCCAAATATTTTGGGTCGAAAATGTCGTCCTAAACTGCAGCCTAGACCCACCAATTTTCAACCAAAATGGCAGTAAAAAAAACTTTAATTTTGTGCAATTTGAGACGATAATATCGTGCAAATTTTTTTTTTTTAATAAATTTATTATATTTTTGCGGAAATAAAAATATCCCGCCAAGATATTGAGTCCCGTCAAACACTTTGGGACGACAATGTCGTGCCAAAATGATTTTTTTTAATTTTGCTTTTTAATAAATTTACTAGATTATATTTATAATAAAAACACTTTGGGACGACAATGTCGTACCAAAGTGTTTTTTTTTAATAAATTTACTGTATTTTATTTTAAAAATTATATATATTTCCTTTGCTAATAGTTTCCCGCCAATATTTTTACCAGCAAAATATTACCGCTAATAGTTTCCCGCCAAATTGCAACTTTATATATCCCGCAAAGTTTTCCTTATATATCCCGGCAAAACACAAATAACCCAATCGTCAATTCCCACAAAACACACGTAACAATATAATGGCTGATTACACGCCGGAAAAGGAGTGGTCACTGGTTTTATCGTCGATATATCTCTTTACTCGAGTTCTTGATACGTATGGGTCAGAAATTTATGATGAATATGGTTCTTATAAGACCATAGACCCGTTGATGAGAGACCGGATTCTGGAATGGTTAAGGAAACAGTCATTCTACAGGGTGTATTTGGACTGTGACGCTAATGGTGTTGGAGGAGAAAACACGCTGGAAGCTAAAGCTATGTTTGAACAGTTCACCAAGCATAGGAAGGAAAAAGATGGAGCTGGAGAAAGCGCGTTCGATTACACATTTGATGATGCGGGAAATAGGGTAACAAATCTTGAAGCATAGTTTGAACAGTTCGTCAAGCACAGGAAGGGAAAAGATAGTGCAGGTTCTAGCAGAGCGGGAAGTAGCAGGGAAAAAAATTGAATGGGTGATGTTTGTTATGGTCTATGTCGTGTGTATCGTTTGAGTTGTTTCGTTTGCTTGCCGAGTTGTTTCGTTTGATCCGTTTCATTTTGTTGTCAAGTTGTTTCTTTATTCATATGTAATTTAGTATTGGAAAAGGGGTGTTTGGAAACCATAATCTGGTTAACTTAGAACATGGTCAATTTGAAAGGTACATAGTAATAAGTAAAACATACGTATTATTCCAACAACAACAACAACAACACTACTACATACGAAAATTTTCCAGGTCACCTACCAGCTCACAAAGTATTGCATCCGACTGACATGCGTGGTCGTGGTCGTCAGGAATCCTTGCCATTTCAAGTCTTGCCTCCAGCATCCTTACTCTTGTCTCTAGCACCTATTTTTGTGATTCCAAGATGTTTATCCTAAGATCTTTGGCATTACGACTTGAGCACTCGTTGGTGCGGATCCGAACCTTGAGATGTTGAAGCGAAGAGATTATTCTTTAGTACTCGTCAAATTCACTCTTCCACATAAAATATCCGCACCCATTATCTTTTTTTTTTTGGCTGTTACATAATAAGAAAATTATAAGAGATTACAACCCAATTATTTGTATATTTACTTAAATAAGAAATGTATGATTTTTCACCTTCGATAGAGGACATGCATAATATTGCCGTCCAGATGAATTTTCTGTATGTGATGTTCTTAGTCTTATATTTCCTGTTCCACAAGAACACATAAAAGGATTAAATGACTCCATCTCAGGTTTTGAAATTTGTGTGAAGATAAGAGGTTGTGAGGTTGAGTGGTTTTGAGGATAAGATCTGGTAGCTTTTGGTGGGATAAGATCTCAAGTTTTCTTTATGTGATATATAGAGCAGATCTGGTAGCTTTTGGTGGGAAGTTTTGGCGCCAGTATTTTTGGTGGGAAGTTTTGGCGCCATTATTTTGGTTGGATGTTTTGATGAGATAAAGAGTTATAGACTAACCAGTTGGGAGTTGAGACCAGTTTTGATGATATCACCTCGATTCGTTAGTATATCGATATCATCTCGACTCGTTCGTTTAACATATCATGTATAACGGGAAGATCTCGACTCGTTCGTTTAACATTTTATATATCACGATACTATCTCGATTCATCCTTTTTAACATGTCATGTATCGTTAGTTTAACATATCATATATAACGATGTCACCTCGACTCGTTAGTTTAACATGTCATGTATAACGATATCACCTCGACTCGTTCGTTTAACATCATATATAACAATATCACCTCGACTCGTTAGTTTAACATATCATGTATCACGATACTAACTCGATTCATCCGTTTTAACATGTCATGTATCGTTAGTTTAACATATCATATATAACGATGTCACCTCGACTCGTTAGTTTAACATGTCATGTATAACGATATTACCTCGACTCGTTCGTTTAACATCATATATAACAATATCACATCGACTCGTTAGTTTAACATATCATGTATCACGATACTAACTCGATTCTTCCGTTTTAACATGTCATGTATCTCGATACTAAATTTAAATCATTTTTAATTTATTTAAATAATTTATAATTAATTTAAATCATTTTTAACTTATTTAAATATTTTATAACTAATTTAAATCATTTTTAATTTATTTAAAAAGATTATAACTAATTTAAATTATTTTTAATTTATTTAAAATTTTTATAACTAATTTAAATTATTTAAATAATTTATAACTAATTTAAATTATTTAAATAATTTATAACTAATTTAAATAATTTTAATTTATTCATAATTAATTAAATAATTTAAATACTCTTTAATATAAATAAGATAAAGTAAAAAAAAAAAAAAAAAAAAAATGTAAAGGGACGATATTGTCGTCCCAAACTGTTACACCAAAATTTTCACCAAAATTAAACCACCCGCCATTTTTGCACCAAAATAAAACATTTAGGGACGATGATGTATCGTCCCTTAATTTCAAAAGGATGTCGACCCAAAGTTTTTTTTTAAAGTATAGAAAACAGTTTGGGACGAGAATCTCGTCCCAAAATTTCAAAGTATTTGTCGTCCCATTTTGGGACCTCAATAATTGAGGATCTGCACATTTTCTTCTTTTTTTTGCTAAGTCTCCCCCCATAAAACCACCTCCCAAATTGAGTACCAAAACCACAATTCAAGACCCAAATTGACTCCCAAATTGAGATAGATCGACACCACCACAACCATCGACACCACCACAACCCCCATTAAAACCACCTCCGTTTTACACACGCACCACTGTGCACAATTTCTTTAATTTTTTGTAATTCGTTTTTTTAAAGGTATGTATTTTTTTTCTTTTAATTTTTGTTTGTTAATTTAATAAAGTTTAATGAAATGGGAATTTGATGTATGTAATTCGTTAGGGACTCGTGAACCACCACCGTGAACCACCGACACCATCGACACTATCATGAACCACCGCCGCAATGACTCCACCGCCGGCAGCGGACACTCGTGAACCACCACCAGTCACCGCTCTGACCGACAAAGTTAGGGATTTTTTTTTTTTTTTTTTTTAATTTTGTTAATGTGTTTTGGGACAACAATGTCGTCGTCAAAAGTTTTTATTAATTAATTTGGTTAATGTAAGTTTGGTTATTTAATTTAGGTTGTTTTTTGTATGTGTTTGTGTTTGTGTTTGGGACAGTCGGGGTTAACCGGGACAGTCGGAGACAGCCGTGTCAGCCGGGTCGAGCGACAACCTCTTTTTCTCTCTCTTTTTTCTTCTCTTCCTGTATTTCAGCCACGAAATACGTATATACTTTAATTACTTTATCGATAATGTATATATATGTTTGTTTGATCACATAGGTTTGGTTTTGGCGCGACATTTTAATTGTTAGTTATTTGTTGGGCATTCATGTGATATATGATATCGGAAAAAATATATGTGATATGTGATATCGGAAAAAATGATATGTGACTGTGTTAAAATGATATGTGATATGTTATTAATTGTTAGTTATAATACTTAGAGTGACCGTGTTAAAATGAAAATGATATGTGATATCGGAAAAAATGATATGTGATATGTTATTAATTGTTAGTTATAATGCTTAAAGTGGCCGTGTTAAAATGAAAATGATATGTGATATCGGAAAAATATTGATGAATTAAAGGTTACGGATTTTGTATGTTTAGTATGATATTGTGAATATGCCGTTTGGTTAGTAATATTGTGATTATTAAACTTGTGTTATTGTTTTTAGGATTTTAGTGATTAATTTGAAATTCCCGTCCGGGTTAATCATCCTATAGAAAACCCGTCGAAAATAATTTATTATAAATTAATTTCGAAAGTCCCTGTTTTGGGATCGCTTTTTGAATGTTTTGTCTCATTTAGGATATGGATGCGTATAATCGCTTTTACTATTTGAGAGAATTGACAAGATTTCCCTTTCACCCTACGAATATGTCTTTAATGCACATATTTAGGGAGTTGAGGGAAATGTTGCGAATTTTTTCCAAATAGTAATCGCTTATACGATTCATATATGAGACGAGACATTCAAAGAGTGGGTTAGGATTGCCTTCCATAATTGCACTAGGTAAACAAAACAACTCATAATTACGCCTTTTCATGTTTGAATGTATTTATTTGCATATGTATGTATATATATAAATTCATTTATTTGAATATGTTTTTTTACAACGCAGTCATGACAATTGATAAGAGTTGGACCACTATATCCAACCGTAATTCCTCAGAATTTTTAGATGGTCTTTTTGCATTCGTCGCGCATTGTGAGCCATTGTTAAACCCCATCTCAAAAATGATTCATTTCCCATGTGTTCATTGTGGTAACGCTCCAAATAAATTGGGTACGCTCAAAACTCTTGAGTCACACATATCTAAATACGGGTTTGACACACGTTATACCACTTGGAAATATCACGGTGAACCGCTTCTTCCACCTGTAGTACACAACACACCACAACCACCTTCACCTGAACACATTGACATGGATGCATTCTTCCAAGATATTTCTGCAGATAATGTCCCAACTCCACCATCTCAAACAACAGGTTCTCAACCAGTTCAAACAACAGGTCCTCAACCAGCTCAAACCAATGATCCTAGCATTAATAACAAGTACGAAGAGTTACTTGCTAGGTCCACCCACAAGTTGTACCCAGGTTGTGATATGACTACATTAAACTTTACGTCAGAGCTTTCGCACATCAAGGTCTTATATAAAATAACTGATGTCGGGTTTAACAAGATTCTAGCTCTTTTGCAAAAGGCATGTCCCCCTAGTAAAGGATTCAATTTCCCACCGTCATACTATGAAATCAAGAAGACATACAAAGATACCGGGTTAGGATACGAATCGATCCATGCTTGTATAAATGATTGTTTTTTATTTTGGGGATCAGATGCGAACAAAAGTCTCAATAATTGTCCAGTCTGCAACGCGAGTAGATGGAAAAACCTAAAGACAAAGGGGAAGAAAGTTGCCAACAAGGTGTTGCGTTACTTTCCGTTAAAACCTAGACTACAACGTATGTTCATCGCAAAGTGGATGACTTGGCATGCTACGGGACACTCTAAGGGAAACGGTAAGATGAATTACCCGTGTGACGGTCAAGCATGGAAAAATTTTGACATAATGAAACCTGAGTGTTGGGAATTAGGTTCCTTGAGTTGATAAGACAAAATAGTATGAAAGATGAAGGACTGTTTATGATAAGGAGGATAACTTCAAAGAAGAGAATATTCAGAAGATCAATATACTTGTTAAAGAAGATATTCTGTATATTCACATTTATCTCTTTGTAAACCCTAGCATTCTCTAGTATATAAAGAGATGCAGGTACGTGAGGTTATATAGAAGTGTCAAACAATGTAAACATCGGACATATGTGTGTGTGTGTGTGTCTAGGCGTGAGTTTATGAACGCCTAGACTATAGTGTATGTCGACATGTAGTTGGTCGACCTCAAGGAACATGGATCCTGTTAGATTGTAAACGTCTTAGAGTTGATCGTCTAGGATTGGGGTCAGATGTGTTTTGTAGAACACATGATGATGACGAAGAAACCTTTAGCAATAACAATGTTGTTTTGATTTATTCCACGTGCATTCTATTTATTGTTGTTATTGTTATTCCTAGATGAGCTTAAACGATTCTCAACAAGTGGTATCGAGGCGGGTGGCTCTTGATATCTAGGATTTCATAAGGTTTCTTGATGAGGAAGAAAATTCGCATTGGTTAAATTTTCGTAATGCTTCGCAGTCGGTTTTGAAACAGTATAACTTTTAAGTGAACCGTTGGATCGGGCTAAAATTTTGGTGGAGCTTCTATATTCACATCTAACTTTCCACGGAGGGATTGTTGATCAAGTCTCGGTCAAAGATATACGTGCTGGCTACTGCAGACACAATCATGTTTGTAACAAACCCTAGATGTCGTTCGTTGGAGTTGGGTTCGTTCGGAAGTATTCTCACCGATGCTCGTTCAATGCTTACACTTGCCGGAACTCGTGCTCAACACAAAATTTTAAACGTCTTCTTTGAACTTATGCTTAACGTCACTATTGTTGTGTTTCGATCGACCCATCGGAATCTGGCGATAGATTACGAAACCATCGATAGCTATGCTCATCCACCGATGGTATGCGATAACCACGGATAGTACTTTGATTTCCACCGATGCACTTTGGTAACCACGGATAGTTTTCTCAAAACCACTGCTACCTTTACATCGTTTCCATCGCTACTTAACTTGTTACCTCTGCTGCGTTCTACTCAATCGCTCGTTTGGCTTCTCTTGATTAACATTGGTTTGTGACGGTTGGTGTATTTTATTCAAGCGTGTTGTTTTAAAGTTTATGGGTTGTCGTGGCTTTTCACTTCATGTTGTCTATTGCATGGATTGAAAGATGATTATTGGTTTATGGCACGAATTACAAGCGATGAGGGAAGTCATGCGATTATTTGTATTGTTTGATATTGGGTGTCATATGGCGGTTATGGTTTTGACCGTGATTACACACACATGGATTTGGATCACACACACAGAGGATTTTGATTTTGTTCTTATGTGTTTATGGCTCATTCTTATTGTCATAGTTGATTCTGAAGAAAGGCGTTTATCATCTACTTGAAGATGAAGTGGAATTATTTGAGTTTGTGTTTTATCATACCTTTTGGTAGGAGGCAACTTGTTTGTACGTTCATGTGACAATGAATTGGCAAAACACTTGAAGGAGTTACGTTATTGTGCTCGATGATTATTGTCAAGGGATTGCGGTCTCCTTATACACCATGATTGGGTATACGTTCGATGTCGTCTTTAGTGCAAGATATAAGACACGAGTTTGGGTTGTTCTACTTGACATCAAGTTGGTTATACTTGGTTTTCTTCACAAGTAATCATTACATGGAGCCTCTGATTGGAAGAATCAAGAAAATGGTTAATATATGGGTTTCAGGGAAGCTTAATGTTAAAATGTTTAACCATTTGCATGCATCATTCGAGGTGAAGGTTTTACAAGCGCTAGTTGTTATTACTACTACGATTTTGATTTCTATTGTTTCAAGTTCATTTAAAGATCGGAAAACTTAATGGTGGGTAATTTGAAACATTGGAAGGATGGATTGGACGTATGATATTGATTTGTAGTTGTGAAGACAAGGTTGCTCACTTATGATCCCTAATTAAAGATGACAAAGGGAAGAATATTTACATGGAAGCTGCAACTTGAAGATTCTTGGTGATTGCATGGTTAAGGGAAGTTCGTTTATCTTTCATTCATATTAGCTTGGGGGAAGTTCATGCTTATGTGGTTTGTCATTATCAACTAGGGGAAGATTGTTGGGAATTAGGTTCCTTGAGTTGATAAGACAAAATAGTATGAAAGATGAAGGACTTTATGATAAGGAGGATAACTTCAAAGAAGAGAATATTCGGAAGATCAATATACTTGTTAAAGAAGATATTACGTATATTCACATTTATCTCTTTGTAAACCCTAGCATTCTCTAGTATATAAAGAGATGCAGGTGCGTAGGTTATATAGAAGTGTCAAACAATGTAAACATCGACATATGTGTGTGTGTGTGTCTAGGGCGTGAGTTTATGAACGCCTAGACTATAGTGTATGTCGACATGTAGTTGGTCACCTCAAGGATCATGGATCCTCGTTAGATTGTAACCGTCTTAGAGTTGATCGCCTAGGATTGGGGTAGATGTGTTTTGTAGAACACATGATGATGACGAAGAAACCTTTAGCAATAACAATGTTGTTTTGATTTATTCCGCTGTGCATTCTATTTATTGTTGTTATTGTTATTCCTAGATGAGCTTAAACGATTCTCAACAAGTGGTTCCATATATTTGACCTATTGGTTCCATATATTTGACCTATTGGTTCCATATAAAGAGGACATGGGGTATATATTTGATATACAAGTCTTCCATAATGTAGTCTAAAGGTGTGTGTGTGTGTAACCTAGACCAGTACCATCTTTAAACAGTTTTTGACCTATTGGTTTCCTTACTAGATCAGAAGCATATTGTGTTTTAGCAACCCTAACAACATGTTTTTCTTTTTCATCTAGGGCCTGTATTTTTACACTTTCTCGCTCTGCTAGTTGATCTTTAAGCATTTTAATCTCTCTGTTCTTAAGATCAATTTCACCACCTAGTATATTGATCTTTTCAACATACTCAAACTCACATTTAATACGTAATTTTAGCTTCTCTTCCACACCTCTAAACCAACTCTATATCCTAAGTTATCTAGAGTCAATCTTTCTACTTTTTCTCATGCTTTCGTGATAGCCTTTTGAGATTCTAAGTTATCGAATATGATTTAAAAGAACAAGTAGATGTTTTAGAATCATTAGATACCTCGAATCGAACGGAAGATGAATCATAGGCCATTAGAGCAAAGTTATGCTCTTTTGAAGCTTCACTAGCAAGAAAAGTCGCATTTGGACCTTCCTCAACTCATCACTCCAATCATAATCACCAAGTCCATCCCGAGCAACCAAAGTCAAGAAGCGGCAGGCTCTTCTCGTTGTCTTCTTTATGCCTTCAATTCTTTTAGGAGCTCGACATTCCCTAGCAAAGTGACCTTTCTTCTTGCGCTTAAAGCACTCCATCTTGCTTTTGTCGAATCCAGCTCTCCTTTGACCATCATACTTAACCTCTTCCGATCCTCCTCGAAACTTCCTTGCTTGGAGAGTCAACATTGCCATTTGCCATTGAAGATTAATCTCTTCAAGATCATCAAGATCAATTTCATCCGGATCTTGATTCAAAGACGATAACACTGGTAGTTAAATCACCGAAAAGCACAGATTGCACCATCACGACATTATCACTAACGATGGTATTGTTTGCAATAGCCGTGGTTATACCATATGCAGATGGATACATCTTGTGAGCTTTTGTGATTAGTGGATACAAAAGCAATGTTTTGATTAGAAGAAGACGAGTTAGAAAAGTTATTCTCGGACTCATAAACCTTCAAGTTATTGAAGAGATTGTCTAGAGTCATTGTAGCAAAGTCCGTCTTATTTCTCCACACAATTGTATGAATAGCCCAATCGGATGATAAGCTCTAATGAACTTCAAATTAATATCTTCTTGAAGGAACTTGTAACCCAGCCTTGATTGGTGATTAGTTTTGAAGCCTATTGTATGTACCATCAATCTTTTCTCCACTAAGAAGCGGTGAAGGTTTCAAACCGATGCTTGAGCATATTCATCCTTGACTTCTTAGTAGCTTCATTACCAAAGAAACCTTAATTCAAGAGCATCCAATAATTCTTTAGCGACTCATATTGATCAAAGTCCAATGCAAACTCATTAGGTATTCCCATGGAGAGAATCTTGTGAGCTTTGATCTCCATCTTCCTCTTAGCTTTATCGGTTCACTAATAATAGCAACCTCCTTACCATCCACACCCTTCAAAGGAAGAGTGTCTCCTTTTCAACAACATCCCATAGAGCATAATCAATCTTACGAATGTATTGCCTCATTCGCATCCTCCGTTTTGATACTCACCATGTTTGAGCATGGGCACTTTTGAAGCGATCACCATGTGAGTTTCTTCGACATCTTAACTTACTTGAGTAAAGATTAATGTAATTCTTCTTGGTTCTGGTTTCTAGATCACAAGCTCGATACCACTCGTGGAGTTTGATAGAACTCCTTGAGATCGTTTGAGCCTTAGGGTTTAACAATAACATATGCAATCTGCAGCGGAATAATAAGAACATTATATATTATTGACACAAGGTTTTACTTTCACCCAATCTCCTCCAAATATTATTTGATCGAAATAATCGTGTTACCTAAGCATAAGGGATCTAAGACACCTTAGATCTTGGAGGTAAACAACTAACCTAGACGTTTACAATAAACTACACGTCTAGGTTACACACACACACACCTTTAGACTACATTATGGAAGACTTGTATATCAAATATATACCCCATGTCCTCTTTATATACTAGAGGATTAGGGTTTACAAGATACTACGAAGGACTAAATAATAAATCTTCTTTTGCAAGCAAGTCCTTCCATCTTTTTGTAGATTTCTTCTTTTTCTCTTTAAGCCCTTGATGTTTCATTCTTGTATTTATTTTGTCTTATCAAATCCAGGGAACCTAAAACCCAACACTGAGTTTTCTTGTGACCCTAGAAACGTTCGATTAGGGTTGGCTGTTGATGGTTTCAATCCGTTTGGCAACATGAGTCAAACTTACAGCATGTGGCCGGTCATATTGACAACATACAACACACCCCCGTGGATGTGTATGAAAGAGACTTCTTTAATGTTGACGATGTTAATTCCCGGCCATAAATCAGCTGCAAAGGACATTGATGTTTTCTTGCAGCCTTTGATCAAAGAACTCAAAGAGTTATAGATAGGAGAGTGGACTTTAGATGCTACTACGGGTACTCATTTCAAAATGAAAGCGGTTTTATGGACCATCAATGACTTTCCATTCAAGTAGTTTGTCCGGGTGGAGTGGACAAGGCTACTATGCATGCCCCACATGTAATCAGGACACTCAATCGCTTCCTGTTAAGCATAAAATCGCTTATGTTGGGTATAGAATATTCTTACACGTAAGGCATCCACTGAGGAATAAACATAAGGAATTCCATGGTAAACCTGAAAAGAAACATCCTCCTAGAAGCTTTACCAATGAGGAAATCATGATTCAAATTAGTAAAGTCTTTAAACGTGTCTCGGGAAGCATCCAAATACTTTAAAAAATAACCCTAAACCTAATCAAATTGAATTGGAGTAAGCGTTCTATCTTCTACGAACTGGAGTATTGGCTCGTTCTTCTACTAAAACACAATCTCAATGTCTTGCACATCGAAAAGAACGTGCTTGAGAGTGTGCTGAATACCTTGTTAATGAACGACAAATTCAAAGACACACTAAAGGCAAGGCAAGACTTGAAAACTTTGGGAGTTCGAAAGGAGTTGTGGATCGTTGATAAAGGAAATGGGAAGTTCGATAAGCCTCATCCAACGTACTCTTTCACACCAGAAAATAGAAAACTTTTTTGTAAATTCATCAAAGGAGTTAGACTACCTGATGGGTTTGGATCCAACTTCAAGAAAAAGTGACGGTGATGATAACAACATAACGGGCCTAAAATCTCATGACTGTCATATAATGATGCGTGATTACTTCCTTATGGAGTTCAATGATACTTACACAAAGACATTTCAACCCCATTAATCGAGCTCTGCTTATAACTGTATTCAATTGAACCAATAGTCATGTCTCTTCCATGTAACTGTCATATAATTGTATTTATATCTATATTAACTGTCAAATAACGACCAATGATATGTATCTAAATACACATATATTTTATATTATTTAAACCATAAAAAGCGACCAAAAACACACAAATGACTATATAAATGTTATAAATATCATGAAAATGTGTTTTATGTGATTCTGTACAAAAGATTGAAAACAAATGAAAAATGATCAAAGTTCACAAAATTGTCATTTTCATCCACTGAGTTTCACAAAATGGCAAAACTAGTCCCTAAAGGTGTAAATGAATAAAAGTAAACTTTAGTCCTTGGGAACTCAAACATATTTACTATAGTCCCTGGATGAAAGTTTACACAAAACTGGCAACTTTTACCCCTAATAATCCAATAATGACACAAATGGTCCTTATAAGTTTTAAAATAGAAAAAAACACAACTTTGGTCCTTGTGTTATTGTTTATTGGCAGGATTGGTCCCTAGAAGAAAGTTTGGAATGATGGCAAAACAGGTCCCTCGAATCTCAGCTTGTACACATTTAGTCCTTGGGCTAATCTTAAACTACAAACAAAACCGGATCCTTATTAATCCAAGGCCAAAAGCCAAAAGCCCAAACCTTTTGCCCATGACCCCTGCCAATTAAACCCGTGACCCTTTTTGCCCTTTGAACCCCTCGTTTGAACCCCTCCCTTATTACCATTAAAAACCAGTTTTATTCAATAATTCAGAAATACAAGAAAAATACTCAAAAATAGTTAGAAAATCAAAAATCAGTGGAGAAGATGAAAGAGGCATTGGAGCAAGGTGTATTATGGATTTCCCTTAGTTTAGTGCTTCTTGGGAAGCTATAGGAAGTGTTCTTGGGCATTGGTTCTCAGTTGTGAGCTTGGAAGCAATTTGTAAGCTCATTTCTTGATTTTGGCCATTTACTGTAGAAGTGCTTATACACTGTTATCTCTGTGCTTATATGCTTCTTTGGTGTAGTTAAGTAAAGTTATTGCTTAAAATAGACTGCTTGTTCGTTAAAATCCATTGTTGCTTTAAATTTCATTTTCACTGTTAAAATAACATTATAATAATTTATGGGTATGTGATGTTACAACTGGTGTTTCTGTGTTTTATTTAACCTCTCACATCATATTAGGACCTTGTAATTCAGTTTTATAGTCTTAATCAGTGGAATCCTTTAAAAATCATAAAAACTGTTCATATAAAGGTGTGTTTGGAACAGGATTGTTCTTGGTGTTCTTGTTGTTGATTAGTTGTTACTTAGGCACAAATAGATCCACTTAGGCATAATCAGGTCAAGAAAAGTCATAAAACTAAGTGGTCTTTTGGAAAAAGTCAAAAATTTCATTTCTTGCTTCAAAATTGCATACATAGTGCAGTTTAGGAGTTTGGATTGTGCATTTAGGTAGATTTTTAGTTAAAGTAGCTTAATTAGATGTTAAAATAGCTTAAAACATCATTTTAAGTCATTAGGAATTACTAGAAATTCATTTTGGTCAACTTTTGATAAAAATTCAAAAAGTCAAATTTCGGTTTAAGTCATTTTTGAATAAACTTGTAAATTTCATGTAGGACTTAATATTAGGAGTGAAAACTTGTGCTTTTGGATATTTGTCATTCTGTTGCTTGTCTTCATCATAGTATTTTTTATAATTTTTAGTTAGTGTTGTAAACTGCTTATTTGCTTGCTTCTTTTAAGCTCTTTTTCTGAAAATCTCCCCTGCTCCAGGGGAGTTTGTTGTGTCTGCTTGATTTCATAAGCTCACACAGAGCTTATTTGTGGACCCCACAGTGTGAGTCTTGGCTTTTTGGGAAGCCCACATAGCAGGCTTTTCATATCTATACTTACCTTATGTTTTAAAGCTTATTACAGTGCTTAAAAATCAGCCACAAGTAGGGTAGTTTGCCACTTTAGTTTCACACTGCTCATTGCTTTTCTATCTGACGGCCTAGGCTTATTTTAGTTTTTTGAGTTGAATTAGGTTTGTTTAGGTCTATTACACTATACCTGAGCTTTCGGTGCATTCTATTGCTTATTTGCTTATTTGAAGTGCTTATTTAAACTGCTTATTTGCCCAATTCAGCTTATTAGTGGGCTTATCTAACTTTTTATATTTTTCCCAGGCTTAGTATAATATTTTAGATTTTCCATAAAATTTCCAGTTTTTCCTAGCTCATTTAGTCCTTTTCTTATTTAATATTAGTTTTAAGTATTTTTAAATCATTTTAATTAATAATAAATACATAAAAGTCTAAAAATATATTTTCAGTTTTAACATTAGTTTTATAATATTTTAGATTTTTCCAATTTATAATTTCATTTTTTTTTGGTTAATTTTCTGTTTTCTTGTATTTTAATATATTTTTAAATAGTTAAAAATAGTTTTTAATTAATAATAATTAGATAAATAGTTTTAAAAATAATTTTAATTTTCCAATAATTTTCTTTTATTATTAGGATTGTAAAAATATCATTTTCATATCCGTAGGTGTTTTATTCTTTTAAATTTACGTGTAAAATTCAGTAAACATACGCGTTTTAGGTTTTAATTGTTAAACGATTTTAAATATAGAATTAAAATGACTTCAAAGTCTTTATTAGATTTAATTTCCTTAATGTAATCAATCATAACCCATTTCCTGTTCAATATTCACCCGATCACAGATTCGTTTGTATTACGGTTTACACACCTCGTTGGGACTTAACGACCGGGAAACACTAAACCCTCCGGACTTAATTGCATTTTGTTACGAGTGTTTGACTTTTATGGTTGACCATTCACAAGTGGTTGACTAATAAAAACTAGACCGTTCGGAGCGAATCAACCAACTAGAATAACTAACTAAAAGTACATGGCTTGTAGCCTAAACTAATTGTTCTGTGCAGCCTTATTAACATAATCATGGCTGCTAAATAACTACATAGTCTAATAATAAGATATGATATTGACATAAATTAAGAGAGAATCTGATCTTATAAATCCAACACTCCCCCATAAGATAAAATGATCTTAATTCTGTCTTGATCTTTGCTTTTTTTCTTGGTGTAATCAACTGATGATGGTGAAATCATCAGTGGTATTGTTGTCTGTGTCCCCTTCCTCTTTCTTGATCCTTTTGCTTGTGCTTCCTGTCTCAAATTTGTTTTGAGTTTCCATCTGATTTGCTTGATACTTGTTATTGAGATCTTCTAGTTTGATTCCAAAATGCTCAATCTTCATTTCTCCTTGACTGTTCATACCATTGGGTTCTTTCACGGGATCCATTTTATCTCCATAGCAGTTCATTTTGCCTTTTGAAACAAGTCCTTCTGTTTCAACTTGTAAGACCCTGGCAGTGTTGTAATAACACTTGAAAACATCCAAGTATTGATTGTAGCAATTATTGATCTCTTCACCATGTTCTTTTGACAGGCCAAGTATTTCAGCAATAATGTATCCAAAGTCTTTTATAAAAATTACACTTAGGTATCAACCTAAGGTTTCAACAGTTTATAAAGATCCATTAGATGGATCTCTATACCATTGATTACGGGGGTATGGGTCCGTAAATCTCTTTTGAGATAAAAAGCATAGAACCATTTAAAAGCCTTATTAAATCTTTCTCTAAAACTGTCCCATTCTTGACTTATAATATAATCATTTTTCAATAAATCAAGGAATGCAACATAATCATTAAAAGAAGTGATTTTTGTTGGATAATATACACCTTTTACATAGATAAAATCTTCTTTCATGTGGTGTGGTTCCAACAGCTGATGCTTTGAGTGGACATGCATAAGCATAGTGTCCTGTTTCTTCACATTTGTAGCATTTCTGTGACAAAACATCATCCTTCACTTTCTTTTCTTCCTTGTGGTGAGAACTTTCATCAAGTAGTTTGAAATAATCCCCCATGTATTTGTTTTGTTTCTGATTCATCTTGTTTTGATCAAAATATCATATTGATGGATCTTTGAACATGGGTTCAGGTTTGCACCTATTCCCTTTGAATGTTAACACCAGACCTTGTGCCTCTAGTTGGCTTGCAGATAGGATGTTCAAACTTACATCTGGTGTATAGAATACACAAGGGATGATCATTATTTCTGAACCTATCCTTATGTGCACTTCACCAATTCCATGAATGAATAACAATTTGTGCAGATCCTCTATCTTCTCAACACTAAACTTCTCTTTCAATTTTTCAAACAGGTTTATGTTTGTGCAAACATGCCTGTCAATCATCTTGCTTATATACCAAAGAGTTAATTACATAAATCGTCCTTGTGGTTTGGTCAAAATTACGGATCTTGTCCCTATACTTTTTTTCAAGTTTCGTCCTCATGGTTTACAAATCTTACGGATTTTGTCCCGATCCGACCCAGTCCGTTAAGTGTTTTGCGTCATAGTCCTTCGTTAGTGCATCCGTTAAGTGTTTTGTTGTTAGTCCTTCGTTAATAAATTTTGCACCGTTAGTCCTTATTTTTAAAATATAGTTTTCCCAATTAGTCCCTCCGTTAATAATAGTTTTCACCCGCTTTTGTCCGCTTTTATCCGCTTTTATCCGCTTCTTGTTTTATCCGCTTCCCCTTTTTTTCGTTTTCCGTTTCTTTCGCTTTTTATAGTTTTGTCCATTTTTCTTACGTTTGTCCGTTTTTCGTTTTCGTCGTTTTCGCTTTTTGTCCGCTTTTACGTTTTTAAATGCTGCTTTTATATGCTTTCGTCTGCTTTTTACGCTTTTGTCCGCTTTTATCCGTTTTGTCTGCTTTTTATCCGTTGCCGCTTTTTTAAGTTTTTTTCCGTTAAAAAATAAGGACTTCAACATAAAAATAAATAAATAAAACGGACTTCAACAAAGAGTTAAGTTTTTTTAAGTTTTTTTCCGTTAAAAAATAAGTTTTTTTCGTCTGTTTCTTTTCTTGGTGAATATACCTTTTCTTATTGTAACAGTACTTCAACATAGAGCCTATAAAGGCAATAGCAATTTAGTAGAGAAACTGTACTAGCTCCTACAAACAAAAAGAAAGTATTTCAAGTTTTTAAATAAATAAATTTTGAGTGCATTGTTTCTATCAAATAACCAAGAGTTATTTAATACTTTGTCGAAATATATTTTGTGAGCAATATTTTGTGAGAGTAACATCTCGTATATCCAACAAATTGGATAGTTTGCCTTATGATATGTTGCATCTTTATCATGTAATAATCTTTTGCTTCCTGAAACTATACATGTGGTATATTCACCAATAATATTTATAATACATCATCTTCTTGAGTTCTTTGTCCTCGGAATTCTGCTATTATCTCGCGAAATGTATACAGTGATATAACCAAGAAGAATTATAGCCGTTATAACTTCCCTCCAAACCCGAACTGACATTTTCATATAATATTTTTTTTTCAATAGAAAGCATAAGTCAATTTGTATGTCAGATTAAATCGACACCATACAGA
This sequence comes from Chrysanthemum lavandulifolium, assembly GCA_022545495.1. NCBI lineage: Eukaryota > Viridiplantae > Streptophyta > Magnoliopsida > Asterales > Asteraceae > Chrysanthemum > Chrysanthemum lavandulifolium. Next base: position 4,077,494 of record CM040244.1, read on the forward strand.
TCTGGGGCACAATTTTTTAGTTTACAGCATATCGAAAATAGAGTTAAAAAAAGAAGGTTGGCATTGGCAAACTTAATTGTGTCTCCTTCAAGTTATTAGCTTGTCCAAATAAATACTGTAAAAAAAACTTTAAAAAACTTATGCAAGAACATATATAGCTAGGACATGAAGTGGGTCGTTTATCATTCTACTGTATCCATTGTGCCAATAACCATATTCAATGTTGATGAAGCACACCATATTTATATATGTCTATGTTCAATAAAAAAAATAATAAATAAATAAATTAAGCTAAAATTTTAAATAAAAAATTGTGTTATTAGGACCCGTGGCTCACTTTCTACAATCAATACCCTCTGATATCTCTGTTTACAGGATAACACGTGTTTTTTATCAGTTTATGTTTCGTATTTTTGTCAGATTAATGCTTTCAACTTATTAAACTTTATATTCCATGTTCCTTACTTTCAGTTTTATAGTTTTTAATAGGGTTAATATACAAAAATGTTACTAAACTTTCAAAAAATTTGTCCTAAGTCACTAATGTTTGTATTCGTCATCTAGGTCACTATACTTCACGGGTTTTCACATATGTTACTAAACCTTTTTATAAGTGTCACCTAGTCACCGAAGGATTGGTAACCGGTTGTGGCCAATAGATAACTAAACCTATACAAACAAGTCACTAAACTTTCATGAAAAATTTGTCTTAAGTCACCAATGTTTCATTCCTCGTCATCTAAGGTACTAAACTTTGCTAAAAATTTGTCCTAAGTCACTAATGAAAATTTTTCCTAAGTCACGAGTTGTGGCACATGTTCTTGAACCTTTAAAATTTTACGTTTTATACGATTTTATACACATTTTATAATGCTTTTATTCATTTTTATTCATTTTATACGCTTTTGTTCGCTTTTTACGCTTTTGTCCGCTTTTATACGTTTCGTCCGCTTTTGTCCCATTTTTACGTCCGCTTTTATACATTTTATGTTTTCATCCGTTTTATCGCTTTTGTCCGTTTTATATGGTTTTGTACATTTTTATACGTTTTATTCGTTTCATCGTTTTATTCGTTTTCATCCGTTTTTATCGTTTTAAATACATTTTTACGTCATCCATTTTCTTATGTTTTTGCCCGTTTTCTATAGTTATTCGTTTTCGTCCCTTTTTATGTTTGAAAACATAAGAAAATAGGCGAAACGTAAGAAAACTGACGAAAACGTATAAAAATGATTAAAACGAATAAAACGGATGAAACGAATAAAACGGATGAAAACGAAAAACGTATAAATAATGTATAAACCATATAAAACGGACAAAACGATAAAAACGGATGAAAACATAAAACGTATAAAACGGACGTAAAAATGGGACAAAACTCGTGACTTAGGACAAAATTTTCATTAGTGACTTAAGACAAATTTTTCGCAAAGTTTAGTACCTTAGATGACAAGAATGAAACATTAGTGACTTAGGACAAATTTTTCGCAAAGTTTAGTACCTTAGATAACATGTGCCAAAACTATCGAGTATACCTTAACCAGTAACAACCGGTTGTTTCCTATCGGTATCCACGATAACCGGTTACGTAAAAGTATAGTGACCTAGATGACGTAATACAAACATTAGTGACTTAGGACAAATATTTCGAAAGTTTAGTGACATATTTGTCTATTAACCCTTTTAATATAAACAAACATATAAAATAAAATAAACCCCCACCCCTAAAAAAAACGTAAGAGGAGTATCGTTGGTGTTTTTAGGGTACCAATAACCCATCCATAAATAACAAAAATAAATAAAGGAAACAATACTTGTCACCCCAAAACCCACTTGATTGATGCACTACAAAACAAAGCTCTTTTTTTATACACCTTCTTTTTCGTTTAGTATGCATACTCTTCTTGATCATTCTTGTTTCTTCTTCACCATTCCAACAAATAAAACCAACTCCACATTTTAAAACTGCCTAAAACTCGATTTTGACTTTCAATTTAGATATGGAACACACCTTTTTATGAGGAAAAATTACAAAATATCTCAAACACTCAAGAAATTTACACTAATACTTTTTTAGATGGGGGGCACCCCCCTTAGCTCTGCCTCTCATACAAATTACTCTCATTCTTAAATTTAAGAACAGAATAAATTAAAAACGGCCCAAGATATTAAACTTACAAGCCATCAACGAAAAGCCCATTAAGAATGGATATTGTAATCAACAACAAAAACCCAGTTTAGTAGACATTATCATTATAACTTTCTCTTTCTTACTTTTCGTAGAATGTCATTTTTTGCACTTAACTAATTGAATATGAGTTCCTTAATGTTTGTAATAATAACTTTAAGTGATGGACTTAGAGGTGACAATTTGGGTCGGGTTCAGGTTGGCGGGTTCGGGCTGGCAGGTTGACGGGTCGAAAAACTCCAACCCGAACCCAAAGTGTCTAAATAATCAGGTCAGCCATGTCAACCCTAACCCGTTTACACATAACTCAAACACGACCTATTTAACCCGTGTAATATATGGGTTGGTGGGTTAAATAGGTTACACGTGTTAAATAGGTTAAACGGGCTGACCTATTTAACCCGCTTATCTAAACAAGTTCGCATATTACATATTGTAAATGGTTTTGTGGGTCGACTCGTTTAACCCATTTAACCCGTATAATAAAATATATATAATTTTTAATTTATAAAAAAAGTTATAAACAAGTTTGCGGATCAACATGTTTAACTTATTCCCAACCCTAACCTGACATGTTTAATAAACAAGCTAGATGAGTCAACCCGAACCCGACCAAAAACCTATTTAGACTCGACCCGAACCTGTTAATTGTCGTGTCGGTCTCAGGTCGGGTTTCGTGTTGGGTCACCCGCTCCTAGCGAAGGTAATATGATAAATTCGATCTAAATTTTCTATATATATTCAGAAGTGGATAAATAGTTTAGGACAAAAGAAAAAGAAATATGAACAATAAATTTAGATTTAGAAGGAGTGTACAATAAGAAAAGAAAAAAAAAAACAAAAAAGTTTAGTCATTTAATAAATAATAATTAACCAACCCAGAAGAACTGTATACGGCACATTACATATTTTAAACACTAACAATTTGCAAAGTAAATTCCTATCCATAACCTGTAGCTTGTCAATCAACAATGTCTGACACAAAATGTCATATATAGAACTCAAACACACTCTCATTTCACCACCTTTCACTATCTCCATCTTATCTCTCTTTCTCTCCTACTATGCTTTCTCATCTTTCAAGTATTATTGTCGATTCTTTGGTGAGTTTTTTCTCCACTTTCTCATCTTCTCTTTTTAGATCCATGGTGATTGCAGGTTTTGGGTGGTTAGAGTGCCTCCACTAATACGTGTGTTTGAAGGCTGATTTTGGTGGGTTTTATTTTGTTTGTAATTTTTTTAATCGACACGTGCTAAACAAGTAAACGAAACACGACTGTGTTAATGGTTTGATTTGGTGCATGATGTATCAGTTACTCGGTTAAAAGTTGTCATTTGTTGCATATGGTATATAACATTTATCAAATGTTTTTTAATATTCATAAACTATTCAATGAATAGTAAAAAACATTGTTAGTCCTTGGTAGTCAGCTTTCTTTGCATGTTTGTTTTTTTTGTCATTCTTTTCCTTAGAGCACAAGGTGCCATAACTAACCAAAACTCTTCATTCGGGGCTCACGGGTGTCACATCACTATAACAAACTTCCACAACTAACACCTCTTCCAAGGGCGGAGCTTAGTGAGGACCGGGAAGGGTCCCGGCCCCCTAGGCTTAAGTCCGTTAGTTTATTTTTTCGCGATTTCATGTGTTAAAAAAAATTGTTTCATCTCGGCCCTCCTATCTAATGTTTTTCCGGAAAATTTTTTGTTTCGGCCCTCCCACAAAATATTTTCTAGCTCCGCCACTGACCCCCTCACTAACAACAAACCTCAACTTATTTATTTGGGTCCCACATACACTTATTCACACACACAACCACAATAAATAATAATAATAATAATAATAATAATAATAATAATAATAATAATAATAATAATAATAATAATAATAATAATAATAATAATCTCTTTGCGTCGAGTTCTTTCGTCTTACGGTGTTGCACCTTATGATGCTTCTACTCTTGAAGACTTAGAAGCTAAGCACCCTTTCGGTCCGCTTCCTCTCTTGCGTGATATACCTATTGACCATCATCACCTTACCGCATCCCTTCTATCGTTCTTGACATGATCAAGAGTTTCCCTCGTGGTACTTCTTGTGGGCGAGATGGGTTGCGTGCCCAACACCTTTGGATTGTTTGAGTGGTGTCACGTGGCTATTTCGGACGAGTTGATCGCTTCTATTACCCAGTGGTGAACCTCTTTCTTGTTGGTAACTGTCCGAGGGCACCGGGGAGTACATTGCTAGTGCTCCTCTCACACCCTTAGTCAAACCAGAGGGGGTATCCGTCCCTATTCTTTGTTGGGACTGTTTGGAGGCGTTTAGTTTCAAGGTTTGTGCTTCCATGCTTAGCCACTCTTCGTGCGATTATTTCGATAATTTACAACTTGGTGTTGGGGTGTGCAGGGGTGGGAAGCTATTCTTCATGCGGTGAACCGTTTGGTTGAGGACCGTGGGTGTGATGTTGGTCTGCCCATGTTGTTGGTTGATTTTAAAACGCTTTCAACATGGTGGACCGGTCATATGTTACGTGAGGTTCGGTTGCATTTCCGGCTATTTCACGGTGGGTGGAGTTCGCTACTCTAGTCCTGCTAGATTATATTATGGTGAGCATACTCTTTGGTCCCATCAAGGTGTGCAACAAGGTGATCCGCTGGGCCTCTTCTTTTTGCTTTAGTTTTACATCCCTTAGCATGTAAGATTAGAGATTCTTTTGACCTTTCTTTTCAAGCTTGGTATTTGGATGATGGCACTATTATTGGTGATACCTTGGTTGTGGGTAAGGTTTTAGAGTTGATTATGGCGACGGACCTTGTCGTGGCTTACACCTCAATGTTTATAAATCAAGTCTTTTGGCCACAAGAGGACCCCGTAAGCGGTATGTTGGTGTTTTCCCCAATATTTCTCCCCTCACATGGTGTTAAATTATTGGGTGGACTGTTAGTGTGGATTTTGAGTTTGGTAGTAAGTTGGTCCCGAAAAGGGTTGCTAAAACTATTGAACTTATGGAGCGGTTGCCAAACTTAATGACCCTCAATGCGAGTTGTTGTTACTCCGCACATGTGCCGGTATTTCTAAGCTCTATTTTTCTATGCGCATGTTCTCCTCGGGTCTTTGAGTGTGCTCGTGTTTCTTTTGATGCGGCACTTCGTTCTTCCTTAGAGCGTATTGTCACCGCTCGGACTGGTTTTGGTGACCGGCGGTGGAGACTCGCCACATTACCTTTTGCTTTGGGACTTGGTTTATATTCTGCAGTGATGTCTTGAACTATGCCTTCCTTGCTTCTAGACTTCAATCACCGGCCTCTGCACTAAGCTTCTTCATGGTTCGGGTATTATAACCGATGGTCCCTCTTTTGATGATGCTCTATGTACTTTCAATGTGAATATGGATATTGACCTTTTGAGTAACCCTAGCGAGGTCGCGCCCCAAACTTATGAAGAAATTGGCGATATATATATTTTGCTTGGGTTTCCCAAATGTTGAATCTACTTTCCATCTTTCCCCGACGGATGGCGTTATGGAGTTCTTTAAGGAGGACCACACCTCGGATTGGCTTAGGTGGCTCCGATATCCGGATTGGGACAAACTATGAATGCCGGGGCTTATCGTTGTGTCTTGTGTTATCGTTTGGGTGTTCCTCTTTCACCGCTCGTGTACCGTGTTTCGCCCGCTCTAAGGTTTTCCGGAGATATTTACGGGATCACGCTGTTTCATGTGCGGGTATTGTTGGCATTAAACATCGTCATAACCTTGTGCGCGATGTTCTTGCCGATATATGCTCGGCCGGATTTCCGCTCGCAGGAGGTGGATATTGGGCTTTTGGAGATGGGGACGGATCCTTGCGACCGACCGACATATTACTCTACTCTTGGGATAGTGGACGCGACGTATGTGTTGATCTTACGGGTTCGTCGCCTTTGACGCAATCCGGGTTGATTGATTTTATACCGTATGCGGCGATTAGTGATGCTTGCACGCGTGTAAACGGGTCAAGTACGATGCTAAATGTGCGGATCTTGGATATGGGTTTCTCTCCCTCTTTTTCTTCTTTTGGAGAACTTGAGAAAGATGCGTCCACCTTACTTAAACGTATTCGACGATACTCTATGACCCAGGGACATTGGGCGCGTGCACGGTTCATATCTTTAATAGGATTGGTTTTACCATTGCTAGAGGTGTGGGTGCTTAGTTGATTTGAGGCTCCCACTAATTTTTGTAATCCTATGAGTTTTTAATAAAAGTGTGTTTATATAATAATAATAATAATAATAATAATAGTACTAGTGGGAGATAATAATAATAATACTAATAATAATAATAATAATAATAATAATAATAATAATAATAGAAGTACAAAATGTCAGACACATTACCTCGTCATCCAGACGAGGAGTTTTTGAATGAGGAGCAACAACAAGGGGGAGGGGGCGGTGTGGTGGCTAAGAACGGCGAGGTGCCATGTCATGATGGCGAGGTATGGCAAGCCCCATACCGGAAGCTCTTAGTCATTCACTTCTCACTGTTAGTCCTTATAAATTATTTAATGAATAGTATAAACTATTACTACCTCCGTCCCATTTTTATTGTCCACTTTGACTTTGACCGGTCTTTCTTGTTCAACTTTGACCATTAATATATTTATTTGTGTTATATAATACTTGATGAAAATTATACCAATGAAAATACATTTAAAACCTAATACATTCATATATTTTTCATCAAGTATTATATATAACACAAACAAAAATAATTATGATCAAAGTTAAATAAGAAAAACCAAAAAAGTCAATAAGGGACAATAATTTTGGGACGGAGGGAGTATTGTATTAGTCTTTCATTGTTAGTTTTCTTTACATGTTGGTCCTTAGCCTTTCTTTGTTAGTCTTTTCATTAGTCATTCACTTCTCACCGTCAATCCCTGAATTATTTTTTTTCCATTATTAATTAGTCCCTAAAATGTATAGTTCTTATGTTTTCTTTATTAGTCCTTCCATTAGTCATTGGGTTTAACTTGTTAGTTTTATTTACATGTTATTCCTTAGGCTTTCTTTGTTAGTCTTTCTATTAGTCATTCGGTTTCCATTCTTAGTCCCTAATATATATTTTTTTACATTATTAGTCTATAAAATGTATAATCCTTAAGTTTTATTTGTTAGTACTTGAATTTTTTTTAAAGAAATATTTTTCCCACTGTCAGTCCCTAAACTATTATTCTTAAATTATTAGTCTCTAAAATAAATGTATAGTCCTTAGGATTTCTTTGTTAGTCATTAGTTAGTCACTGGGTTTTGGTGGTTAGTTTTATTTACATGTTAGTCCTTAGGTTTTCATTGTTTGTTCTTTCTTTAGTCATTTGATTTCCATTGTCAGCCCTTAATTTTTTTTTATTATATTATTAGCCCCTAAAGCGTATAGTCTCTAGGTTTTTTTTGTTAGTCCTTCCGTTAGTCATTGGGTTTCAGTTGTTAGTCCTTAATTCTTTTAAGAAATAAATATCATATTTCTTTTACGTAAAAGTTTAATAAGAGATGTATGTGATTTGTATATTATTAATTTATAGTTAAGGGCAGTAACTTGCTAATTAAATAACACATAATTAAGAGGGTGTTTATGCATATTAGTTTCTTATGAACATTTAATTTCTATTTTTAGTCCCTAAATTCGTTTTTACATTGTTAGTCTCTAAAATGTATAATATAAATTTTGACTTTAACTGTGATACCTTATTTTATTTAAATTATGTAATGGTTTTATTTTAATGTGTTGTTTTATTTAACATGAAAAAAGGTCGGCCCGGATGAACTTACAAACCCGGTCGATTTGTAATTATCATAAAAAATAAATTAATTTAATTTAGTCATATGAAAGTTACTCCTGCCGTAACGTGCAAGCCAAAGTTACTCGTTTTTCAACAATCATCCCAAAAGTTTACACGTACAAAAGAACATCATGCTTAAGACTTTAGTTCCAGCGAGAAACCGAAAATTTGATAAATCATGAAAACGCAATTTGAAGACTTGATTCATGTTGTTTTTACGATTTTTTATGTAAAAATGTTTCTTCATTTGACTAGAAAAAATTTTGAAATCTTAACCTTTGATTCATATTGTTTGTAAAATATTATATAAATGTTAAAATTTGATTCGACTTACAAATCTATGTGAATTTACACTAAAATGGTTATTGTGAATAACCTGTTTGTACTGAATCAACAAAAAAGATATTTTACGTGTAAAAACTACGAATAAACACGACTAAATGCATTTCTCATGTTTTTTTCACAATTTCTCACGTTAAGAATTTCTCATTGGATCTTGATTCCGCACTTAATCTCTTGAATTATGAAAATAAAGTTGTGTAGCACGTCGTACGGCATTAAATTAAGTATAAGGCTGCGATTATGCCAACCACCAACCTCAACCGTCTGAGGAGAATTTATATCTTTAACCCTAAATAGTTATTTGAAAGTCTTCATAAAGTTTGTCATAAACCACGTCATATTATAAAGTTATCCCACAATATCCCACAATAGCGTTATCGTAACATTATCTAAAACTGTATCGTGAGGTCAAATTGTTAACCACGTCATATTATAAAGTTGTTTAGTACCTCGTACTGCATTGAAGTATACTGCCAGCCTCAACATGGGAGGAGAATTTGCTCAGAAAAAAACGTGGGAGAAGAAAATTTTGTAACTATTAGAAGATGGTGCATAAAATAAACCATATGACCACCATGTTCATCAAAGACATTGCCGATCCTAATGTTTACAAGTGCTACTAGCCTAGCCTATATATTCATCTCCTAAATAACAAAAACTTTGTAGACAGTATAATCGTGGAAGCAAATATGGCGACAGCAGCATCCGTGGGAGTCGCTGTAAAGACATTGATGATCGTATTGCTTTGTTTGATGGTAGCTGCGTTTGCTTACTTATTCGTTTTTGGCGACTACCTTGATTGTTTCGACTTTCATGCCAGGTATAAAAACTTTTGAATCAACTGATAATGAAGAAAAATGTCAAACCTATTGATTTGAAATGGGAACTTAGGGGCTGTTTGACAAAACTACATGATTTAGCGCTGAATGATTTAAAGACTTTGAATGACTTAAAGGTTCTGAACCAAAATGTTTCTGAATGAAAACTTGTTTGACACGTTAGCTAAATACACATTATTGTGTAATGTTGAAAATTTAAACTTTTTTCTTATATGTCTTATGTTGTTATCTTCTTGTATTAGTATATATTCGCTTACATAATATTTTTGCACATTTTTAATTATCTACTACTAAATATATAGATAGAGCAGTTTAATCGAGTTTATCATATTACTCTTACTTTAAATTATTATTACAAACTTTAATGAAAACATTAATTAATTAGTGAAAGGTAAAATTGTTTTTCTGTAAAAAGCAAAAGACAAAAAGCAGTAATAATTGGGTTTTTTGTGGTTTTTATTAAAGACAATTATTTTGAAATATTTTTTAGTGAATAAATGATTGTTGATAAAGAGGCTTAATTGGGAGGCCTAAACTAAGTTGTCATCCTCCGGTTGGTAATATCAGAGGGGACCCACTTTTAATGTCACTAATCAAATGATTACACCTCAGTTTAAGCCTCTTTTTAGCCCTATCATTAGGTCCATATATCATTGTTCTATAAAAATTTATTGGATCAGGAAGCGTTGAGAATTTCGTTATTTTCCCTTTCTCATTGAGGAGAAATTTTTTCACAAGATTATTAACATATTTATTTTAGGTGGGCATCGGAGTTAGCGATGGATTTCACGGTATATGTCGCTGTTTTAGGGGTATGAGAGTACATTAATTCGTAAAGATTAAAAGTTGCTTGTTATCAGGGACGGAGCTAGGGGGTTTTCGCGGGTGCTCAAGAATTTCATGGATTTTTTCGATGTAGTGTTAATTTTTGAAAAAAATACTAATTTTTCCTAAATGCATCTTAAATGCACCTGTCTTTCGAAATTTGTTTCCAATATTACGGTTCAAAAGATTTTATGCACTCGATCATATTTTGTCCTGGCTCCGTCCCTGCTGTTATCCCATGTGAAAACACGATTCATTAAAAAGGTTTAATTCGTAAGAAGTTTACAAAGAACTTCGATAATTTCTCGCCATCAACTAGTATTTGTCTTTCAGATTTTCAAAATACATGGCGAAAGTTTTGTATATCAACTAGTATTTGTCATTTGGATTTTCAAAACACGTACATGGTGAAAATTTTGTATACTTATTAAGTGCTTGAACACATCTATAAAAATAGTTAAATACGTGTTATCATTTCTATCTTTTGTTCCTTTTAACTAGTTAAATACGTACTTTTTGAATCAACTAGCTACTCTAATATGTGGTTTCATACCGGCCGGTAAATTAAATCTTCAGGCATGGTATGCTTACAAGGAATCAAGTTGGATCATCGCAACTCCTTTAATGGTTACAATGTATTTTCTAGGAGGGTAATCTTATTTTTGTTAATTAAGAACATGAGTTTTGCTTTAGGCTATTTTTTCGAATAAAACGGTCATTTCTTTTTATATAGCATCATTACCATCGGATACATCCTTACCCAATTCTACAAGTTGTCACCAGAAGAATCTTCTAAAGATCCGTTATACTTTGTGTTAGCGAGACGTCCAAAAGGTATGAATTGTGATTCACGTAATTATTTTTTTTTGGTAAAAGATCAAAGACCGGTAAATATATTACTCAAAAAAACGTTTAAGTACAAAGGATATGGGTGAATCCCAAATCTCAGCCCGTTACATAGGCAAAAAGCTTACATAACAAAATACTTCTTATTCTTTATATAAGAAAATAAACCACTACTTAAAATATAAAATTAGACACTTATGGAGATAAAATTACTTCCTACCAAGGCCTTGGAGCTTCATACCATACGTGTCATAATAGGCATCCAAATTTTCTGGAAGATCGTAAACCTGATCCGCATAGTTATCATAATAATAGTCATCATAATCATCTTCGCGATCATGACTACCACCAAATAGATTACTCGACTCATCAAAGGTGTTCACAACCTCCTCATCATCACTATCAGAATCCACAATCTCTCCCACCTTAGTGACTGGGTTAACCTTCTTAGTAAAAGAAGTAGACGGGAGATCCTTATTATAACCCTGATAATCAACCTTTCTAATAGGATTACCATTATCATCAACAAGAGTAGTTTTCCCATCAATAAGAAGCCTTTCAAACTCCCCAATTTTCTCAACAATAGGAGTAGGATCAACCGCGTTAGCTTCCATTGAATCACTCACAAGCGGATCTTGTGATACATTATCTGTCTCAAGAGACCCAACCTCCTTTGCTTCCATTGTATTACCAAAATCCTCTACATCAGTAGGATTGCCACATTCATCAGAATCGATCGTATTTAGTGCAGCAAAAGGATTAGATGTAGCAATCTTCGTCCCACTCGTACTAGCCACATCAGTAGCTTTCTTCTTCGCATTATCCACCTTCTTTGGTTCACGAGGAGGCGCTTTAGGTTGATACCTAAATTTATGACCCACTTTAGTAAAACCTCCCTTACCTGGAACACTTGGACCAACATTCCTACCCTTATTCTTTGTATTTAATATAAAATGTAATCACATTATATATATAATATTTACAAAAGTAAATTTAGTGTAGATGAATAGTAAATTGCTTTGGTAAATATCAAAAATAATATCTTCGGTTTTGGTTACATTTCAGAAACAGTCTTTAACAACTTACAATATTCGTCACTCTCGTTAAATGTGATTGCAGAAACAGTCCTTATGTTAAATCTTTAAATGTTTATGTAACAAAATGTTACACAAGCAGTCCTTCAATAACCTATAAATTTTGATAACGGTCCTTAAATTAATTTCAATGTTTGCTAATGCTATAAAATATATCATAATTAGTCTAAATTAGTTATTTCACTTTACAAACAACGTTTATAATTCAAAATTTAATAAAAAAATATTATATCTGGTAAAGATGTTAAAAGTAATTATTTAAAGATTAATTGAAACTAAAAAAACTGGATACTTATTGTTGCATAATTTTATATCCCTCTGCAATGCGCGGGTAAATCCAACTTGTTATATTCAAAATAGCTTTTTGCCGATGTTCTTGAGTACGCACAATTATATCTTATGTTTGCTAATATTTTGTTTGGAAAAAAAGGGTTACATGTCTTTACATGTTCAAAGGTAAATCATCCTTAACTTACTTTTTTTTTTTTTTGCAAAGCCATAATTAGTTTTGTATTGATTTTTTATTTATTTTTTTATGATATCCACTCCTTCGACTCCTATTATTGTGAGATAGATATGTTTAGGGTAGGGGTGCTTAGGATTTTCTTATTTGTGCTGTTTTTGTTCTTATACACATATGTATAAGTGGAAACAATTTTGTGTTATTTAAAGTGCTTATGCTTTGTTGTTATCTAATTATTTTGAGGTAAAATAAGCAACTTCTCATAAGGAGAGGTAAAATAAGCAATTTTGTGTTTATTAAAGTTTAAATTAATACTATTACATATTCACCAACACAATTAAACTAAAAGCTTTCTTAAATGGAAACTTAAATTAAATTTGCCCGAAATAATTATTTTTTATGGTATTACTTTGTTTTTCACTAGCAAATCCAGACACTATTTTAATTCCGAAGCACTTAATTTTTGGTAGTTTATAAGTAGCTATTTATAAGCAAAACTAAATAAGCAATTGTCAGCCAATGTTTAGATTGTTTGGTTGCGCAATGAGTTTCCATTCCCTTGTGCACATAAAAGCATATCTTTGTTCTTATCCTATAACTGATTATTGCATTTGGTAAGATACTTACATTTAGTGTTTATCTAAATATTGGGCTTAGGGACGCCGTTGGACACACGGAAGACATTCTGTTGTAACAGCAAGAGTAATCTATTCTGCACTAGGTTGCGTGGCACTCGGGACATTAATTTACACTGTTTATGTTGATTTATCTCCATCGCATATCAAATACATCACGTCGTAAGTTTCATTCATTATTTTGAAAGTAAAAACTTAAAACAGAAGTTCATGCCATCATGCAAGTTTATGTGAAGTAATGGTATATAGAGTGCACTAATTAATAAATAGCCAATGCTCACAGGTGCTTTTGGACCAACGGAACTGACATGTATATCCATGTTGTGATTTTTTCGGTACGTTTCCGTGCATCGTATTATGAGGTTCATCAACTTTTTCTACTCTTCAACAAGTTGTACTTTGGTATAATATTAATGTTTTGTTTGTTTCAATATGATTGGATCTGTTGATAATTTATCGTTTATAGATTAATAATTTCATTTTGCACATTCACGTATAAGATCGAATAGTTGTTTTTTTTGGGGTAAATGGTTACCTCGGTAAAATATATTAATCACCAAAAGTTAAGTACAAATGGAATGTGGCAGAATAACACATTAACCTCAAGCAGAAGCTTAATAACCAACTAGAAAGTGTTTATGACAAGCCATAAACACAAACACTATCAACCTACTACATAACCAATAACAAAATATAATATGTAGTCGACGTCCATGACGTCTTCTCTTGGAACTAGCAAGAACCACTCCAAGACGCTTCAAAGCCCCCAACCATGAGAAACAAGGGAGCACAAGATAACCAAGTGATACTGCCTCCTTAAAAAACATTCCAAAGAAAAACTCTGCGGAAAAACCCTTGGAGAATGAAAAAAGAGTACAACTCTCAAATGGAACTCCCAAACGTAGATAATAATCATGACACTCCATCAAGCCGTTAGTAACTTGTAATGATTACCAATCCAGGAAGCTTCCATGTATCAACAAGCCTTCTAACAGAGTTCTTCGTAAAATGAAAAGAGAGGATCTTCAACCGAAAAATTGTAACAATATCATCAAAAACCTGCGTATATGACTTAATTTCTTCTTGAATATGCACGAGTTCCTTTCATGCCAAATAGAGTAACATGAAGCTGCAAGAAGAAGCCAAGGTATAACACTGCGGGCAGAACAACCTTTAGACAATGGTATAAGGTACGAAATAGCATCCTCTAAACTAGGGGGAATGTTATCCATCCCTCCTAAAGCACGAAATCTTGACCAAACCTGTAAAGAAAATGGACACTCAAAGAAAAGGTGAGCATGAGAATCAGGCTGATTATCACAGAAAGGACAGCAAAGCATGTTTAAGTCAATGTTTGGACCAACATCCCATTGCCTCAGCCAGCTTAAGGTTTACCACTAGCCAAAGATGGAATGCATGTTTCGGGATACATTGAGGAAACCATACAACATGAAACCAAGAGACCAGATTGCCCCTGTCATGAATAGAATCCCAAACACGCGAAATAGTAAATGGCTTAAGATCACCACTATGAACACGCCAAACCAGCTCATCCTCAACTCCCTCAGTTAAAACCAAGGGATTAACCTATAATAAATCTAGAAATATATGAATCCACTCATTTGGCCATCTCCAAACGCTATCATAAACAAGATCACCAACCGAATCGTTTAAAGAAAACCCTAATGATAAATTTCTCTAGTAAAAAAAAAAAAAAAAAAAAAAAAAAAAAAAAAAATTCTCTCGGTGAATAAGTCGACCAACAAACCCTAACCATTCTCTAATCGTTTTCTATTAATTTTCCGCCTAAACCCATATGATTCTTGCAACGATTTGTATTAGGTACTAATTAACATTCGTGTTATTTAGTTTTCTTTACTGATTTGTTGTTGTTTCATACGCTTTTGGTTGATTGATAGTAATCGACTTTTAGGGTTTGTTGAAGTCGACTTGTGGTTATTGATCATTGCCTATTTTGTTTTGTTTTTAAGTCGGTTTGTATTCCTTTACATCTTCTTGGTGTTTGGGACTTGTGTGAATCGACTTATCATATTTATCTTCGATCAACATGGTGGGTTACGGTTAGTTCTCGGTATTGGTGGCTTATTAAACCCTAACTTTTAGTTAGGGTTTCCTTTAATTGTTCGACGTTATTCATTCTTTGGTTGATTTTTGTTTGTGTGGTGTTTGTTTGGCTAGTGTGTGGGGTTGTAGAGATGGAGAAAGGATTTTAGATAAAGATGGTTCGACGAATCTTCGCAAAGCGCCACCAACTGGCCGATCAAGTTGGCTTGAATTTGGACTCGAATCCGTATGCTAGGGTGGATATTAAAGTACCGGAAGATGGGTTGAGTCGGCTTAAAGGTGATGGACGTAATGTTGCCACCGTTCACGAGTTTCGTAACCCTAGCGCACGTGTTGGGAATATGTTTGGTGATTGCGAGTCTGAATATGTTTGGCGTATTGAAACTATGGGACTTGATGGTGACCAGGTAGGCACGTCAATGGGTAACCTGGATTCGGACATGGCTAATGTTCCTAATTCTGGTGTGAATGTGAATGTGGTATCACCTAGTGTTGCTTCGCATGTGTCCACCGCTTCTACCTCGGTCCGAATGAGATTGGTAGTGATAAGAACGACATAAGGTCATTTGCTAATGTATTAAACCCGGAACGTGTCTCTAGGAAAGTTAATTTTCGTGCCTTGGTGAATGAGACGCGCATTGATAATCATGATACGGTGCTTCCGAAGGCTGCTATGGAGGGTGTATTCAACCGGTATGAAAATACACTTGTTGGCTTCTTTGTTGGCAAGAATGTTGCTTTTCATTTGGTTAAGAACTACGTCTCCAACACGTGGGGTAAGTTTGGTTTTCAGAAACTAATGAAGAATGATGATGGTGTTTTCCTCTTTAAATTCGATTCTAAAGAGGGTGTTGAGAATGTTCTTCAACGGGGCCCTTGGATTATTCGCAATTCTCCTCTCATTCTCACTAAATGGACTCCTGATGTGCTATTGTCTAAAAGTGAGGTAACTAGAGTTCCCGTTTGGATTAAATTGCATAATGTGCCATTACTTGCATATTCGGAAGATGGGTTGAGCTTAATTGCTACTCAAGTGGGTAAGCCGATTATGTTAGATGCTTTTACTAGTTCCATGTGTGTTGATTCATGGGGTCGCATTAGTTTTGCACGTGCTCTTGTGGAATTATCATCTGAATTTGAGCTTAAACATGTGGTGACTATGGCGATCCCTAATAAGGATGATAGTGGTTTTACTACGGCAAGTATAAAAGTGGAATATGAATGGAAGCCGCCACACTCTGCGTTATGTAAAGTGTTTGGGCATGATACTGCTTGTTGTCCTAAGAGTATTAAGGAGAATAATGATGTTCCCCCCACCTCTAATGAGGATGAACCTGATGATGGCTTTAAGGTGGTGCAGAATCGGAAAGCCAAACCTAAAGGTACGAAGATGACTGGTGGTAATAATATGGGTAAGGGTCCTAGATTTGCACCTAGGAAGCAGGTATACGTTGCAAAGACGAATACACCGGCAGCTGCTAGTGGTAATGCTAAAGATACACCGATTACTACGTCTAACTCTTTTGGGACTCTTGAGGTGGAAGATGATTTGGGCATCCCAAGTACTGTGGCTGATTCTTCTACTA
The DNA here is from genome assembly GCA_022545495.1 of Chrysanthemum lavandulifolium. Lineage (NCBI taxonomy): Eukaryota > Viridiplantae > Streptophyta > Magnoliopsida > Asterales > Asteraceae > Chrysanthemum > Chrysanthemum lavandulifolium. The sequence continues at coordinate 4,094,216 of CM040244.1, forward strand.
ATAAGGTCAAGACTGGGAAGTCTTCTGGTACTACTAAGGAAGCAGGTATTGATGGATCTCGGGGGACGGACACTCGTATTGATATTGGTGAGGCGTCTAAGCCTCCGGAGACTAGGACTTCTTCTGCTGCCAAGCTTGTGAGTGATTCAATGGGAACAATGGATGTTGGTTCTACTCCCATAGCTGAGAAAATTGGTAAGCTTGAAAAGCTAATTATTGATGGGAAAGCTACTCTTGTGAATGATGATGGTCAACCTATTCCGCCTAACTCTTCTACTAAGAGAGTTAACCCTTTTTCTAAAGTGGGAGAGATTGAGGTGTCGATTCAAGATGAGGTTGTTGCTAACCCATTTGATGAGTCTGCTAATATTTTGGTGGTGGCCAAGAATTTGAAGATGAGTATGATGACTATGACTTCGATGACTATGCGAAACAGTTCGTGATCTTCCGGGAATTTGATTCCTTTAATGCCATGTATGGCACAAAGTTTCAAGGTCCTAGGAAGTAATTTTATTTTGTTGTGTCATATGTTATCATTTGAGTAGTGGTTTGTTTTCTTGTTTAGAAAATTGAAAGTATCTTTTTATGTAAGCTTTATGCCTATGTAACGGGCTGAGATATGGGATTTCACTCATATCCATTGTACTTAAACGTTTATTTGGTTAATATATTTACCAGGGTGCAGGATTACTCCCCTTTACCCAAAAAATAAATTTCTCTAGTAGTAAGAAAGCGCATAAGAGGACTTTGGGAACACCAATTATCAAACTGTATAGACGCCCTCTTACCATTTCGAATTTGGAACCCGAAGAAAGGCCAAATAGTGGGACGAATTTGAAGCAACTTCCTCCTGCCCCAACTCATATCCCCCGTACACAGAACATCCCAAAAGCTTCGACCACAAATCAATTAGTTGTTTTTATTGAAAAACAAAGTTTTTTTCATACTCTCCTTAAAAGCAAAAGACTGAAAGCTACTCACATTAAAAACTCATATAATGTACCAAAAAAGCTTTACAATAACTCTTTACATTTGACATAAATTTTTTAAATTGTGTTTTTTATGACAGAAAACTTTTAAATACTTGTAGATGCTTTTACTTATGAGGCATGATTAGTGTTTCTATTCCTTTTTAGTTGTTATAATTAGTAACGCAGGACCGGAAATCAACTTTTCATAAACCCTGCTCAAAGGGACAAGGATTAAACCTCAAAAGGGAATATAGAAACTCTAATAAAAGACACACTTTTATTCAATATTCGAATATCAAGTGATCAAAAGATAATTACAGTGGTAGTAATCCCTATATTTACAGGGTGAATATCTTCGAAAAAGAAACCTAAATAAAGTAAAATGACGTCCCTAAACAACCCTTAAACTTTTCTAAATAACAAAATATGAAAACCAGAAATTTTGACGAAAACGGCCCCACCGCGGAGCCTTATGATTTTGATGGGCAGCGCAATGAGAACTAACACAACATCATTTTCTTGGTCTTGTTTCATCTCGTATGCTCTTGTTACTTCATGTGAGCATCAACAAGTCTTCCGCTTGATTATTGTCCTCGTCATTAAGAGCTGTTTCATTTCAAATCCAAAGTATGTCACAATGCAACCACTTTTTTGTTCCGGTGCAGGGTATGGGTATAAAGTGTAATTTTAGTTCTTTAGTTAATTTTGAAACAAGATGAGACTATTGTCGTTAAGATGTACACACATTGTTCTTTGATTTTAGATATATCAAGAATCCATTTCTTTCTCTTGGTATCAACTAATATGAATCGCATATATGGTTGCTTTGCAGGTTTGGGTAGCGTATAAGGAATCAAGTTGGAAAACTGCTTTCTTTTGGATACTTTCAATCTTCTGTTTTAGAGGGTATCTACTTTCACAACATTACCTTCTAGACATAATTTAGTTTCATGTAATTTTTCTACATTATTCACTCTTGATCTTTTTGGGTCTATTGTCGTCAAATGATTTTTCATTAGCATGGTATGGAAACATTAACGTGAAACTATATTACAGGTTACCTATATGTGTATACGTAGTGCGACAGTTATACAACCTCTCACCTCAACAACCTGCTTCCCTGATAATTTTCAAGAATAACACCGACAGGCAAGTCCTTTAATATAACATTCTGTTTTACGTATTGTTATTTCTTTTTCGGAGTAAAATTTTAACATGCCAACTTTTTCATGATGGCATTTGAATCTTATAGATATGTGGATGCAAGTGATCCACCGTTGATGGCACATTCAAACGTATAACTATACTCGATCAGTTGGTATAATAGTTTGCTTTTATCATCATAAAATGTTGCATTGTATGATCATGTAATAGTATATCCACCAATAAATATTGTGACAGACCGCTATCTTGTACTCTTGTTGTCCCGGGAATGCTGTTATTTACTCTTGAAATGTATACACTAATATAAGCAGAGCAAAGCATTTGAATGGTTTATGACATAGTAATAACCATGATATAAATGAATCACATCCGAACTCCTTATCTTTGGTATGAAATTAAAGACAAGAATTATGTACGTTTCTATATTTCTCCAAACCTGAAATGACATTTTCTTATATAAAATCGACACTCTGAAGAAGTACTGTCAATATTAAATACTGATGATCGAACCCTCTTTAAAGTGAAAATTTTGGATTTTAACTAGCATTTTTCATGAGTCCAACATACGCTAATAACAGAGGGTTTAAGCTATTATATAGCAATGTATTTTTGTCTCATGTTTCACTTGAAGATAAATGTTATAGTACAAAATTTTACTAAGTGTTTGAATATGCATATTTTGATAACATGTCATACCTCAAAACGTGACATGTGTTTTTGAAAATTATATACAAAATGTGATGACACGGAGTCAAGCAATCCTATACAATTAGCTCATAATGTATAAGTACAATCTGCTTCAACGTTCTGATTCGCTCAAGAATTATGTATATTACTTGCATACTCTCAAAACACTTGTTCACACCTTGCACGAAAATTTTATGTTACAGGTAAGTCTTCTTTAGTTTTAAGAAATGCGCGTCGTATCAATTAGTGATGTTTCCGCCAAGTTTTCATAATATTAGATAGAAGTGATATGGGTTGAACTACAAAAGATGAAGAGCTAGCTAGCGTATGGTTTTCAGAGTTGAAGACGTAGAGAATTAGCAAATATGAAAGAATGAAAGGGATGGAAAATGAAAGGCTCGTCATATTGTCAACTCTATCGAAATTCAAATGTCACAACATTTCTAGCTAATATCTATTTAAACATTATTTTTGTGGATCAATGCAATGACTTGTATATTTTGATCTGGCACTGTGTTTTTCATTGTAGATTATTTAAGATTCCACTTACTAATGTATTTTATTAATTTTCATCAATTTAGATAGAGTAAAATTAAATAAAAAGTAGAAATTTAAGTAACAAGTGGTCGCAAAGCATCGTTTAAGGTGCAATAATTCATCCTGATTTTTCTTTAAAATTGAAAAATGCATTTAATACACATTAATTGATTTTATAATTTACCTCAATAAGTTTTGATTTCATAAATAATAAACTTAAAGTTTCCTTATATAGTCATCTAAACTAGTGCCGTGAGGGCACCGGTTAGACAAACTCTTTTAACTCTGTATATAATCAATCATTGCTATATGCAATGGTATTCATGGAAGTATGGAACATCCATTTTTAATAATCTCGATATGCAATTATATAAGGGTTCAATGTAGTTAAAATCATAAAAGAAACTGAAAATGGGATTTAGGAAGCTATGAAAATTTCCGTGTGTAAAAATATATTTGCAATAAGATGTTTAGGAAGCTATTTAGAATCATTCTTATTCTTCTCATTTTTATTTTTCTTTTCACCGAATTCTTTAAGAAGTTTAGATAACAAGGGTCCACTAACAATATTAGGTTTATGTTAGACCTACCAATTAGGTCCATATTAAAACTGATTTAAGTATACTAGTTTGACATATAACGGTTGAGTAAGAAAGTAGACATGACCATGTTATCTCTTGATTTTAGATTTGACTTGTCTTAGTTATTATATCATGTCCTGATTTAATACTCATAATAATTCATTTTACAGCTACTTGCTATAACATATACATTCATCATTCTTCTCTATCTCTAAACATTCCTTAGAAGTTGACTTCTAAGCGACCATGGGAGGAACAGCAGCATCCGTGGGAGTTGCAGTAAGGACGTTGATGATCGTATTGTTTTGTTTGATGGTAGCTGCGCTGGTTTATGTGATCGCCATTGGTGCTCTCGCTTCTTTTTTCGACTTTGGTGCAAGGTAAACTAGATACTTAAATTACATCATTCTTTTTCTTTTTAGCATGTCTTGCTGAATGGAACATTTTGTATCGAAGTAGATCAATGATGTTTTGATCACCCAAAAACAGTGAAACTTTAGCGTTTTAAAAATGCAAATTTGATACGGATTTTGCTCGTGATTGTTGGTTTTTATAAATCTGAATGTTATCTATGAACTCAATTATTGAAAGCCATATTATAATTAGTTTTGAAGACTATAAGCAAGTACTCAAACTAAGTCATCGTCTGAATTATCCATCAAACGAACAAACTTGTTACCATCTCTTCGTTAATTTATCATGGTACTCCTATGATTTGTTATAGGATGTGTTTTACATGTGAATTTCATTATTGCCTTTTGTATATGGTGAGGAATTCATAATTCTAAGCTAATTATTGATTATTTTATCTCTTGATGAGAGCAAACATATTCCTGTTTTTTAAGGGTTTTTTTTTTTTTCAACTTTGTTACAGGTGGGCGATAGCTCTCTTGACAGATTTCTCCATAAATGTTGTTGTTATAGGGGTACGAAAGTTCATTTCAATTATGAGGCTAATTAAGTTGTTGCGTGTTTACCATGTAGACATTGGTACATAACAAATTAACAACCATCCCTAATCATGCAAGAGTTATAGAAATTGCGTACATGCTTATGTGATATATTTGACTTTTGAAACTCGGTACGTACCTTAGTATACCTCTTGGCTTTGAAGCACATCGAGTAAACCTTGAACATTCATTCATGCACATGTTATCTATCTAGCTAAAATTCATTTGCAATTAGAAAGATAGATCATAATAGTATTTTGACTCATATGTCGTTAATTACTTACTGGTATTCTTTAGGCATGGTTTTTCTACAAAGAATCAAGCTGGATAAAGACTGTTATTTTCATTGTTTTAATGTTGGCTGTCGGAAGGTATTCTTCTTATCGTATATTACTCGTGCAACAATATCAGAATCATTTCTTCAGTTCATTGGAGAATAACAAAGGTTCTTTTGGATTTCTATATATGTTGGTAAAACACGGAGTCAACTTGTGACGAATGTTTGAATTTTATCGACACGCTTTGCAGCCTTGCTACATGTGGATATATCCTTATACAGTTCCACAAGTTGTCACCAGAAGAATTTTCCAAAGATCCATTGTATTTTGTGTTGGTGAGACATCAAAACAGGTATGTTGTTAAACGATAACGTGTAAGTAGAAGTTATATCCATCTTTAAATTAGTGTTATTGTAAGAAGGACATGTCTTTTTTTTTTTTTTTTTGGTAAAGGGGAGTAATCCTGCACCCTGGTAAATATATTAACCAAAGAACGTTTAAGTACAATGGATATGAGTGAAATCCCATATCTCAGCCCGTTACATAGGCATAAAGCTTACATAACAAGATACTTCCTATTTTCTAAACAAGAAAAAAAACCACTACTCAAATGATAACATAGGACATAACGAAAGAAAATTACTTCCTAGGACCTTGAAGCTTGGTGCCATACATGGCATTAAAGGCATCCAAATTCCCTGGAAGATCTTGAACCTGTTTCGCATAGTCATCGTAGTCATAGTCATCATACTCATCTTCAAACTCTTGGCCACCACCAAATATATTAGCAGACTCATCAAATGGGTTAGCAACCACCTCATCTTCAGAATCAGAATCCACGATCTCTCCCACTTTAGAAAACGGGTTAACTCTCTTAATAGAAGTGGCAGGCGGAATATAAGAATCACTAGTTTCAGGAACCACACCCGATTCCATCTCTTTCAAATCACTCACAAGAGGTTCTTGTGATGCAGTACCTGTCTTAGTAGACTTATCATCAGTAACTTCCATTGTATGACCATAATCCACATCCTTGTTTGTGTCATTTGAAGGAAGACCAGACGCATCCGTAGAAAGAGCATCAAACTGGTTGGATGTAGAGATCTGAGTACCACTCGACCTAGCCACATCAACAGCATTCTTCTTAGTGACGTCCACTTTCTTAGGTTCAGGATGAGTCTTTTTGGGTTGATATTGAAACTGCTTACCCACAACAGGTTTAGAAAACCCTCCTTGACCTGGAAGAGTAGACCCACCTTGCTTACCCTTCTTCTTGTTATTAACCGTCTTGAAACCATCATTAACACGCTTAGTAGGCTGAGCAGGAGGTTCAACAACTTTAGGACATTCAATAGGAGTATGACCAAAAATCTTACATTTATCACAGTGAGGTGGTTTCCACTCATATTCAACCCGTATTTTCTCAATAGTCGAACCCGACCCATCAAGTAACGGTATCTCAACAGTAAGGCTGTCCCTAAGCACCTCATCCGACTTCACTTCAATCATGCATCTAGCAAAACTACTACGGCCCCACGAGTCCTTGCACATTTTGCTAGTGAAAGCATCTAACCTTTTGGGCGTGCCTATCAATGTGGCAAGAAGACTAAGACCATCATCAGAGAACATAGCAAGAGGAACATCATGGAATTTAACCCACACCGGGATGTTGGTCAAATCCTCTTTAAGTAAGTTGGTGTTCAATGTCCATGGTTTAAGAATAATAGGTACATTCCTAATCAACCAAGGACCGTTCTCAAGAACATCATCAACACCTTTCTTCGAATTGAATTTAAAAAAGAAGAATCCATTTGCATTCATCATTACCTTTTGTATACCAAACTTAGCCCACGCATTGCGTACAAAGTAATCAACAACAGGAAAAGCAAGTCGTTGACCAAGGAAATACCCATACAGAGTATGCTCAAACCTAGAGTTCACCTCTTCAACCACTTTTATCGGGACAGAAAGATCCACACCATTATAAGAAGGACATGTCTAAGATAACATATTTGGTTACGCAATGAGATGTGTAGTTGACTTTTCATACAGTATACTAAAAGACAGGGTTTTAAAATGCGTGTCATAGTGGCGCCAAAGTGCGAGACGTGGCCTCAAAGTTACGAAATACACCAAAGCGTCGTATTTAGGCGTGGCGTAAATTGAGGCGTGAAAAGGCGTGCAAAGGCGCAAGGGGCGACGAGTTTTTTTTATCCGATATTTGAGACTTGGGCTTGCATTTATTAATGTTTACCACTCATATAATTATGAAATATAATATAAACCTATAAATACTTTTTACTGCCTCAATTCACGCCTTAAAAAAGCTATGCCGCCACGCCTCACGCTAAAGTTTGAGGCTTGACCATGCCGCCACGCCACGCCTCACGCTATTATAACTTTGCTAAAAACCATATCTCTGTTTGTTTGGCTTAGGGATGTGGCGCAACAAACGCGTGGACTTTCTGTCGTAACTGTAAGAGTGATATTTTCTGGACTAGGTTGCTTAATGCTGGGAGTTCTAATCTACACGATCCTTGTTGATTTATCTTCATCTCATGAAAAATCGTTTGCTCCGTAAGTAAATTATTTGCCTTCTTTGGTTGTCAAAGTGGTTCACTTATACTCTCAACATCTGTTTTACTTATTATTATAAATGCCGATAGGTGCTTGCCAACGTATCTAACCGACATCTATATCAACGCTAGTTTTATCGGTATGTCTATTTTTCATGATATGTTTTATCGGTATGTCTTTTTTCCACATAAAGAAAGCTTGATTGTTGCGTTTCAGGTGTGGATAGCATATAAGGAAGCAAGTTGGATAAGTGCTTTCTTGTGGATACTTGCACTCTTGTGTTTTGGCAAGTGAGTATTATCATACATCAACTTCTTTTTTTGTCACTCCCATACAAGAACACAAGTATATCCAACCAATTTATATGTTGAATCACTAATATGTATTATGACTCTTTCACAGCATTACAACATGTGTATACATAGTGCGACAGTTGTTCTACCTCTCACCTCAACAGCCAGTTTCCTTTATAATCTTCAGTGACAGAAACAGGCAAGTGCGACTCTCATACGAGTAATAATTATCCGTATTCTAGGATAAAAAAAGTTGATCATATGTGGTAAGATGGGCACATTTCAAGAAGCCTGATTTCAGTCCATAAATTGTTTCGGACCAAGTAAAATCTGGAGTAATTGTGTTAAATCTCTCCCTCGGCTATTTTTTTTCTCGGCTCAAATCTTAAGTGTGCCGTTTCTCATATTTTGCAGAGATATGCTGTCAAGTGATCCTCTACTCTACTGATGATCCATAAGGCCACATTTTGCTGCAATTGTTGGTTATATTAACCTATGTAATATTTGGTTTATTATCATTCAAAACACTTATTCTTAAGCGTGCTCTAATTGTATTTTTTACATTTAAACCTTGACGGAACATTGGTTAGTGTACCGATCATAAACTTCCAAAACAACCAGGAGCGGACACATGACTCTAAGTCACCACGTGCAGAAATTTTCTTATGAGTATAAAGGAAATAAATTTCATTAAAACTAATAAACAAGTTATGAAGACATGTATTTTTTTATGACATATTAATGGACTAACTAAACAAGACACATATTTATGTAACACAAAATTTCCGACCAAATTCATTTTAGAGAAATTGAGATTTTTAAACCCTAAACCCTAAACACATGAGCTTTACAAAAATCGATCTTTGAAAGCTGTATAGCTAAGTTAATAGTGGCATTGTGCAAAAGTTTATGGATAACTAAAAATCACATAAAAGATATATATATATTAAACCAATAATTATAAAACTATACATTGCAAAAGTACTGTTTACATCAAACTTTTTGGCCTGTTTTTTATTGGTAAGCCCAGTTCGGATAAAATAATATGTACCGGACCCGGACCGTCTCTCACTCATCTCTCTGACTCCCTCTCTCATTCATCGGCGCTCCGGCAACAAAAAATAAACGATCGGCGAACCCAGCCCGATCCGACACCAAAAGATCTATAGTGATTTTTGTGAGTGAAAGCACAATAAATAGGAATAGATTATTTAAATGGGGCTACAGTCTATTTGTTGCCTTTATCACTAGTGTGTGTTTTTATCACTCTTGTGTAACTTATCCTTATTTATCTATAGATAAGGGACGGATATTGGTTTCTTACTTTTGTATGTTGATGATATTGTGTTGACTGCATCTTCGACAATATTTGTTATAGCGGATTATTACTTCATAACATCAGGAGTTTTCTATGACAGATCTTGGTTCACTTAATTATTTTCTTGGTGTTTTGGTCACTCGGACTTTTTTTGTGATGTTTTTGTCATAGCAAAATTATGCTTCCGTGTATCTTGAGAGGGCTCACATGGTGCGGTCTATTCCTTGTAGGACACCTGTTGACATTGAGTCCAAGTTAGGGGCTGATAAAGATCCTATATATGATCCGACTTTATATTGTAGTCTCGCGAGTGCTCTTCAATATATTACTTTTACTTTCCCTAATATATCTTATGTTGTGCAACAGGTTTGTTTATACATGATTCGTAGGAGCCTCACTTTTCCGCTCTCAAGCGGATTTTGCGGTATGTTCATGATACTTTAGCTTATGGATTACAGCTATACTCCTCTATTGCGTCTCTGGTTGTTTATATAGATGTGGACTTGGTTGTTGTCCTACCACCCGTCGATCGGCTTTAGGTTGTTGTGTATTTCGTGGTAACAACTTACTCTTCTAGTCTTCTAAGCGTTTGATGACGCCTTATCGCTCTAGTGCTAAAGCCAAGTATCGTGGTGTTTCCAATGCGGTTGCTGAGACTTGTCGGTTGAGAAATTTGTTACGTGAGCTTCATACGCCTTTGTCTTCTGCTACTTTGGTATATTTTGATAATGTTAGTGCGGTGTATTTATCCTCTAATCTTGTCAACAAGAGCGAACAAAACATATTGAGATAGACATTCACTTTGTTCGTGATTTGGTTGCACGAGGTCAAGTTCGAGTTCTTCGTGTGTCGTCTCGTTATCAGTTTGCTGATATTTCACGAACGGACTTCCGTCTGCTTTATTTGATGAGTTTCATTCCAGTTTAAGTGTATGTCCTACTCTCGCTCCAACTGCGATGGGCTGTTAATTGGGCATTAGTATTTGATTAGTATTACTCTAGGCCTGTTAATTGGGCATTAATATTTGATTAGTATTACTCTAGGCCTATTATATTGTTAGTACACATTCCAACACTCTCTACCAATAAAGTCTCTCTTGATAGTTGAAATATAAAGTGATGACTTATTCAAGAGAATCCAAATGTAAACACTTATTATCATACGTGAGCGTATATAATAACCTCTCTCAACCCATCGCCATCAAAAACTAACCATATATAGATTTTCATTACACATACTAATACAAGTCATACAACAATCAGCATAACAAGTACGACATGGTAAATACTAATAAAACACGAACACAAAATCAAATATCATGTTTTGAAATACAAAAAACTAAAAAGTTAACAAAGAGATTTAAGTCTAGTGATAAAAAAATAAAAAATAATAACCATCAAAGTTCTATAACTTCAATATATCATATAGTATACTAAAAGAAAATATCTAAAAGTTAACATAGTATAGGGACTATTTTTATAAACTAGCTAGTCAGTTAAAAAGGTTCTTATCATTTGGCGCCATTATACTATACTAGCAGGGTACCCGGCGGGTATCTTGAAATAAATTTTTTCGATAAATCATGTATTTTAGTTTATTATATATTTTTTTTGACAATAAATTTACGGATATCAAAAATTTCATTTAGCCCATGCCCGTTCAGGCTCGAGCCCGTTGGCCCGTCCCCGTTCGGGCTCGAGCCCGTTTGGCCCGCGCCTGTTCGGGCTCGAGCCCGTTTGGCCCGCACCTGTTCGGGCTCGAGCCCGTTTGGCCCGTGCCTGTTCGGGCTCACGCCCATTTTTTCCGTTGCCCGTTCGAGCTTTAATATTTGTATAATGTGCTTTATTATTTGTATTAGTGACATATAATGCAGGGTACCCGCGCGTTGCGGCGACATATACACTGAAATAAAATTTTCAAGTGAATCATGTATTTTAGTTTATTATGTTCTTTTTGACAATAAATTTACGGATTTCAAAAATTTCGTTTAGCCCGTGCCTGTTCGGGCTCGAGCCCGCTTGGGCCACGCTTGTTTGGGCTCAAGCCCATTTGGCCTGTTGCCCGTTCGGGCTTGAATATTATTTGTATAATCTTATTTGTATTAGTGACATTTAATGTATGAATTGTGTTTAATTTGGTTGTACAATATGCTTGATAATTTGTATTTATTATGTTAGAAGTATTTTAATAATTGTATAATTGTATTTATTGATCAGTTAATTAACTGACTATATTAAATAGCATTAATGTGGTATTTTATTTTTTTAATAAGTGCATTAAACTGGTGTACGCTATGCTTATTGTCTTGTATGTCGGAAAATTATGTGCATTAAAGTGTTGTATATTATGCTTCTTTTCTTAGTTATATGAATTACTAATTATAGTAAAATGTGTAGGCTTATATTTTAAGACTTCCTTTTATAGAAAGTCCTAAATACATTATTATTATAGTATAGATACTAAAAATGAGGATAACTTTTTTGCCCCTTTGTTAACACCGTTAATGGTGTGGCAATATGTCATTGGTTCTTATGCATTTGTTGCCTTATTAATGTATATGTGAGTGACTTTCTACAGTGTTTACCACTGTATCAAACTATTTACTTCCGTTTATCTACTAACGGTTCATGTAGTTTGTGTACTACATACAATTGTAAACCACCCTCACAGATTCTTCCAGACCTCTCAATCCCTCTTTGATCGGTGAATGGTTTGTTCATCTTTTTCAATATCTTCAACTTTCGAATTTTTATGGGTATTTTGATTTAGTTACGACCTTCGGGTCACTTTTGTTTTTTGTAGGTTACGATCTTTTCTTTAATTTTAATATATTGATTTTTTTTCTTTTTTTTTTGATTGATCTCTGACTTTTTATTGCTATTTTTCTTTGTGAAATTATGAAGATGAAGTTATCAAAATGAAAGATGGACTTTGGTGATGTTTTTTTGTTTCATGTGTTATTAATAGGTTGTTAAGGAGCATTTTTTGGTAAGGAACAACTGCTGATTAAGTTCAGCTACTATTTTCAAGAATGCATATTTAAATGTTCCTTAACAACCTTTTTATCAAAAAGGATCCGTAGGATGCATATTAAAAAGTTCCTTAACAACCTTTTTATCAGACAATCAGGTCGATAATGCATATTTTTCTAATTCACATTGCAATAAAAAGGTTGGTAAGGTAAGGAACATCATATCCTATGAGTTTGCAATTAAGGATGCGTAGGATGTATATGGCAAATGCTTGGTTATTGACTACATTAATTTTGGGCAGGTACATGTTGATAAAAGGTTCCAACTGGGGCTGGGCTTGGTGGCGGAAGTAGTAATGCTGCAACCACACTTTGGGCAAGAAACCAATTCATGGTTGCCTAGCAACGAGCAAGAACTCCGTGAATGGTCTGCGAGATTGGTTCAGATGTCCGCTTCTTCTTCTCCAATGGAGCCGCTGCTGGCTTAATTCGTATATTATAATAGAAGCATGCACATCATTAATGAACAAATGCTTTCGGTGCAGCTATTGTTGAATAAAGGCATGTAGGCCAAATTACTTTCCTTGTTTTATGGTAGGCAAATTAAATATGAAGTAGTTGTTTGGTGGTACTTTTGTATTATAAATAGACATTCTGCATGAATGTTTTAGTAAGGCAATAAACCTTCTTCTTTAATATTCACATAGCTTTCTTCTCTCCATATTCACGTAGTTTCAAGTTTACACTTGGTATCAGAGCTACTGGTATCAACCCAAGTACAATCCAAAAACACCCGAGCAATGGGAGATAAAGGTGATAAGCATGAGAAGGAGAACCAGATCACCCTTCACTATCCGATGTTGACGCGAAGCAACTACGCCGCCTGGGCTATAAAAATGAGAGTGTTTATGCAAGCCCAGGGAGTATGGGATGTCGTCGAGCCCAGGACCCCAAATACGGCAATCGATGTGAAGAAGGATAAATTGGCACTTGCAGCCATTTATCAAGGAATTCCAGAGGATCTGTTGTTGTCGCTAGCGAGAAGCGGCGGCAAAAGACGCTGGGGAACCTTAAAGACGATGTTTATGGGAGCGAGCGAGTCAAGATGCAAGGTTCGAGACTCTAAAGGCGGTTTGAAACTCTCAAAGATGAAGGATACGAGATAATTGATGATTTTGCCATGAAGGTAAACAACATTGTAAGTAATATTCGGGCGTTAGGAGAAAAGGTAGAAGAAGCTTATGTGGTTAAGAAATTGTCCGTCTTGTTCGAACAAGTTTTGCAAATTGCTTCTACTATAGAACAGCTTTGCGATCTTGACACAATGACGGTTGAAGAAGTCATAGGACGGTTAAAAGCTCATGAAGAAAGGGTTCGTGGCCAAATGAAAGTGGAGAAGGGAAACTATTATTGACACAGAAGGAGTGGTTGGAGAGATCTAAGAAGAAGGGCGATGAAGAACAAAAAACCTCACAACCCAACACTCGATCAAGTGGGTCAAATAATCGAGGTAGAGGAAGAGGCCGGGGAAGAGGTAATTACTCCAATCGTGGTGGACGTCGTGGTGGTAGTTTCTATCAAAACCGAGATGGAGGACGAGGATCTACAAGTAATCACGACAAAAGCAAGGTTCAATGTTACAATTGCCAAGACCTTGGACACTATGCTTACGAGTGTAAGAATCCGCGAAAAGAGAGGTACCAAGAGGCTAACTTAACACAAAAGATGATGAACCGCACTACTACTTGCAGAAGGCACGAAGTGAATGAGGAGGTGTTTTTAAATGAGAAGCATTTGACCCCAAAACTGAGGAACTTGAATGAAGAAAGCAACACATCGAAGGTGTGGTACTTAGACAACGGAGCAAGCAACCATATGACGGGCGATAGAGAGAAGTTTAGTGACATTGATCGAACGGTTCACGGGTATGTACGGTTTGGTGATGGTTCGAAAGTTAAAATAGAAGGAAGGGGCTCCATCATGTTTGTATGTAAAATGGTGAGAACGGGTATTGAAGGATGTGTACCACATCCCAAGCCTATGTAACAATATCATAAGCTTGGGTCAACTTTCGGAAAATGGTGATAAGATACGAGATAAGTGGGCCACACTTGTGGGTTCACGACAAGACCGGAAGATTGCTCATGAAGGTGAATCGCTCTCCAAATCGATTGTATCGGATAGTTCTAAACGAAGTCAATCCCCATTGTTTATTCGGTGAGCACAAGGAACCTTCATGGTTATGGCACTCACGATCGACACGTCAACTTCGGAAAATAAAAGAAATGTGTGATAAAAATCGGTGCATGGTTTGAAAGGTATCGAAAAACCGACGCGCGTTGTGCAAAGGTTGCCTAGAAGGTAAGCAAACTCGTAACCCATACCCAAAGACAAACTCGGTACAAGGCTAAAGAGAGGCTGGAGCTTATTCACGAGACATATGTGGACCGATCTCACCCCGACACCGGCTTGTAATCGTTATTTCTTTCTTTTAGTTGATGATTTCAAGTGTAATGTGGGTTTATTTTCTAAAATCGAAAGATGAAGCACTTGGTACGTTTGAAGTTTCGTATTCTAGTTGAAAGCGAAGCAGTGTGAAGGTCGAGACGTTATGAACCGATCGTGGGGGAATTTAATTCAAGGCTTTACGGAGTATTGTGAAAATCTTGGTCTAAAGCATCACTTCACGGCACCATACTCCCACAATGTAATGGTGTCGTGGAGGCGAATCGATCGGTAATTGAAATGGCAAGAAGCATGATGAAAAGTATGGAGGTACCGATACATTATGGGCGAAGCGGTGCGCCAAGTCGTCTACATTCAAAACCGAGTTCAACAAAACTCTTGGTGATCGACACCTTATGAAAAATGGTCCGGAAAGAAGCCTAATCTTGAACACCTTAGAGTGTTCGGTTGCATTGCTCATTCGAAAGTGTTGAGAGGACACCAATGAAACTCGATAGCGAAGTGAAGTGTTAGTACACCTCGGGCCGAAGCAGTGATAGAAGCATACCGTCTTTTGGATCCGGTCTCGGTAGAATTCGAGTAAGCGGGGATGTAAGATTCGAGGAAGGTAAAAATGGCTATGGGATGAGACAACCAAGTTTAAAGAAAGTCCAAGAAGTTCCTTCACCATTGAAGGATATAATCGAGAAGATACTAACTTGGAAGATGATAATAGTTTAACAAGTGAGCCATTTGAAAATTTTGAGGGATAAATGATGAAGAATTCCACCACTCCTCAAACACACGTACATGGTGATGAAGGCCTCTCGACTCCAAGTCAATCACGGTCATACAGAGGTTCAACAAGTCCAACATCAAGTTCAACGGTGGTGGTGCTCCAAGAAGGTTTCGTTTGTTAACCGATCTTTATGAAGAAAGTGATGAACTATTATTCATGCAAGATGAAGATGAACCCACATCTTATCTTGTGGTGCTAAAGATCAAGAATGGGTGAAAGCTATGAAGGTTGAATTGGATGCAATAGAAAAGAACCAAACACGGAGCTTAGTTGACTTACTGCAGGCAGTAAACCTATTGGGCTTAAATGGGTTTACAAGCTGAAACGGGATCAGTGGGAACATATTGAAGCACAAAGCGAGACTAGTCGCTAAGGGATATGTTCAAAACCCGGAGTTGATTTTGATGAGGTATTTTCACGGTTGCACGGATTGAAACAATCCGAATCCTACTAGCTCTCGCTAGTTCAAATGGCTGGAAGGTACATCACTTAGGCGTGAAGTCGGCGTTTCTAAATGGAAGGCTGGAGGAGGAAGTGTACGTCGCACAACCGGAGGGATACGTGAAGGCTAATCATCCGGAGAAAGTGTACAAATTGTCGAAGGCACTCTACGGACTCGACAAGCCCCAGAGCATGGAACTCGAGATTGGACCGGTGTCTAAAAGGACCGAACTTCACAAGATGTGGACTGGAACATGCAAGGTACACAAGAAAGCAACATGGTAATGTCCTAATAGTTGGTGTTTATGTTGATGATTTAATTATAACAGGAAATTGTGATGGTGATATCAAGTATTTCAAGCAACAAATGAACAAAGAATTTGAGATGAAGCGACATGGGTTTACTCGTATTACTTGGGAATAGAGGTGACTCAACATGAAGATGGTATCACACTCAAACAAGCTACTTATGCAAGAAATGTTCTCTTAAAGGCTGGAATGGCAGATTGCAATCCATCACAATCTCAATGGAACACAAACAGGAGCTTACTAAGGATGAAGGAGGAGTTCTGGTTAACCCGACACTATTTAGAAGCATTATCGGAGACTTAAGGTACCTCACACACACGACCCGACATTGCATATGCTGTAGGGATTGTGAGCAGGTTCATGGAGAAACCTACAGTAAAACATATGCAAGCAGTGAAGAAGATCTTGCGGTGCGTTAGAGGAACAGTTGAATATGGTCTCGTTTATACTAAATATCATAAAGGTGATGAAATCACAGGATATTCCGACAGTAATCATGCAAGAGATGTGGAGGATAGGCGGTACAGGTGGAATGGTATTCTACTTAAAGGAGAATTTGGTCACATGGGGCTCGAAAAAGCAACAATGTGTGGCACTCTCTTCATGCGAGGCTGAGTTTATGGCTGCAACCACTGCAACCTGTCAAGGAATATGGGTCAGTAGGTTGGTTCACGAGATAACAGGGAAGAAAGCTGGTCCATTTGTGCTTTATTTAGACAACAAATCAGCTATAGAGCTGATAAAACCCGTCTTCCACGGAAGGAGCAAGCATATTGACTTGAAGTATCACTTCATAAGAGAATGTGTTGAGCGTGGGGATGTGATTGTCAAGTATGTTTGCAGCAAGGAACAAAGGCTGACATTCTCACGAAACCGTTACCCAATTCAGTTTATCGAAATGAGGAAGATGATGGTAGTGAAGAGCATACCAGATTCTGAATTAGGGGAAAATGTTGGCTTAATTCAGAAGTATTATAATAGAAGCATGCACATCATTAATGAACAAATGCTTTGATGCAGCTATTGTTGAATAAAGGCATGTAGGCCAAATTACTTTCCTTGTTTTATGGTAGGCAAATTAAATATGAAGTAGTTGTTTGGTGGTACTTTTGTATTATAAATAGACATTCTGCATGAATGTTTTAGTAAGGCAATAAACCTTCTTCTTTAATATTCACATAGCTTTCTTCTCTCCATATTCACGTAGTTTCAAGTTTACACCGCCTATTGCACGGGTAGAGGCGAGGTATGTCTTCACGTTAGCAAACGGTCTATGAGTATCAGGTCATGGAACAAATGGTTGATCCACTTTATTTCATAAACATTTGCATTATAAATAACCAATTTTAAGTAAATGTAGCTGTATATTTGACACTAATGAACAGAATATGTCAAGGAAAAGTTAGTGATAAGGAAACCAACCGTTCATTGTAAAATGTAGTCACAATGAAAGTAGTACACACAAGCAATTTAGAGGCAGGGCTAGGGGTTGAGGTCACTGTCATCCTATTTTGCAGTTAATCAAGATGTTATAGCATATTATTATAACTTAAGACTTTTTGATCTGTGGATGACAAGTTGGGCATATCTAATGTGTATACTAGATGGACACACGCATATAGTTTTTAAAATTGTACATAAATGTATGTATATGTATATGCACACACACGCATGAGTTAATATCAATTTGTATTGCTCTGTAAACGAAATTTATAGAGATTAGTTGCATTCATTAATCTGCCTAGTTTTTTTTATCTTTGTAAATAAAATTGCTGACGTTGCTAATGTCAGATTGTTCAAGATATACCTTCACATATACGTTTCAATTTACCAATGGTTCTGATTAAGCCTCCAGAGGCATGTTCCACTAATGAAGTTTACCGGGTGATTTTTAGAGGTGGCAAGATGGGCAAGTTTGCGAAGGGAATGATGACGAAGTGTTTCACCCATTTGACACCCAACACATACATATACGCAATGATGATAGTTATCGTTGTTTATAATTTTCATGATTGTCATTTAACAACAGTAGTATCTTGGCGGGGCAACCTTACCCGACTGGTGGTTGCAGCCATGGCTGTTGTTCGCTTTTGCTGCTATATTTGCAGACCTTTACTATTTTAACATGACTAATTTGGTGACGGCGGTATCTTGGCGGGGCAGCCTTACCCCAAGTGGTGGTTGCAGCCATGGCTATCGTTCGCCTTTCTGAGCCATTGCGTGATGGCCATCCGGTTTCGATACTGATGTGAACGTATGTATGTATGTCTGATGAGTATTCAACAATCAGTGCATTGGATTAAGCTGTTGTAGTAATAAAGAGTCTTGGTACAGGTACGCTTCATGTGCAAACATTTTCAGATCCAGTTTTTTTTACGAATTTTACGTTAATAGCAATTTATAGTTTCTGCCCAATCATTTTTGGTTATTTTGAATGCAGGAAATGATGATGTGTTACTAAGGTGGCCAATTTATCCCTGTTTTGATGTGCATCTCCAATATTAAGTTTCACATTTTTTTTATTTTGTGATTTCTTCGCTGCATTTCATAAGTGAGTAATGAACGCCTTATTTGATATTGCTTATTTGAACCCGCTGCTGAATTTAGGATTGTTTGGGCTGTTTTTTGACGACTGAATTTAGTTTTAACGGCTGAATTTAGGTGTATTTAGGATTGTTTTTGTTTGACGTGCATTCACTTAATAAAGGGCTTCTGGGATTATTTTTTACTAATGCATTTAGCGGTGTTTGGGAGCTTTTATTGCTGAATTTAGGGGTGTCCGGGACTGTTTTCATGACTGATTTTATGACTCTTTGTGACTGCTAAATGTAGGGGTGTTTCACAACTTACGAGTGTTTGGTACTGTTTTTGGTTGCATGAAATGATGACGAATTGTTTCACCCATTTACGCCCAACACATACATGCATGCAATGATGATAGTTATCGTTGTTTATAAACTTCATGATCGTGATTTAACAACGGCAGTATCTTGGCGGGGTACCTTATCCGAATGGTTGTTACAGCCATGGCTGATGTTCGTTTTTGCTGCTATATTTGCAGACCTTCTCTATTTTAACATGACTGACTTTGCATCATCGGTATCTTGGCGAGGCAGCTTTACCCTGAGTGGTGGTTGCAGCCATGCCTGTCGTTCGCATTTCTGAGCCATTGCGTGATGACCATCCGGTTTCGATACTGATGTGAGCGTATCTATGTATGTGCGGTGCGTGTTCAACGATGTGTGGGTTGGATTAACCTATTGTAGCAATAAAGAATCTTGGTACACGTACGCTTCATGTGTAAACATTTTCAAATCCAACTTTTTTTAATTTTTCGTTGATAGCATACCTGTGTGGGATATTATATCGATTGCCGTTGCTTATTTCTGCTCATAAAATCCTAAATGTAAGTCATGAAGTTTCTTTAAATTGTTATACGAAACTTTCAGATTTATAGTTTTTACTCAATCATTTTCTGTTATTTTAAATGCAGGAAGTGATGTTGCGTTACTGAGGTGGCCACTTAATACTTGTTTTGATGTGCATTTCAAATATCAAGGTTTTCATTTTTCTTCCTTTTGTGATTTGTTCTATGCATTTCATAAGCGAGTAATGAACACCTTATTTGATATTGCTTATTTGAACACGCTGCTGAATTTAGGATAGTTTGGTACTGTCACGACTGATTTTATGACTCTTTGTGACCGCTAAATGTAGGGGTGTTTCACAACCTACGAGTGTTTGGTACTGTTTTTGGTTGCATGAAATGATGACGAATTGTTTCACCCATTTACGCCCAACACATACATACAGGCAATGATGATAGTTATCATTGTTTATGAACTTCATGATCGTGATTTAACAACGGCAGTATCTTGACGGGATAACCTTACCCGAGTGGTGGTTGCAGCCATTGCTGCTGTTCGTTTTTGCTGCTATATTTGCAGACCTTCGCTATTTTAACATGACTGACTTTACCCCGAGTGGTGGTTGCAGCCATGCCTGTCGTTCACATTTCTGAGCCATTGCGTGATGACCATCCAGTTTCGATACTGATGTGAGCGTATGTATGTATGTGTGATGGGTGTTCAGGTGTGTGGGTTGGATTAACCCACTATAGCAATAAAGAGTCTTGGTACAAGTACGATTCATGTGTAAACATTTTCATATCCAATTTTTTTTTTATAAATTTTGCGTTGATAGCTGTTGATACAAAAGTTGGGCGTTCCTGGTTTGGAGCTCCGGTTCTCGTACAATTGAGAATTGCTTGCTGAGACCGCGCACTAAGAGACAAAAGACACCGTTAGGCTTACAGTGGGATTGTCTCCACGATTATCCTCCGCGTGAGAGTGAGTAATCGGTTTAGGGTTTAAGGAGTTTTAGGGTTATGAGATCGTACCTTAAGCGAAGGGTATGATTCCTTTATATCGCACGGAATCCTTGTTGGTTCCGTGTTCCCCAACCTTCGCGTATCCCGCCTAGGTCGGTTGGGAATGATTATCTTCTTATTTTAGAAGATATCGGATATCTATTTCGTAAATAGATTTAGGCTTGGGCTTTCGTGAGCCCAAACGCTTATTGATATTGGCCCGGTTCGTGCCGGGCTTGCGAGTATTGGGCTCTAGTCGGGTTTATGACCCGACTCCAGACTATACGTCATCAATAGCATACCTGTGTGGGATATTATATCAATTACCGTTGCTTATTTCTGCTCATAAAATCCTCAATGTAAGTCATGAAGTTTCTTTAAATTGTTTTCGTCAGTTTTTTTACATTTTTGTCCATTATTTAACATTTTTTTATTCGTTTTTGTCCGTTTTTACACTTTTCCGTCCGTTTTATTACGTTTTTGCCCGTTTACACACGTTGTCATCCGTTTTCGCCGTTTTCTTGTTTTCGTCCGCTTTTACGTTTTGTCCGTTTTACATGTTTCGTCGTTTTTTTCGTTTTAAATACATTTTTGGCCTTTTTGTCTCTTTTGCGTTTTCGTCGGTTTTTACTTTTGTCCGTTTTACGTTTCGTCCGGTTTTTATGTTATTATCCATATTTACGTTTCGTTCTTTTTACGTTTTACGTTTCTTTTTCGTTTTGTCCGTTTTACGTTTACATCCATTTTTTACGTTTTGTTCGTTTCTACGTTTTATCCATTTTACGTTTTCGTCCGTTTAATAAGTTTTATGTCGGTTTTTACGTTTTCACCGACTATTTTTACGTTTTGAAGGCGGCGTAAAAGCGGACAAAAACGTAAAACGGTTAAAAAACGACGAAACCGAGTAAAATAGAAAACGTAAAAGACCCGACAGCGTAAAAACAAACGAAAACGTAAAACGGAAAAACAAAAAGCGGACGGCGTCAAACGGGCGGCGTAAAAACGGACGAAACGCGTAAAACTAACGAAACGTAAAGCGAACGAAAACTAAAAAGGACGGAAGCGTAAAACGGACAAGAACGTAAACAAAGATTTAAAACGTAAAACGGAAAAACCATAAAAAAACCGGACGAAAACGTGTAAAACGGACAAAAACGTAAAAAACCCTGCCGAAAACGTGAAAAACGGACAAAACTTACAAAATTTAAAAAAACGGACAAAAACGTAAAAAAAGCAGACGAAACGTGTAAAACGGACAAAAACGTAAAAAAAGCGGACGAAAACGTGAAAAAATGGGTGATAACGTAGAAAAACAGACGAAAACGTAAAAAAACGGACGAAAACATAAAAAAATGGACAGAGAAGTGAAAAACGTAAAAAAAACGGACGAAAATGTGTAAAATCTAATAAAAACATAAAAAACCGGATGAAAACATGTAAAACGGACAAAAACGTAAAAAAACCTGACGAAAACGTGCAAAAACGGACAAAAACGTAAAAATGTCGAAAAACGGACGAACACATTTAAAAACAGACGAAAACGTGTACAAGCGGAAAAAACATAAAAAAGCGGACGAAACGTGAAAAAACGGGGCGAAAACGTAAAAAACGGACGAAAACGTATAAGAACGCATGAAAACGTGTAAAAACGGACGAAAACGTAAAAAACGGATGAAACCAGACAAAAACGGATTAAAACATATAAAGACGTAAAAATACATACGAAAACGGTTGAAAACGTATAAAAACTGACGAAAACGTAAAAAATGGATATTGAATACTTTTTGTCTTTGTTTACAATAATTAATTAATATGTTCCATGATGAAACACACAAAAAACTAGCAAAACCCAAAAAAACCCGACCCGACCCTTACCCATTTATACCCATACATTGTATGGGTTTTATTATGTATGAATCTTTTCCGTTTTTGATTATTGACTTCAATGTAGTTTCAAATTCTCTAAAAAAACCGTCTTCAAGTGACACATAAAAAATGTCACCAAACGTTAAAAAGTGTCACTAAAAGTAAAAAATGTCATTGAAAGTGAAAAAAATGTAACCAAAAGTATAAAATAGTGTCACTAAAAATTTATAGTGACATAAAAAAGTGTGAGTGATTTTTAATTTTTTGTCTTCACTTTTTAGAAAGAAGTGCATCAAAAGAGTATGTTTTTTTGGGTAAAAGGTCAAAATGACCCGGTAAATATATTACTCTAAAAAACGTTTAAGTACAAAGGATATGGGTGAATCCCATATCTCAGCCCGTTACATAGGCGAAACGCTTACATAACAAGATACTTCCTATTTTCTAAAAAAGAAAATAAACCACTACTCAAAATATATCATCAAACTCCTATGAAGATAACATTTACTTCCTATCAAGGCCTTGGAGCTTGATACCATATGTGTCGTAATAGGCATCCAAATTACCTGGAAGATCGTAAACCTGATCCGCATAGTTATCATAACCATAGTCATCAAAGTCATCTTCTCGATCATGGCAACCACCAAATAAGTTACTCGACTCATCAAAGGTGTTTACAACCTCCTCATCATCACTGTCGGAGACAACAATCTCTCCCACCTTAGAGAATGGGTTAACCCTCTTAATAGATGAAGTAGACGGAAAATCCTTCTTACCTAGATAATCAACCCTTTTAATAGGATTTCCAGCATCATCAACAAGAGTAGCTTTCCCATCCATAAGAAGCTTTTCAAGCTCCCCAATTTTCTCAACAATAGGGGTATGGCCAACCACGTTAGCTTCCATTGAATCCCTCACAAGCGAATCTTGTGATACATTCCCGGACTTAACAGCCCCAACCTCCTTAGCTTCCATTGAACAACCAGAATCCACTATAACAATAGGAGTACCACATTCATCATTATCAATCACATTAAGTGCATCAAACGGGTTAGATGTAGCAATCGTCATCCCACTCATACTAGCCACTTCAGTGGCTTTCATTTTAGAATATCCACCTGCTTGGGATTAGGTGGCGCTTTAGGTCGATACCGAAATTTAGGCCCCACACCAGGTTTATTAAAACCTCCCTTACCAGGAACACTTGTACCACCATTCCTACCCTTATTCTTGTAACTTACCGTTTGGAAACCATCAATAGCACTCTGTTTAGCCGAGTAGACGGTGGAACAGATTTAAAACGCGTCAGCGATGTATGACCAAACCGTTTACATGTATCACATCTTGGCGGTTTCCATTCATATTCAACCCGGATCTTTTCAATAGTAGAACCCGATCCATCCGGTAAGGGTATCTCAACGATGAGGCTTTCCGAAGAGCCTTATCCGCACTAACCTCTATCAAGCACCTAGCAAAACTACTACGGCCCCGAGAATCCAAGCACATTTGACTAATGTAAGAATCTAGCATTTTGAGTACCAATCAATGAAGCAAGGAGATCGAGACCATCATCGAGAAAACATAGCAAGAGGAACATCATGAAATTTAACCCACACGGAATGTTAGTTAAATCCTCTTTAAGCGATTAGTATTCAACGTCAAGTTTTAAGAATAATTGACACATTCCTAATCATCCACGGTCCGTTTTCAAGAACATCATTAACACCTTTACGCGTGGAAAACTTAAAGAAAAAGAACCCTTAGCATTCATCATAACCTTTTGGATACCATACTTGGCCCGTATTACGAACATAATAATCAACGACCGGAAAAGCAATACGTTTACCAAAAAAATAACCATAAAGGGTATTCTCAAATTTAGAGTTTACCTCCTCCACGACTTTCATAGGAACGGAGAGATCCACCTCATTAGACTTGTTCCCACATTCCAACCTACAAAAATTAGGCTTACGCTTCGTGGAATCAATGGACGTAGCACCCGCATATGAAATCGGCTTCACACTCGGGACACGTGTTGGATGGGGCTGAATATGAACTTTGGGAGACGAATTAGAAGCAACATTAGTATCATTGACCACATTCTCCACATTCATTACTTCAACACCACGCATAGCCTCTGAAAAAGTCTTACACGCCTCCAAAACAACGGATCAATACCATAATTGGCTCGACCTCATTAGCAACACTAGGTGCGAATTGTTGCTACTTACATTACCCATAGCATTCGACGCGGTTCCAAATTAGGATGCACTTTCTCCACTTCACATGTATTACTAACAATATCCTTAGAGGAAACGGAACCTGGAGCCTTTTCCGGAACGACATGGACTGCATGTCCATCTGCTCCAATAGCAATTCCCTCGACAATATGGACAGAATTAATACCAGTATCATGCTCCATCGTCCCACCTTTACGACCCCTCTCTCCCAAAACCCCCTGCATGCTTAATCCACTACAAGGCTACAAGCTAAGACCAGAAAAAACAAGAAGAAAAAATCGTCTACTCTTCAAAACAATTACGGGTAAAACCCTAGTTGAGAAACTAGTGCTTATAACTCAATTAATGCATGAACTAGATCATGAGTAGGGACAGCATAAATTAGATCTGAGTAATCGACCCACGGTCCTAAAAAAAGATTTAAACAATCGACAACCTACTATGATCAATAAATTCACTAGAGTAGACCCACGTGATTAAATTGACCAATTATAGTGACAATATAGTGAAGCACATGCAATAGACGACAAATTATGATATGCTATGATAAATTACAAAGAAAAACCAGTTGAAGTAGATGATTTTAGGTAGAAGGTTATTCTTTTTTTGTCGCCAATTAAAGAGAGATAAAAACCCTCACTTTACGAATATCTAGAGCATATTATCAAAGAGTATGTTTGATGACACTTTTTATGTTATTAGAACCTCTATCACTAAATGTCTAATCTCCTTGGGTGATTGTTTTGCACACACTTTGACTTTACGAATATCTAGAGCATATTATTAAAATTCCTGCTGAGTTTTAAACTTCATATTAAAGAAATAATAATTAGGCGTCTTGATATGAGGGTGTAGACACTATAAATACCCACACCAATGTTGTAGTAATATCTGCACTTTCAAAAACTCATTTCTCAAAACCACACAATATCACCTTAAAAGAGATGGACATGCTTGAAGCTCATACTACCACTCAAGTGAACATGGAGGTTGTGCGTCCTTTGGCTAACTTCCCTCCTTCTATCTGGGGTGACCGCTTTCTATCTTTCCGTCTTGACTATTCGGTAAGTACCCACATATGCGTTTTTCCCTGTCAAGGTTATCCGAGGATTTAGATGTACAAGGTCTAACCGGGTATCTCCGTGATCGTTTACGACCATTCCATAACCACCCCAAATGTGTACCAAGAGACGGTGATGGAACCAGGGTTGGGTCCCAGGACACCCATACATTTTTGTGACATAGTGTTAATTTTATTTTAAAATGTTGATTTTTCATGCATCCGGTCCAAGATGGTGTTTGTAGTACTATTGTTTAGTTTTATCTTAAATGCACATATTCACTTTGTGTACTCATTGTGTCATGTCTAGAGAGGTTTGAACCATTGACTTCACTAGGCCATTCAGTGGTGGTTTGACTATGCGTATTTGTACAATTATAAATCTGTGACACAGAAGCTAGTACGTTACTTTGTTAAAACTAAACAATGCTTCTTTTTTTTTTCTTTTTTTTTTTTTGTAGAAATTGGAAACTCATGCAAAAGCCATGGTGAAACCAAAAGAAGAGCTAAAAAGAATGATAGTTGACCCAAAAATGGACTCAAATGAAAAACTAAAGTTGATTAATTGTGTTTACCGTCTTGGTTTGAAATACATGTTCATTGAAGAGATTGATAATCAACTTGACAAACTTTATAAAGAGCTAAAGATTGAAGATTATGATGAAGCTGATCTTTGTACCGTTTCACTTAATTTTCAAGTTTTCAGACAACATGGATATAGACTCTCTTGTGGTAAGGCACCCACAAACATAACTTTGAGCTTTCCTCCATTCTGCTAATTAATATGTTATAGGATTAGGCTTTAGTACATTTAACGTTTGTAAGTAGGGATGTGAGTTATTTTTACCTCTAGTTGTTTGTCAAAATTATAGTATCTTTTCAAAAAAAATACCTCTACCTCTAGTATCTTTTCAATTCATTATTATTAGGAAGATAAACTTTTACCACTACCTCTAGTATCTTTTCAAAAAAATTTCAAAATATTCTTCAACTTAATTCACAGTTTAACATAAACTTTACGGTTATTTTTTTTTTGTGAAGACACTCTTTTTAAAAGACTTTTTAAGCGATTTTGCTTCAGATTTCATCTAATTTAATTATTGTCAAATTTTTTCAGATGGAAGTGGAAAAAAATAAATTAATATGAAAAATAATGTTATTTCTCTAGTTTAATGTCAATTTTTCTTTTCTTTTGGGTTGGCTAAATTTATAATTTAACGTATACGAAAAGAAAAGAAAATCTTATGACCTATGATTATGCAGATGTGTTTAACAAATTCAAGGATTTTAGCTCTGGAAAGTTCAAGGAATACATTACAAGAGATGTGAAGGGCTTGTTAAGCTTTTACGAATCTACGCATCTAAGAATTCATGGGGAAACAATATTAGGTGAGGCATTTGCATTTACGGAAGCTCGACTAAAGGATGCTGTAGACACTACTCTCGAAGGTAATCTTGCACAACAGATGAAACAAGCCTTGAGTATTCCTTTTCATCGGGGGTTGCCAGTCGCAGAGGCAAGACTGTATTTCTCCAACTATGAAGAAGAATGCTTAAAATATGACCCAATACCAAAGCTAGCAAATGCGTACTTCAATTACTTTCAACTAAGGCAGAAAGAAGAACTTAAGATTCTCTCTAAGTAAGTTACGAGTTAATACATTTCAACTTTAGTTTTATAGCTAGCTTTAATATTCACAAGTTTATCTATATTGATTTCTCAAATTTAGAAGCGCAAAACCATCTAACTAAGTTCCTTTTTCTTGATTAGGTGGTATAAGGACATGGAGTTCCAAAAAATAAGTCCTTATGCAAGGGAGAAACTGCCAGAGATGTACTTATGGATTTTGGCCGTATTTGTGGAGCCTCATTACTCCGAAGCCAGAATTATAACTACCAAAATTACGCAACTGGTGTGTGTGTTAGATGACACATTTGATGCATATGCTACTATTGACGAACTTCGACTTCTAACAGATGCCATAAACAGGTACCAAAAGGCATGCATATTTGTATGAGTTAAATATCTTTTGCATGTTTGCTAGCTGGCTCGAATGATCGTGTCCACATTCAGGTGGGAAATGAGTGCTCTGGAGAAACTTCCAGAATATATTAAACCATTTTACAAAATCATCCTCAATGAGTATGCTGAACTTGAGAAACAAGTAGATAAAGAAGGAAGAGCAAACGTGCTTAACGCTTCAAAACAAGCAGTATGGTTTAATTATATTATATGCACTATATATTGTCAATATATGACTCAATTCTTTGCATTATATACCAAGAACTAAATTTCTGTCATGAACAGTTTCAAGAGTTAGCCAGAGCATACCTTAGAGAAGCTGAGTGGAGACATAGCAAACAAGTGCCATCATTTCAAGAGTATCTGGAAAATGGAATGGTTACTTCAACCTACAACGTTCTTGTAAAATCCGCGTTAGTGGGCATGGGTGAAGTCGTCACTGAAGAGGCTTTGGCATGGCATGAAAGTCATCCCAAAATTCTCCAAGCTTCAGAGCTAATTGGAAGAATCCATAATGATGTTATGTCCTACAAGGTACGTACTTGCCATATTTTGTTGATCTCACATTTATTCATTCCCAACATTTTATTGATGTCTAGGTCGTATATATTTATACTACCACGTACGATCGACCAAGATAATAAGGATCCAAAGAGAATGTTTCCTTGGCAATTCGGCTTTGTGCATGATTATTATTTGCCATGATCAGCCATCAAAAATCCTACGAATCCTATTAGCACACAACAAAATAAAAACTTATATTATGCAAATGGAGAATAATTATTCTACTTGTTGATATCCTTTCTCTATATGAAGTTTGAGCGTAAAAGAGCACCTGGAGCTACTAGTATAGATGCATATGTCAAGACTTTTGGAGTGCCAGAACATGTGGCAGTGGATGCACTCGAGAAAATGATTGAAAATGCATGGAAAGACATAAATGAGGGATGTCTTAAGCCGACGCAGGTATCAATGGAAATGCTTTCTCGGATTGTTAACTTTACGAGTGATATATGTGGTATACAAGTTCAATGATGGCTTCACTTTTTCAAACAAAACGACCTTTCAAGACTTTATCACTCTCCTATTTGAGACTTCTATCCCCATGCAAGATTAATAGAAAAGGGATTGGCCACTGATCGGATGTTAAGTTGTGTGTTTCCTTCGTTAATGTGTGACGTTCTACTGTTGAATAAATTCTCAATCGTATGGATTTTGTGGTTTTACACAGTGTTTTGAAACCCGATTCGACCAGGTCGGTTGAACCATTTTTCGTCAAAAAAGGGCCAAAATGAACCCGTATTTCGAGGCTCAAAAACCTAGTTTAACCCGTTGATTTTCATGTAACCCCATTTAACCTGCAGGTTCACCAAAGTCAGCCATGTTTGATATTGTTTTTCTTATTTACTATATATATGTGTGTATGTGTCATAAATTTGGATTGATCATGATGATGGATGATGTTGTTTTTAAATTTAAAACTTGTTTTGTTAAATTGTATGTGTTGTTAATGTATGTGATTGGTAATGAACTTTTTAGGTTTTATTTATGTTTGGTATTAATTATTAAAGGTTTTATAGGTGTTTGGTTACTCAAATTATTGCAATATACTTAAATGTAAAACCGGGTTGACCCGGTGGTTGAACCGGTTGTAAGACAAATAATATTGATTGACTAAGATTAATTGATTATTGAGAGAATACATATGACCCAATATTTATAGCTAAACATTTGGGCTTATACCAATCATAATCTAATACAATTACTAATATAATTCTTACTCTAATACAAATCCACTAACAACCCCTGGCAGGTGGAGCGAGAGTCGAACGAACACTCAAATTGTCTAAAAACTTAGAAACAAAACAGGCGGTACTTGTAGAAGAACTTGTAAATTCACCTATGATATGCTTTACGATATGATAATACTCAAACCGTCTCAAAACTCAACAAACAAAGTAGACGATACTTGTAGAAGAACTTGTTGATTCACCAATAACGTGTTTTAGGACATCAAAATTTTCACAGTGTCTTTTGAAGAAGTAACACAAGGCAGAATATTAGAGAAGTAACACCAATGGTGGAGCTTTAGTCAACTTTATGTGGACTTTAGATGAAGACTGGTCGGGCTTTAGTCAATTTTAAGTGTAAAGAAAAAATAAGGTAGTGAATTTTAAAGAAATAAAACAAACAAAAAACAACTTAACTTAATTATTTCTCCAAATGAACCTTTTTTTTACTATAAGACATGCAGATTAGTCAAGCTTAAGAAGAAGACTAGAGTTGCAAATAAAGAAAAAATATAAAAACAGTTTAGTCGACTGTGAAAAAGGTTTGAAAATCGACTTTTAAATCGAATTCCAAACATATACTAAATCCCAATTAGAAAATCGATTGCATAAATAATCAAAAAAATACTAAATCCCAATTAGAAAATCGATTGCAAAAATAATCAAAAAAAGTATTTCAAACCAAATATTCAAAAGAACAATTTTCTTTTTCTTTTTTTAATTAATAAATTCACAAAACAAATTACCAAACGGCACAAATTTAAAGATGGTGGGCCTAATTCCAACATATGCGCTACTGAAACTTAACATCGACCAAACAAATTAATACGTAGAAATACCACACCAATGAGAATCTTCCTTCAGACAATAATAAGAGTGTAACACCCCCAAATTCACCCAGCAAAAATGTAATTTGAAGACGTTACATCATAGTATAAGAACACAAGAAGCAAGAGAAAGACCTCTATATGAGACTCCAAGAATGCTGAGCCAAGTCAAAACCAAGCACCTGAGAATTATATGCTAAAAGGGTCAACAAATATGTTGGTGAGTTCATAGGTTTTAAGTAAATATAATATTGAACCACAAGAATTTAAAAGGTGCATGACCATTATAACAAATACAATGTCACACAAAAGTGCATTTACTACTGCCTAAGCTAATGATACAGAAGCGTTAACAATGATATAATAAGAGTGCCCAATGCGAATATCTGACCCAAGACCACCCGGTTGTTAAACAAATGGAATGCGTCCATCTCACTAGTAACTTATGTCAGTAGAGCTTATCCTACCATGGAAGGGGGTGTCAAACCCAATAGATCTATTCACAACATTCTTGCTTTCCAATATGTAATTAACGGGTCATGATAGTGGGCAAATAATAAAATCCAGGTTAACAAATAACTTAAGCCGGTACATAAACGGGTAAATGTACTTGTGTTCAAATGTAAAAAGAAGTAGTGTATTCTCACCCCAAGTAAGAAAGTTAAGTGTAAAATATGAAGCTACGAAACTCACCTTAAGGCCCATTAGATATTTCTCGAATCTTATCAAGTGTCACAATGGCTCGATCGTCTAAAAATAATTTGACAATACTATAATTAATAACTATGCCATTTGTAATAGTCACCGACATACGTACTCAAGCTTCTAGTCAAATGAACCATACAATTTTTATACTACTCTTATGCTTAACCTACCAAAATCTACTTATCATTTTGTCTCAAGCCTTAATCTTTATCTTATTAATATAATATATTCATATGCTTACCACAAATAACTATTTTAATAAACTTGAGAGTATAAAGTTGCCAACGTGTTCGTTTTGTTTATATAACTTTTTATATATGAAAATACATGTCAATAACTCAAAGTGCAAGGGACAAAACTGTTGAATGTCAAAGCTTTGAGGGCCATTTAGTAAAACTGATTTTGAAACAATAACCATTCACAACATGTTCATATTTTCCCTTTTGATAAAAATTCACAAAGCTTTCTTAACTAACGCTATACAAACACTCACGAGGTTATATATATGATACGTTATGTCATACGGACGGCAAGTAAAACTCACGTCACCGGAGCTTACAAACT
This sequence comes from Chrysanthemum lavandulifolium, assembly GCA_022545495.1. Taxonomy (NCBI): domain Eukaryota; kingdom Viridiplantae; phylum Streptophyta; class Magnoliopsida; order Asterales; family Asteraceae; genus Chrysanthemum; species Chrysanthemum lavandulifolium. Next base: position 4,125,981 of record CM040244.1, read on the forward strand.
CGCCTGAACTGACGGAGTGACAAACTCGAAACACAACGGTTGGTTTCCTTCTCCCGTTATCTCGACTAAACAACAACAACAACCCACGTCTTCTTATTTTTATTCACCGTTTTCACCACTTCTAACCACGGACATCTCATTAGGAACCATGACTCACTGGAGAATTGATAAGAATAGAATGCTCGTCGGGAAAATGTAAAATAAAACCTTTAACCTACTTTCTTCGTTCCTTGCTACCAAACCTGAACACTAGCTAGCTTAATGTTGTTTTCTCCACCGTTTTCATCTCTTTGAACCGTTCATTTCTCGCTAGAAACCTCAGCTCAACGTTGAGTCAATAAGGCCCGAAATCTACTTGTCCGAAAATGACTCAACTGTTGGGTTTAATGACCAGGCGGGGGTGAACTATTCGACCCTAATGCCTGGGTATCATGAATATCTACTTGGGATAAGACCAAGTGCATGTTAATGATTTAGGCACAAATCAATAACCCTTTTGCTCACAAGGGTTTATGTTTTCTGTGTGTTTTTCATGCAGATGTAAATCGTATTTATAGGATAGATTTACTCTTTAGTTAATGGAATTATGAGAATTAATCGGCCAATTAAACTCTTTATAATGTTCCTCCATTATAGCCATAGTGGTTACAAGACCAGGTTGAAATTGTCTTAATTACAAGACTGTAACTGCTCAGCAGTACTAACTTATGCCAAGCAGCACTAACTTATGCACAAAAGTATTAACTTAGCACTGACAGTATTTATCTTACTACTAGCAGTAGTAACTCTGCCCAGCAGTAGTAACATTACTACTAGCAGTAGTAACTACTTAACCACTATTAGAGTCAGGGTGTTCAGGGACCTTATGGGTGTACACTCCATACCTCCTAACCCATTACCAGGTGTGAATTAATCCCACAAGTGCACTAAATTTTCTAACAATCCTCCCCAAATTTAGTTCACTCCCTTTCATGAAAATTAAACATTAAACAAAACATGTGCATAAACGAAAATATTCTGAGGATTGAATTTCCATCTTAGTACATTATACGTTCAAATATTCGTGAATCACGGTGTTCTAAGAATTAAACCCTTCAATCCATTTGAATTCCTGAAGATAAAATACACACAAGTTTTCAAACACTTAAAAGCTCCTGACACTATACAAGCCATGTGTCCATATACAAATTCATAAATGTTTTAAGAGCCAAAATTCAATGCTCCCTGAAGCGGCAAAACTTCAATATTCACATAGGTGGTTCCTGTTTATTCATACTCCTGCCAAGTAATTTTTCAAAGAAATTAACCATTAAAAAGTAAAGACTTCATCCTCCTTTTCAGCCTGTTCTGAGCACAACCTAGGGATGTAAAGTAAAACATGTACTCCAGTCTACTAAATGTTCAGCTTTCCACATTGAACTCAGTTCCCAAGTTTCCTCAAGAGGGAGTTGGGTGTCTTAGCATTCAGTGACTAAGTTGGACATAAACGCATCCCTTTAGCAGACTTTATAACCAAGTCTCTAGCCAAACCCTTCGTCAAGTGATCAGCTAAATTTTGTTGAGATTTAACAAACTCTATAGATATCACCCCATCCATGATAAGCTCATGAATCATGCTATGTCTAACACCTAAGTATCTAGAGCTCCCATTGTACCTCTGGATATAAGCTTTTGCCAATGTAGTTGCACTATCACAGCGGATAAAAATCGTGTTATAGGTTTAGCCACAATGGAATCTCAAGAAGCAAGTTTTTCAACTATTGACTTCTTTACCGGTAATGCTAAGGCAATAAATTCAGATTCTGTTGTTGAACTGGTGATGCAAGTTTGCTTCTTGGATGCCCAAGAAATTGCACCTCTACCAAGTAAGAATACCCGGACACTAGTAGACGAATTGTCTTCAGTCTTAGTGATCCAACTTGGATCAGTGTATCCTTCTAACACTGAAGGATAACCAGTATATGAGAGATTATAATCCATAGTTCTCATCAGAACCCTCTAAAATGCTTGCTAGAGATGAGCACTAGGATTACTGGTATACCTGCTCAGTTTACCCACTACAAATGCAATATCATGTCTTGTACAAGTCATGGCATACATTCGGCAGCCAATTACCCTTGAATACTCAAGTTGAGATACAGCCTTGCCATTATTAGGCATCAGCTTCTCACAAGTATCCATAGGTGCACTCACTGGAGTACAATCAAAGTAATTGATTTTCCTCAGCACCTTTGATGCAGGTTTTATGATAACGCTACATGCGTCGTTCGGGGTCAAAGGAACTTCCTTTTCGTCGAGCAAGTTTTTCAACACCCTAGGCAGTGAACCTAATCGTTGTAGTGTAGTATTAGGGTAAGCCATAGGAATTGATATCATTATCTAGGGGAATAGGAATGCTAGTGAGAAGTTACTACGCTAAGGTTGGGGTTGAGGAAGATTATTTTTTTTCTTTTTATGTTTTTTAGGAAATGGAAAGGTACGAATCTCGGGGTTCGAATTTGGGGGGTTTTGGTATTTCTACCGATTACTCTACTTATATAATTATCTAATCTAGTGGTAGTCTATGTCTAATTATTGTGTGCTCGTATGATGATTTAAAGATGTGTTTACTTAGGTTTTATTACTCCTTAATTATCTCCTATTGATGGTTGAATTGTCACGTCCTTATTCTTAATCGCGTTGTGTGTCTAAGGTCGTAGTGTATGCGTTTATCCCTAACTCTTTGAAACTACCAAAGGTTAATGCCTACAAAATCTCTAGGATTTATAAACTTAACACTAAGGTACTCTTCGGATGTTTTAGCCTACAATGACTCTAGGTACTATAAGATAAGGTTCACAAAGATTAATCAATCATTAACTACACAACGGATGCCCTATCGCAATACTAGATCATTAACAATTAAAATAAGAGACAACCAATAAATATTCAATAATCAAGTTTCATATTTCCTAAGCAAACACACAAGTGAATTAGCCGGACATGGGAAACATGCAAGCATACACACAATTAATTGAAGACATAATTGAATTAATGAAGTAAAACACTTATCTTGATGTAGGATAGGGTATGGAACCTAAAATACTTGTACAAAACGACCTTGGTTCGGTTTAGGTTTTACTCCAAAAGACTACACACCGAAAACTAAAAATTCGGATTCTATATATAAGATTACAAATGCGACGGCATCACCTTTGATTTGTGGCGCGTTGGGTCACCGTTATTAGGGTTTCGTCTTGGCCACGTTAGTCTTGCGGCGTCGTCACCTTATGCTTGTGACGCCGTCCCTGCGATCTCGGCGTCGTCTGAATCAAATCTAGGCCGTCGAGTTGCGGCCTACTCTTTAAAACACGAAGCCGTCACTTGTAAATGATCAATTTGGCTCTTGAGCCGTCACAAAGTTGTCCGACGGCGTCACTAGTTTATGCTGACGCGTCCCCTTCGGTTCAATGACTGAGTGTCTCGATTCTTGACTTTGGCCATTTACTTCGTATATTCGTGCCTTTTCGTCCGAATAAGTGTCATTCAACATTTTGCCTTCAAGATACCTAAAAAGTGAAAAGGAGCGATATTAAGTAATAACGGATACAAAAGTGATCAAATAAGGGCTTAAACGACCCTCAAAAGGTACATTTAAAACCTTATCAAATATCCCTACACTTGGTATTTGCTTGTCCTCAAGAAAATGTGCTTTTAGCCAATTAATTTATAAGTTAGAGGTCATGAAGCATTGGTTTAAAACAATCCACAACACATATAAGCCCCACAAAAGTCATAACAAGCAAGGAATTTACATACTAGCACCTCACATGGGGTGTTTGGATACTCACATCTCTCGGGTGTATATGAAATATAACAAGTTGGAAATGGAAGATAAACACTCATTAACCGGTCCTAGTACATAGATTACCATAGGCTTAAGACTAGATCAAACCTCCATCGCTTTGGCGTAAGCACCTAGGAAAGACTATCTAAGAGGTCTTTTAAAGGGTTGTAATGATAGGCTTACGGTAGAGAAACAAAGGGTTTGGTGGGATAGGCTATTTAGTGGTGGCAAGTCAAAAATCTTTATGTTACAAGCATGCGAAGAATAGCGTTGCTAAGCCAAGACTCGACACTCTAAACTCTAGATAACTGAAACAAACAAACATAAATTTAAAGATAAATGTAGGATGGCAGTGAACCTAATCGTTGTAGTGTAGTATTAGGGTAAGCCACGGGAATTGATATCGTTCTCTAGGGGAATAGGAATGCTAGTGAGAAGATACTACGCTAAGGTTGGGGTTGAGGAAGATTATTTTTTTTCTTTTTATGTTTTTTAGGAAATGGAAAGGTACGAATCTTGGGGTTTGAATTTGGGGGGTTTTGGTATTTCTACCGATTACTCTACTTATCTAATTATTTAATCTAGTGGTAGTCTATGTCTAATTATTGTGTGCTCGTATGATGATTTAAAGATGTGTTTACTTATGTTTTATTACTCCTTAATTATCTCCTATTGATGGTTGAATTGTAACGTCCTTATTCTTAATCGCGTTGTGTGTCTAAGGTCGTAGGATATGCGTTTATCCCTAACTCTTTGAAACTGCCAAAGGTTAATGCCTACAAAATCTCTATGATTTATAAACTTAACACTAAGGTACTCTTCGGATGTTTTAGCCTACAATGACTCTAGGTACTATAAGCTAAGGTTCACAAATATTAATCAAGCATTAACTACACAACGGATGACCTATCACAATACTAGATCATTAACAATTAAGATAAGAGACAACCAATAGATATTCAATAATCAAGTTTCATATTTCCTAACAAAACACACAAGTAAATTAGCCGGAGATGGGAAACATGCAAGCATACACACAATTAATTGAAGACATAATTGAATTAATGAAGTAAAACACTTATCTTGATGTAAGATAGGGTATGGAACCCTAAAATCTTGTGCAGACGACCTAAAATCTTGTACAAGACAGCCTAAAACACTTATCTTGATGTAAGATAGGGTATGGAACCTAAAATACTGTACAAGGGCGATCCTCACATTTTGGGTGGAATTTATATGGTAAAGGGTTTTTTGTGCTAGTCATGCAACTTCCTATCCATGAGACGCTTTTGTTAAGAGTAATGGCCCACTCCTATATGTCATGAAAAATTAAAAATTTGGTGCCAAAATTACCCTAACCGACATTTTCTCATGGTTTATTACACAAATGCAATTGGACAAAGCAAATAATCAAGGATAAGCATAGTTTCAAAGTTCCCGTTTTATTTTCCCTCCCTACACTTAAACCGAACATTGTCCCCAATGTTCCCCGAAATTATCAAAGTTATGATAATGGAAGGTAATTAAAAATGAAAGAAACTAGTACTCCCTTGATTAGCTCGGTAGGATCCGTATAAAGTGGTGGTTACATCTTTCTTCAAGAAGAACGTTTGCGTGAAAGCTCCTTCTCATCTTATGTATCTTTTTCTTGGTAAATTAAACCTGCACACATGAAGAAAACAAACGAAACCTTCGCGTAAAATCGGTGGTAATAATATATATAGGACTCTACTAAACTAGGATATAATGCTTGTGTAATGGATGTTTACAGAATTTTTGGAAAATTAAGACTTGGAAATTTCTAAAAATTTATAAGTAGCACAGAAAACTAGAAAAAGTAATCGTTTTTACGCTCCTTCTGACGCCCGTCAGTTGCGATCTGACGCCGTCAGTTATCACGACAAAAAGCGGTCTGCGATATTCGGAAAAATTTACGGAAAATTTACATCTTTAGAATCGGAAAAATTTCACGCAAAACATCCATTATGTCTCGATACAAGCATTTGACTCGAACAAACACACATGTATATCTTTTAATTAATTGAAATTCTCATGTTTACGTTTCTTTTGAAAACGTGTGTAATCCTCCCTACACTTGTCCCTTATGTAAAATACCTTTATATGTAATTAGGGTGAGGTTAAAGACAAAATAAAGCATATTTACAAGTTAAACATGAGAATAAACAATCAATAAAAGATACACGACACAAACAAGCAAACAATTAAGCATGGGTTGCCTCCCACAAAGCGGTTTTCTCTATTTATGAGTCTTGTAGCTGGACTCGAAGTCGTGCCCCTACGTGACTTCACTACCGTCACCTTCTTCCTCATGACGGTCTCCATTGGGGGGGTTCCATGTTGTAGAAGTGCCCTATGATGCACTTTTCTAAGAGGTCATCTTCTCCCTAATCGGTCCTATACTCTGGTCCTAGTTTCAAGCAATCCTTATAGAAACCTAGAATCTTTGCCATTACATAATCTACTCCCTTCTCCTTATCCTCCTCATTCCTATAGTAGACCGATAGTTTAAGTTCCTTTTCATCATTGGAGAGTGATGAAAACTTCTCAATCTTAAACGGCATTTGGTAAGCTATATCATCGGTCTCATCTTTGAATCTTACTATCCCTAACGATGGATCATAAGTCATCCCGGTGTTTTCTATGAAAGGCTTTTCTAGAATAACGTGGGACAAGCTAGGATCTATGGCCGTACTAATATCATTCACCACTATGAAATCTGTAGGGAACATGAAACTACCTACATAGACGGGCAATCCCTTACCTCTACCAAGAAAATTGCAACTAACCCTAGGATTATCGGGGTCTTGCCAAGTTGGGATAGGCTTCTTCATTACCCAATCATAATAGGTGCTAGTCATGATATTTATTGGGGACTTGCGGTCAATGTATGCTTTCGCCACAAAAGGGTGTCCTATGCAACATGGTATGTTAAGATTCCAAGGGTTCCCAAACTTGGTCCTAGGGCTTTTCCTAACGTACATGTGACGGAGGTCTCGTACTAAATGTGGGTGGCGAGAGAGCTCTTCTTCTGTAGGAAACTTATTGAAATAGTCATCGCCTAATTCACCTACTTCCTCCGTTGTTTCATCCTTAGGAGTTTCACTAACCTCAAGTACCGTTTCTTGGTTCGCTTCGTCATTTGTTCTTTTGGGCTTCACTAAGGTGATGGTATTGACGAATTGAACATTGTCACACCCTCGCCGGAGGCGGAAACACGAGGTGTAACGGAAGGGAACATAAGCACAAGATAATAGAACATACCAACGTTAATATTTAAAAGAGAGAATACACCATTACAATACCAGTTTAGCCGTCATCGGCAAATATATTACAAAGTTTAGTTCCCAAAATATTGAGTTCTATTACATAATGATTTGTAGTGACAAGTGAAAACTTCATTATGCAAGACTTGGTAGAAAAAGCTTACTAACGATCACCTGAAATGCATGAGAGAAAAACGGGTCAACTATGAAAATAGTTGGTGAGTAAACATGTTTAGCAAAATAAGAAAAACTCGTAAGAAACATTCAAAGCTTTCGGTCAATGAAAATGGTCCACAAAGCAAAGGCATTGTAAATCCACTCAGTTCCAAGTTCCGCCCATACAAAACTTGCAACCTGTGTATTCACAACCCATTGCACAAAAGATAGCGTATGAAGTAGTCAAGTATAAGCGATCATAATAGTTCACAATATAGTACCACGAATATAATAATTCGGGGATGCTCTTGATGAAACCAAAATTAAGTGGGTGCCACTACCCAAAGTTATGTTGGGTGCCTCTTCCCAAAGATATCTTGGGTGCCTCTTCCCAAAGATATCTTGGGTGCCTCTTCCCAAAGATATCTTGGGTGCCTCTTCCCAAAGATACGCTCCGAACACGGAGACTTTATAGTGATGCTCAGAACATGGGAGACTTTATAGTGATGCTCGAACATGGGAGACTTTATAGTGATGCTCCGAACATGGGAGACTTTAGGTCAAGGTCATAACATGTACGGTTCAATAAATTCAACAAGTCATAAATTAGTATTTAAGTTCAAGGATTTGTTTCAAGTTCACATGTTCTAGTCAAACTAGTTAATAAAAGTAGTAAACAATTTAGCTCAAGAACGGTTCATGCATTTCGCCCAAAAATATAGTAAAGCGGTAAAAGGGGTGTGATTACTCACCTAAATGGCTGTTGTGATGACAAGAGTGAGTACATCGAGGTATAATGTGATGCTTAACGGGTCCTATTACGAATGATATGATATGTAATAAGTTGCAATGTAATGTTATGCATGCATTTCGTATGTTATTTATACCATTTGCGAGTTTTGAAAATAATACTTATAGTCGAAAAATACTCTTTTGGCGTCTTGACCATTCAAAATTACTTTACAAGTATTTACGTCAAAATGTCATCCTACAATGGTTTTATAATGATTTATGGTGAAATTTTCACTTTTAGTCATAAAACAATGCCGTCGGAAATTTCATGAAATTAACAAAAATGGCTCCGAAAAACTAGTCGTAAAATAATGTACGTCGCACGTTAGAGAACGAACTCGACGGTTTTGGAAAGTTTGTATCGAAATCTAGAAGTTTTAGTTCAGGAGTTTTCGTCACCGGGGTCTCGAACATAAAGATAATAAGGGTTAAAGATGGTGATTTTGGCTAATTGTTATGTAAAAAGTGAGTTTCGGCCAAGTTTAAACATCCGTAATTAATTTATTACAACTCCGCTATACAAACGGCTTGTCGTTTTGAAAAATATGCTCGGTGATCTTAATTTTACTAGAAGACATTTCGTTCCAAAAAGTTCCACATCATGGTTAAAAACAGCCTCCAACATGGTCGTTTTAGTTACCGTAACACTTGTCTCGTAAAATAATATAGTTTTGCAGAAAATAATAGTTACGACAAATTTATGAAAACGTGCATATCTTTGTCGTTTCAAATCCGTTTTCACATTATACGTCCTTAGCTTCGTATCAAAGTATACTAATAGATTTTTGATAAGTCGAAATAATTTGTGAAGCTTAAGGCTCGTTTTTGACCCGAACAAACCAAAAATATGTTGCTGAATTTTCTGAAAAATATATTTTTCGTCGTCAAACTTGTAAAATCCATAACTTCTTCGTTATAACTCCGTTTTAATCCGTTCAAGCGGCCACGGATTCGTTTTAAAGTATATTTTCTAAATATCAAGGCCAAAATGTCGTGCCTACTGTCGGATTTTCCAGAAAATCAAAACAAGGACAGAACACATTTATATACTTATCGAAAATAGTTTTTCTCGGACAAAACCTATTCTAATCCCTTCAAATCAACTCCAAAGCTAATCTAATCATACCATACACCTTCTTAGGGTGTCATGGGTTCCTAGACATCATCAAGACCAACACATACCAAGGGGATAATTATAGGATGACCTCTTATATATATATATATAACTCTAAAATCAATGGAAAATGGTATAAACAACACAAATCATGCATGCTTGCTCCAAAAATGAAGAGATGGATATGAGATGATAAGGAAACATGAAAATGAAAGAAACATGCTTACAAGTACTATGATGAGGTGCAAAGAACCAAGGTTTAGCCTAAACACTCTTGGTTTTTATTTCAAAACCTAATAAAGAGTGTGATTCTAGATTGTTTTAACACTTGAGAAAAATTTTGTGATGATCCCTTGTAAAACCTCTTGATGGCCGGTTGGGAAGAACCAAAAGAGAGAAGGAAAATGTTTTCTAACACTTGATGAATGATGAGAATGAAAATGAGTGAATAAATGAGTAAGATTTTGAAGTATATGTGTAGATTTTAATCAATCAAGAACCATACTTATATTTAATGCCCCTCCCTAAGGGCGGTTTTGGGGACATGTGTCCTCAAAATATCTCTTTTTTTTTTTTTTTTTTTTTATTTATCATGTATATACTTGTATAGTTGTAAGAAAATGTAAGTGAAATGTTGTGTAGTAATAACTTTGTAAAGTAAATGGTAGCTTTTAGGTAAAAGAGATTTTTAATAGATCAAAGTAGAATGTAATGAGATAATAAAATTATAAAAATACATTCCTTGTGAAATTTGGTGATAAAATAATTATCGTGTAGTTTTTAAGAAAAACGTCGTAATAATATAAATTCAACGATTTATATACTGAAATAAATTTAAAACACTAGGTAAACTCAAAATATAGTTTTATAAACTAAATGTAAGTATAAAAATATATCGGGATCGTTTTTGAAAGTAACGGATTAAATATTCAAAATAACAACTCACGCGATAACGTTTATTTAATATAAAATTCACGCGTTAAATGTGAAATGCAATGTCATGAATGAACTAACATGATGCATATATAATTTAAGAAATGACCGGAATTTGAGAATTGTGACATTCTTCCCATGTCAGCGGAATCATGTCCTCATGATTCGATTAACGATACTATGGTCCGAACCTCGACAAGAGTTCTAAAAGTTCATGCTCGTTCGAACAGTCTAAATGATCATATCAATGCCCATGCATACAGGTTCCCCATTCAACTAAGTGCGTGCCCGTGATTAGATTTGATGGGGTAAACTTACCAATATCGAACGTAGCTCTCAAAGACCTTTATGTAGTCGATTCTAATTTAATCTCACAACTCATCAAACAAGAACCGTCATGAGATTAAACTAAACCGACTTGAGTAAACTTGTCTCTTAGCTTGATTTTCGCAACTCATCAAACAAGAACTGTCACTAGATCAAGCTAGGAAACAAGTTGTTAGAAAGATAGGATTCAACATCCTTGAATGAAGTCTTTTGAAAGATTTGCTCGATATTCAATTTGCTTACACAAATCAAATCAAATCAACAAAATATATATAACAACAAAGGTCGATATCAATAGGTCTCGAATTAATCAATGTCGTGAACGTGGTAAAGATTGGAAGGAAGTTATGCACTCAAAATTATGTCGTACAGAAATAAGGTAGTTGTTCAAAGGAATGTACCCGTTACGCGTTGCGGGCTTCCTCGGTACTGATTTATCGAATTAAGGGTTATGGGGTTATGTGTGTGGATAAAACCTCAATATCAATATAAAAAATAATCACGAAGATAGATTCAAATTCTCTTAGGAAAAAGAATAATAAATCAAATCCGTGTGTGATTGTGTATCTGGATTAGACACCCGAATCGTTTTCCCAACGAGGCGTGAATTATAACGTCGTTTTGGTTGAATTTAATGCTCGATGTTTTGATTTGTTTGTTTTGATTATTAAACTACGGAATAGGAAAGTAATTAAGGAATCTATTTTACGGAAATCCTAAGTGCGATTATAACTAAAAGCGTAATTAATAAACGTAATTAAAATGCAACTACGTCTAAATTATATCCTAAAAATGCCTAAAACTACTTTTATGCTAAAAATGATATTAGAAAACTAATTTAGAATTAAAACTATTTTTTTTTTGGAATTTTCTGAATTTTATTTAAATTAAAAACTAATTTTCAACTATTTAATCTAAATTAAATTACTAAAAATTATGAAATTTAAGGAGAAAAATATGAAACTACTTTCTAAAATCTAAAATATCATAAGAGACTTTTCAAAACTATTTTTATATTTTTGATTAATTTTCTATTTTCTACTAATTTAAAACTATTAAAACTAATTTAAATTATGAAAATACCAAATTAAAGGGAAAAATAAGGAAAAATCTTTTTATGCTTTTTATATTTTTCTTAAACTGAGAAAATTGAAAAATTATTTTTTTTGAACTTTTTCTTAATTAATTGCAATAAAACCTATTTAAAAGTGATTAAAATCTATTTTTAATTAAGAAAAATACTAAATGGTGACCAAAAATGATGAAATTTTCAGGAAGATTCTAAAAAGTGCTACTGGTTTTATGAAAAATAAGAAATATGGGGCTTATGTGTAGAAATCAAGGGCTGCAGTGTAAATTAATACCAAATAAGCACTTATAATTAAGCTAAAAGCTTCTACACTGAATTTAAGCTAAGGGAATCTTAAAGGAACCTAGAAATGACAGTGATAGAGCTATGGGAGCATACAATAGGCTAGTTATTAAGGGATGATTAAGCTAAAGTGGAAAGGACTTAAAGAAATAAGCTAATAAGCTAAGGGATCATTCAAATAAGCTATAAGGGAGAGTAAGACCTAATATGCTATCTATATTAAGGTATCTAAGAGTGATTTAAGCTAATCTTAAAGTCTAATAAGCTATATAGGCTAACTGTGAAACCTCTAATTCCAACAGTTAAGCAGAAAGTGGGACAACCTTTGAGCTTATTTATAAGCTAACAAACCATTTTTTTATTCCAAGATAAACTAGATCAGATGTGAACCATGTTCCAAAGTCTACAAAAAACAAGTTTCAAAAGTTTTGAAGCTCAAACAAAGAGTTCTGAGTTCGACAAAAGGGTGCTCAAGGACTTACAGGGACTGTTTCTTGATATGATTTGGATGATTTGAAAAGCCAATTTTGAGCTTGTAAAGTTGTTGAAAATTCTTGAAGCCGATTATAAGTGAACTAAAGCGCTAAACTATTCATAAAACTAATTTTTTTGTGTTTTTGAAGGATTTGGACGATAAAACGACTAGAGAAATTGACCCACAAAGCTGTTTTAACAAAGAACCGAGGTAAGCACTCAACCTACCAAATGACCCAAATGATTTTGCACTAATTAGACACCGACTTAAAACTTTAAGACACACTAACTAGGACCAAATGAACTTCAAAACAACAATGAAAAGGAATTTAATCCTCTAACTGCCACACTACTGTTTTGATAAAACCAATTTACTCAAACTTTAAAAACTAAACATCCACTACTAGAGACTACAAAAAGACATTAAAAAGTACTTATCCAGCAAGATTAAACCTAATGAGAGCTTAAAGAGCTCATCAAATGACCAAAAGTGGTGAGGAACCCACAGTGCCAAACACCCCTTTATCAAGAGTGTTTGGCAGAATTGGCCTAGATAGGTTTGTTAAGCTGGAAATCTTAAAAGACAAAAGTGTAGACACCTTATTTAATAAGAGAGAAAGCTATTTCAGAAAGGAATAAGCAAAAGAGATAAGCAAATAAGCAGTTTGACTTTCTTTGACCTTTTTTTTTTTTGTAATAACTGAATAAGAACAAAATAAGAATGGTAAAACAAGCTCACATAAGCTATATAGAGCTTATATGAGCTGAAACAAACAATATCTAGAGCTTGAATCAAAGGAATAGTTCGGATTAAAGCAAGAAATGAAATACTTGAAAATTTTATTTAAAACTTAAAGTGAGATTACAAAACAAACCGAGACTAAACCATTACTGAAAAGCTTAAAAGATACAAGAAATGAAAATTGAAATGTAAATTGCTACTAAACTACACGAATACAATGTGATCACAATGGTCCTATTTATAGCAGAAGTGGAGAGGGTCTTGGGATCCTTGAGAAGAGCCTAGAAGCAGAATTGAGAGCCACACAATCCTTCCACCTTCACTTTGTCCAATCATTGCCTTCCATGTAGCTTGATGATGTGCTTCGACCAATAGCTGTGTGACAGTTGTCCACGTGGCTGACAAGTCAGAGGAGGGAAGTGTTTCTAGAAGGGTAAATAGATTCTAGGTACGAGGTTATTGTTTGGGAAGTGAATTGGTGGTGTTTGGGGTGTGTTTGGGTGGTGAATTAGTGGGAGGAAGGAGATGTCCTGGTTTAGGCGCGTTTGGCTTAAAATAATATAACTCAAATCTGTTGACCGGGTTCTAGAGCTTTGACTTGGGTAATTATTTCGTAAATTGAGTTTTCGGGTAAAAGGGTTTAATAACCGGGTAGTGGGGTTTAAGTTTATTGGACTCGGTCTTGTTTTGAGATTGGGCGTGGCTTGGTGGATTGGATACTTGGATTGGATTATGTAATGGTTAGGTAGAATATGTGATCCAAGTAGTAACCATAGGGACCAAAAGTGTAATTTCGGATTTCCAAGGGACTAATCATGTACTTTTGAAATTATCATCCAAGGATCACTCTTGACAATCTTCAATAATCTAGGGACTGATTTGCAAATTTCTGAATCTTTAAGGGCCATTATTGCCAATTGCTGAAAGTTGAGGGACTATTTCTGACATTTCTTCAAACAAATCATCCTCAGAGATTGGAAATCTTCAAAAATGCATAATTCTGACCTTCCGGCTCAGCTAAAGCTCTCTTAATCTCTCGTGCTCGGTTTACGTCGATTTGAGTCCTTTTGCGTGTTTTACATATCCGCACTGCACATGCATAAACTCGAAAACCACAAATATTAGCAATAAACGGCTCTTTCTTGGTTATTTTGGGTCTATTTTGACAATGAAAAGGTATGTGTTTTAGCACATACCAAAATACCCAGACGAGACTATTCTGTGTCCTCACGCAATGCAATCAACTCACGCTTCTAAAACCAAGGATTTCAATCTCTTTCTACTAAACCTATGAAGAAGTAGCAAAGATTCCTCAAAAGAGATTAAGAAAGCCCTAATTCTAAAACGCCTGTTTACCTTTCAATTCACATATAGATATAACGATTAAGCACATTCGGTTATGAATGACGGTTTGTTGAACTTACATGTCGATCAATAACTCAAACATTTTCAAGCGACACGTTAGGATCACGGAGTAGAAAACACAACACGTGTGAAGTGACCATACGGATAGAATACATCGTCCACGATTTTCACAAGTCCCAAACTAAGCGTAAAACCGAAATCATTGTTAAGTATGATTCTAGATGCTAACACTACCCATGGAAGTTACTTGTGTACTTACCTTTCGTTCCCATTTTCCTATTTCCTCTAGATTTTTTATTTTTTGTGAAATGAATTTCTTCAAATTCTCGTTTCGATAACTTTTATTCCGATAAAGATATAAAGCTAAGTCGATAATTAGTTATCCGCCTTCTCTCAAGAACCATTGTCGTAAAATGAGGTCCACATCAAGGAATTTAATTACTAACTTTTGACTTTTCAATTTTCATACATCATTTTCAATTTTTTTTTTTTTTTTTTTTTTTTTTTTTTTTTTTTTTTAATTGCACTTATACCTTTACTTATATGAGTGTGAACCACGGAGCTTCACGGGTAATTCAAGACTATAGGCTTCATGAGATGAGGATCCCTACTGGCTAGGCTAAGACCTCATTCAATCCGGCTAAAGATCCAAGGGTCCGATCTCGACACCGCACTCACAACTTTACTTATTACATTTCACATATCACTTAGCATTACTCATTTATTTATTACGGATCCTTGATGTGTACCCAATTTTTAAAACAAAGATTCTTTTAAGAAGATAAAGAACTAACAATCGCCAAAACTCAACATCTCTAATTATTTAGACGGATATGGGGTGAAACAATTTTGTGGGAACAAAAAGCCATAAGTACCTTGATGGGCTCTAAAGAGAACCAACTACTCCACGCTTAGCATCTAAACTCATAAGTAACTCTATCATTTCTCGATCTCGCAAATTTAAAATCCCAAATAATGAGATCCGCAGATGCTTAGCCGATAATTTTAGATTATCTATGGTTAAGGAACAAGCTAGGGCTCAACACGCCCGGTCAAGTCGAAATTCTATTCCTACTCTCACCGTGGAAAGTCAATCAAGGTGTCAAAACATATATTAACTTAGCTAATGCTTCGTCTAATGAAATAAAGTTATGCATATTTAAAGTCACTCAGGGAAACTTGCAAAATCTTGGCCTTGTGAGCTAGAATTCGCATTTTAGCTTCTTATCTAAGAGACTAGCAAACTTTTCAATCGAAAAGACTTAACAAAAGCTTCAAAATTTTTAAATTTTTCACAATTTTTGCACAATTTTTTTTTTTTTTTTAATTTCTAAGGAAAAGCGGGTTCTGAGAGAAACACGGCGAAATAAGCAAGTGCGGTCAAATCAAATCGAAGATTACCCTACCCCAGACTAGAGCGAAACATTGTCCTCAATGTTTAAAGCAAGGTATCAACGAAAATCTAAAAGCCGTTTATTAAGTATGCTTAAAGATAAACGTTAGTTGATAAGATTAGGATATCGGTTTCCTTCAACATCGATCATGAAACTCGGTGGAGAAAAGACAAACTTGAGCACGAGAGTCTTCATATCGGCAAAATCTACACACAACATCACAAACAACCAAACACGAAAATCGAAGAGGCGGACCCTTGGCGTCACTTATTAGAAAATAGAAAGAAGATAGATGGATAAGCATGGGGTGCCTCCCGAAGCGCCATCTTGTTTTTGATCACCGAGTCGCTAGCTTGACTCGTCCCAATTCATTTGTCCTTGGGGAAGAAAGTGGTAGAGATACCAGGGTCAAAAACGGTGTCCTCATTCTTGAAAGAATGATACTGGGTGGGTTGGGAGGGAAAGAAAGTGTCGGGCTCAAGCACATAAAGGTTAAATCCTCCCGAACTCACAAAAGGTTTTTCAAGAAAGATCGATCCATCATCCGGTGGTTTTGCGGGCGGACGAAAAGATGACGGATCAAGATGAGAATACTCCAAAGGAGAAGGGAGTCCATGGTACAAAGAAATGCATTTCGAAGGTTCAATAATGAAGGCATCCAAGATAGGATCCTTTTTCCGAATAACTTTGGTGATAAGAATGTACTCTCCGAAGAGTATCCCAGGGTTAAAAATCTTGTCCTCGGTGAGGAAGGAAATCAAAGTATCATCTACGTGAAAATCCTCACGAGAGAGGAATCACTCTCGGATAAAAATAGTGTGGGACCTCGATTCAACAAGCTCATCGATTGAAATCTTAACTTCCTTATCTTTCTTGGAAAACGGATCATCATATTCGTTCTCTTCATTCTTAGAAAGAATCGAGTCGGTGGGAGCAAGTTCATCGGTGAACTTCTCAAAGTAAATCGACGGATCTTGATATAACAAATATTCAATTTCGCGTAAATCGGCTTTAAAATCAAAGATGTCATCCTCACTTCCCGGTGGAAGAGGATCCATGCGAGCGAGTTCATCGGCGAACTCCTCGAGAAGTAAATCAATGGAAAAATCCTTGAGCTCGGGCTCCGAAGGATTAAAAGACGGCTTGACTTCTTGAATAACTTTTCGAATCTCCGTAAAGCATTTGTTCAATCAAGCGAATATCTCCTTCGATATCGATATCGGCATTATCAATTTCGGTGAAACCGAATCACTTTTCAAATAAGCCTCAATTTCTTTCATGATAGAATCATCTTCCTCATATTGAGTATGGGAAGGGATATTTTCAGAAGAAAAAGTGGGGTTGCCACTCAAAGAAAACTCGGTGTTTTTAGGAATAAGATCAACCCGATACACAGAAAGTGGAGGTGGGACAAGTGGTGTGCTCTTAGAGCTAGCATTCTCCACCACAACCGTTGTAGTCTCCTTTTCTAGTTTCTTCTTTTGCTCAGCACGTATCGTAGACAAACTCTTAACCGTGAAACGTGAAAGACTCGGATCAATTCTTGATATCTTAGGCCCAACTTTTTGAACAACCGGAGGTTGGACGTTGTTGGTAATTCCGTTATTAGTAGGAATTTCCGGGTCCTTTGTCACCTCGGTGTTACTAATTTTGGCCACATCATATTGTTTGGTAAAAGATTTAGAAGTATGGTTAACGTTAAACGTGACGGCTTCTTTTCCAACTCTTAAAGTGATTTCTCCTCCATACACATCAATCAACGCATGGCCCGTCCTTAGAAGCATCTTCCGAGAATAAGGGGCACGAGGGTCGACATCGAAATCAACGACAACAAAATCCGGCGGGAAAATCGAACTTCCCACTTTAACAAAAACATCCTCGGCTATACCGATTGGTTGAGTCGTAGTTCGATCGGCTAGCTCGAGGGTCATACATGTCGGGGTAAGTGGAGGCAATGAAAGCTTATCGTAAATTGATTTCGGCATCAAATTGATACTGCGCCAAGATCGGCCAAGGCGAACCTTGAATAATTCCTTGAAAATCACACGGAATGAGGAACTTGCGGGGTCACCTAACTTTTCGGAAGTTTCTTGAGAATAACCGTGAACAATTCTCATTCAAAGGCGTTTTGCCAAATCCACAATTTTCTCTTTGTTACTTAACATTCCTTTTAGTGTCGAAACAAACTTAGGCATGAGAAGAAGAGCATCCATGAAGCTAATTTGAAGTGAAGATCTTGAAATATTTGAAAGAATTTTTCCATTTGAAGATTTGCTTGTTCACGTTGCTTTTGATCATTCATCCTTGACGGGTATGGAAGTGTTGTTTTGAGTTAGTCTTTTAACCGGAGCATCCTCGGGCTCGAAATCGGGACAACCGTGGGTTGGACATTCTCGATACTCCCTTATCGAGAGGAAGCACGGGTCCTTTGTCACCCCGGTCTCACGGTCTACCACACGAGAAGAAGAAGAATTAGTGGTAGAAACCGTGGGTCCATCATAAGCAACACCACTTGTGTAGTGATAGCTTTCATGTCACCTCTCGGGTTAGGAATGGTATTACTCGGAAGAGAACTCGAGGGTTGAGAGTAAGACGTAGAAGGTTGATTAGCTTGAAAGAAACTAGCCATCATATCCTTAATTTCTCTCATATTCTTGTTATTCGTAACTTCCATGTCTCTTTTGAAATCCGTCCTCATGCTGCTAATTTGAGTTTGCAAATTTCGAATGGTGCTATCGGAACTCTTTATGTAAGATAGAAACTCATTGTTCGGAACAGCTTGATATTGTTGTTGAGAAGGTTGTTGATAAACTTGAGGTGGAGGAGCTTGGTAGTTTTGATTACCATGGTGAGATTGGCTCTCGGTTTTGATTGTAAGATTGGTTTTGATAACGGTTTTGGTTTTGTTGAGGAGCGGGTGCAAAACCGGTGGTCCCATTTGGTTGGCACGGTATCCTTGGTTACGATTACGAACCGGATTAGCGATGCTACGGAAGCATTTCGAGATCGCCATCGGTGGCTTGACAATTATAGTGCGGATGAGGACCACCGCAAATAACACATGTTTGATGAACGGCTTTGGTGGTTGATTTATGAATCTTAAACTCTCATCATAGAATTAATAGCATCAGTCAGTCCACTTAACTCACTCCTCTGAATGTAGTTGTCGTTCGAAGTGATCTTAGAAACAACCGGTCGGTTCCTAGATGAAGAAACTTTTGACTTATTTTCGATAATCGTTCTAATATCGGTGGGCATTCGACTCAAGATATTACCACCGGCGGCCGCATTAAGCGAATCTTGATCGGATGGAGTAAGAGCATTATAGAACGTATCAATCTGATGAAGATCGGTAAAACCGTGATTTGGGCATTTACGTAAAAGTTCCTTGAATCTATCCCATGCTTCTCCAAAACTCTCGTCAAATTTTTGTTGAAAATTTATGATTTGATTTCGTAACATTGTTATTTTTGACGGAGGAAAGAACTGGTTCACAAACTTCTTAGAAAGATCTTCCCATGTGGTAATTGACTGAGGGGGTTCTTTTTCGAGCCAAGTCCGGGCTGCCCCCTCAAGGAAAATGGAAACAATCTCAACTTAATCGACTCATGAGAGGCGCCCGAAAGTTAATCGTGGAAGCAACTTGATTAAACCAGCGGAGATGTGCGTGGGGCTCTCATGGTCTAAACCACGAAAGGTTTATTAGACACCAATTGTATTAGATTTGTTTTAGTTCAAAATTTTCGGTGTTAATTGGTGGAAATACGATAGCATCACCGTAGCCGTCTCACGGGAGCTTGAAGTAACTCGTTCATCGTTCGAGTGTGCGCCATGACGGGTTCTTCAACGATAGTACGTAACTCGAGATGCGTCTATTCTTTGATTACGTCTCGTCGTGATTGAGGCGAGTGCGCATGCACTTAAAAACCAAGTCAATTAAAAGAAACCGATATTCGAAAACACGGTGAACTTAAACCAATAATCCCAAGTGAATAAATCACCTCTACAAGACAAACGCAAGCGAGCGGAGAAGCTTTGTAGGTCGTGTGAAGCTTATTAAAACCCGCTTCTTCGACCGCAATTTAATGTCGGGCCGTCCTTATACCCACCACACGTTTGTTTATCCGATGAAGTAAATAAACTCACAAGCGACACAAAGGCAAGTTTTGATCTTTTGTTGGGAACTTATAATGATAACACCTCCGTTGAGAATGTTATATACTTGGTGTCTTCTATTTATTATCAAAACAAAGAAAATCTTTTGTATTTTTAATCGATATATATATACAAAGAAAAGGAAAATATTTTTTACTTTTTATTTTATAGAAAAATAGTAACTTCACGAATGAAGGATCTCGAGTCACTAATCGTCAAACCTCAAACGATATTGTCGTGACACAACCTCCCCGGCAGCGGCGCCAAAATTTGATTTATCGAATTAAGGGTTATGGGGTTATGTGTGTGGATAAAACCTCAATATCAATATCAAAAATAATCACGAAGATAGATTCAAATTCTCTTAGGAAAAGAATAATAAATCAAATCCGTGTGTGATTGTGTATACGGATTAGACACCGAATCGTTTTCCCAACGAGGCGTGAATTGCCAACGTCGTTTTGGTTGAATTTAATGCTCGATGTTTTGATTTGTTTGTTTTGATTATTAAACTACGGAATAGGGAAAGTAATTAAGGAATCTATTTTACGGAAATCCTAAGTGCGATTATAACTAAAACGTAATTAATAAGCGTAATTAAAATGCAACTACGTCTAAATTATATCCTAAAAATGCCTAAAACTACTTTTATGCTAAAAATGATATTAGAAAACTAATTTAGAATTAAAACTATTTTTTTTTTTTTGGAATTTTCTGAATTTTATTTAAATTAAAAACTAATTTTCAACTATTTAATCTAAATTAAATTACTAAAAATTATGAAATTTAAGGAGAAAAATATGAAACTACTTTCTAAAAATCTAAAATATCATAAGAGACTTTTCAAAACTATTTTTGTATTTTTCAGATTAATTTTCTATTTTCTACTAATTTAAAACTATTAAAAACTAATTTAAATTATGAAAAATACCAAATTAAAGGGGAAAAATAAGGAAAAATCTTTTATGCTTTTATATTTTTCTTAAACGAGAAAATTGAAAAATTATTTTTTGAACTTTTCTTAATTAATTGCAATAAAACCTATTTAAAAGTGATTAAAATCTATTTTTAATTAAGAAAAATACTAAATGGTGACCAAAATGATGAAATTTTAGGAAGATTCTAAAAGTGCTCTTGGTTTTATGAAAATAAGAAATATGGGGCTTATGTGTAGAAATCAAGAAATTGCAGTGTAAATTAATACCAAATAAGCACTTATAATTAAGCTAAAAGCTTCTACTGAATTTAAGCTAAGGGAATCTTAAAGGAACCTAGAAATGACGGTGATAGAGCTATGGGAGCATACAATAGGCTAGTTATTAAGGGATGATTAAGCTAAAGTGGAAAGGACTTAAAGAAATAAGCTAATAAGCTAAGGGATCATTCAAATAAGCTATAAGGAGAGTAAGACCTAATATGCTATCTATATTAAGGTATCTAAGAGTGATTTAAGCTAATCTTAAAGTCTAATAAGCTATATAGGCTAGCTGTGAAACCTCTAATTCCAACGATTAAGCGAGAAGTGGGACAACCTTTGAGCTTATTTATAAGCTAACAAACCATTTTTTATTCCAAGATAAACTAGATCGGATGTGAACCATGTTCCAAAGTCTACAAAAACAAGTTTCAAAAGTTTTGAAGCTCAAACAAAGAGTTCTGAGTTCGACAAAAGGGTGCTCAAGGACTTACAGGACTGTTTTCTTGATCATGATTTGGACAGATTTGAAAAGCCAATTTTGAGCTTGTAAAAGTTGTTGAAAATTCTTGAAACGATTATAAGTGAACTAAAAGCGCTAAACTATTCATAAAACTAATTTTTTTTGTGTTTTTTGAAGGGATTTGGACAGTAAAACAGCTAGAGAAATTGACCCACAAAACTGTTTTAACAGCAAACTGAGGTAAGCACTCAACCTACCAAACTGACCCAAATGATTTTGCACTAATTAGACACTGACTTAAAACTTTAAGACACACTAACTAGGACCAAATGAACTTCAAAACAACAATGAAAAGGAATTTAATCCTCTAGCGCCACTCTTTGTTTTGATAAAACCAATTTACTCAAACTTTAAAAACTAAACATCCACTACTAGAGACTACAAAAGACCTTAAAAGTACTTATCCGGCAAGATTAAACCTAATGAGAGCTTAAAGAGCTCATCAAATGACCAAAAGTGGTGAGGAACCCACAGTGCCAAACACCCCTTTATCAAGAGTGTTTGGCAGAATTGGCCTAGATAGGTTTGTTAAGCTGGAAATCTTAAAAGACAAAAGTGTAGACACCTTATTTAATAAGAGAGAAAGCTATTTCAGAAAGGAATAAGCAAAAGAGATAAGCAAATAAGCAGTTTGACTTTCTTTGACCTTTTTTTTTTTTTTGTAATAACTGAATAAGAACAAAATAAGAATGGTAAAACAAGCTCACATAAGCTATATAGAGCTTATATGAGCTGAAACAAACAATATCTAGAGCTTGAATCAAAGGAATAGTTCGGATTAAAGCAAGAAATGAAATACTTGAAAATTTTATTTAAAACTTAAAGTGAGATTACAAAACAAACCGACTAAACCATTCTTGAAAAGCTTAAAAGATACAAGAAATGAAAATTGAAATGTAAATTGCTACTAAACTACACGAATACAATGTGATCACAATGGTCCTATTTATAGCAGAAGTGGAGAGGGTCTTGGGATCCTTGAGAAGAGCCTAGAAGCAGAATTGAGAGCCACACAATCCTTCCACCTTCACTTTGTCCAATCATTGCCTTCCATGTAGCTTGATGATGTGCTTCGACCAATAGCTGTGTGACAGTTGTCCACGTGGCTGACAAGTCAGAGGAGGGAAGTGTTTCTAGAAGGGTAAATAGATTCTAGGTACGAGGTTATTGTTTGGGAAGTGAATTGGTGGTGTTT
Organism: Chrysanthemum lavandulifolium; assembly: GCA_022545495.1. Taxonomy (NCBI): domain Eukaryota; kingdom Viridiplantae; phylum Streptophyta; class Magnoliopsida; order Asterales; family Asteraceae; genus Chrysanthemum; species Chrysanthemum lavandulifolium. Next base: position 4,148,828 of record CM040244.1, read on the forward strand.
GGGGTGTGTTTGGGTGGTGAATTAGTGGGAGGAAGGAGATGTCTGGTTTAGGCGCGTTTGGCTTAAAATAATATAACTCAAATCATTGACCGGGTTCTAGAGCTTTGACTTGGGTAATTATTTCGGGTAAATTGAGTTTTCGGGTAAAAGGGTTTAATAACCGGGTAGTGGGGTTTAAGTTTATTGGACTCGGGTACTGTTTTGAGATTGGGCCGTGGCTTGGTGGATTGGATACTTGGATTGGATTATGTAATGGTTAGGTAGAATATGTGATCCAAGTAGTAACCATAGGGACCAAAAGTGTAATTTCGGATTTCCAAGGGACTAATCATGTACTTCTGAAATTATCATCCAAGGATCACTCTTGACAATCTTCAATAATCTAGGGACTGATTTGCAAATTTCTGAATCTTTAAGGGCCATTATTGCCAATTCTTTGAAAGTTGAGGACTATTTCGACATTTCTTCAAACAAATCATCCTCGAGATTGGAAATCTTCAAAATGCATAATTCGACCTTAGGCTCATAAAGCTCTCTTAATCTCTCGTGCTCGGTTTACGTCGATTTGAGTCCTTTTGCGTGTTTTACATATCCGTACTGCACATGCATAAACTCGAAAACCACAAATATTAGCAATAAACGGCTCTTTCTTGGTTATTTTGGGTCTATTTTGACAATGAAAAGGTATGTGTTTTAGCACATACCAAGACCAGATAGAATGCTCGACCACGTCATGGAGGAATTTCAATGTTACGATCTTGTGGGCCTTCTATCGCCAACGCCAGTTTGGACGATTACCTCCTTGATTGGGAGTTCTTTTAGCTTTGGACGGTATTGCGAAGGTGATCTAGACTTCCACACTCGTAACATGCTTTCCTCCGTCCTTGATTTCCATTCTGTTTGAACAATTTCGCGAAGTGACCCGTCTGTCCACATTTGCCGCACCTTGGCGATCTCCTAAGTGATGATAATTACATCGAGTGCACAAAGGATGTGGACTGCATATCCTTTGCGCTCTGGGTGGTCGCCCATAGTTACGAGTTATTCGGCGCCTCTTGTTTTGCTTGATTACGGTCTCGGTTTCCTGGTGATCCTCACGTCGCTTTCGTCCATTGTCGTTTGCTTTTGTTAGTTCTCCGGACCGGATCACATCATTTGTCAGCGATCGCCATACTCACGGTGACTTCGAGTGGTTGGTTTCGACGGTGACATCCTCTAATTTACGGTATCAATCCCGTATATATCGGTCAATCAACTTCTCCACGGTGGAAACCATGTGAGGAACCATCCTAGTTAACTCGTGGAACCGAATCGTGTACTTGTCGATCTCTACTCCTACCATCAAGTGGTTCCAAAATTCTTCTTCCGTTTACGCACTTCATCTTTTCTGCGGTACTCATCGGTTAGTAGTTTCTTGAATGCTTCCCAAGATAATGCATTTGCGGCCCTCTTCCTCGATCCAGTTGGTTGTTCCACCGGTCAAAGCTCGTCCTGCAGAGACCAACAGAGAACTCAACCTTGTTTTCTTCAAAGCATTTCGTGATACTAAGCTTCGACTCAACATTCTCGAACCAAAGTTAGCGATCCAATGGCACCCTCGGTACCATGAAATTCCATTAGCTTACATGTCATGAAAGTTTTGTAGTTGCATCCTTGACCGCGTTTGAAGTACCTTCTCGGCGTTGGTTCTTCTAGCATCGAGATGTGTTATAATTTGAGTGAGTAGATCCGCTATTCCGATGGCGTTGTTGTCCGGATTGTCATTGTTGTTTGGGTTGCCGTTGTTGTTGCCTCCCGGCGTGTGTTTCTTGCAGCCATGATCCTCGATGGACCAAAACATCGGGTTGAGTAAACGACATTCGAGCGAAGTCGATGAGGTGCGAACGGTGGTAATGTGTTATAGTGAATCGAAATATGACAAGATCGGGGACATGCTATGTCTAACAAGTCGAGCGATGGAAAAGAGAAGATATGAACAAGGTGCGGTAATGTAGACGTGAGCGTAAAACATGCTATGCATACCCACCCGACCAATGCAACTTCGGTGACCGGACTCAAAAGACTCGACTAAACATGATTTAAAACTACTACTCTTATCATTGCATGGTTCTTCATAAATTAGACATAGTTGATCGGGCTATGTATAATTTATGATTAACGATCAACGATAGGACTAGATGACTCGGATGATGTTCAATGTTTAATTAAATAATATACAAAAAAAATTTATTCGGTTATAGGCGTGATTTTTATTTTGAAAATCGGCATTCTCTATAACCTTTGGCTCGTACCAATCATCACACCCTCGCCGGAGGCGAAACACGAGTGTAACGGAGGAACATAAGCACAAGATAATAGAACATACCAACGTTAATATTTAAAGAGAGAATACACCATTACAATACCGGTTTAGCCATCATCGGCAAATATATTACAAAGTTTAGTTCCCAAAATATTGAGTTCTATTACATAATGATTTGTAGTGACAAGTGAAAACTTCATTATGCAAGACTTGGTAGAAAAAGCTTACTAACGATCACCTGAAATGCATGAGAGAAAAACGGGTCAACTATGAAAATAGTTGGTGAGTAAACATGTTTAGCAAAATAAGAAAAACTCGTAAGAAACATTCAAAGCTTTCGGTCAATGAAAATGGTCCACAAAGCAAAGGCATTGTAAATCCACTCAGTTCCAAGTTCCGCCCATACAAAACTTGCAACCTGTGTATTCACAACCCATTGCACAAAAGATAGCGTATGAAGTAGTCAAGTATAAGCGATCATAATAGTTCACAATATAGTACCACGAATATAATAATTCGTGGATGCTACCGATGAAACCAAAATTAAGTGGGTGCCACTACCCAAAGTTATGTTGGGTGCCTCTTCCCAAAGATATCTTGGGTGCCTCTTCCCAAAGATATACTGGGTGCCTCTTCCCAAAGATATCTTGGGTGCCTCTTCCCAAAGATACGCTCCAACACGGAGACTTTATAGTGATGCTCCGAACATGGGAGACTTTATAGTGATGCTCCGAACATGGGAGACTTTATAGTGATGCTCCGAACATGGGAGACTTTAGGTCAAGGTCATAACATGTACGGTTCAATAAATTCCAACAAGTCATAAATTCGTATTTAAGTTCAAGGATTTGTTTCAAATTCACATGTTCTAGTCAAACTAGTTAATAAAAGTAGTAAACAATTTAGCTCAAGAACGGTTCATGCATTTCGCCCCAAAAATATAGTAAAACGGTAAAAAGGGGGTGTGATTACTCACCTCGTAAACTGTTGTGATGACAAGAGTGAGTACACTGAGGTATAATGTGATGCTTAACCGGGTCCTATTACGAATGATATGATATGTAATAAGTTGCAATGTAATGTTATGCATGCATTTCGTATGTTATTTATACCATTTGCGAGTTTTGAAAATAATACTTATAGTCGAAAAATACTCTTTTGACGTCTTGACCATTCAAAAATTACTTTACAAGTATTTACGTCAAAATGTCATCCTACAATGGTTTTATAATGATTTATGGTGAAATTTTCACTTTTAAATCGCAAAACAATGCCGTCGGAAATTTCATGAAATTAACAAAAATGGCTCAAAAAACTAGTCGTAAAATAATGTACGTCGCACGTTAGAGAACGAACTCGACGGTTTTGGAAAGTTTGTATCGAAATCTAGAAGTTTTAGTTCAGGAGTTTTCGTCACCGGGGTCTCGAACATAAAGATAATAAGGGTTAAAGATGGTGATTTTGGCTAATTGTTATGTAAAAAAGTGAGTTTCGGCCAAGTTTAAACATCCGTAATTAATTTATTACAACTCCGCTATACAAACGGCTTGTCGTTTTGAAAAATATGCTCGGTGATCTAAATTTTACTAGAAGACATTTCGTTCCAAAAAGTTCCACATCATGGTTAAAAACAGCCTCCAACATGGTCGTTTTAGTTACCGTAACACTTGTCTCGTAAAATAATATAGTTTTTCAGAAAATAATAGTTACGGCAAATTTATGAAAACGTGCATATCTTTGTCGTTTCAAATCCGTTTTCTACGTATAATACGTCCTTAGCTTCGTATCAAAGTATACTAATAGATTTTTGATAAGTCGAAATAATTTGTGAAGCTTAAGGCTCGTTTTTGACCCGAACAAACCAAAAATATGTTGCTGAATTTTCTGAAAAATATATTTTTCGTCGTCAAACTTGTAAAATCCATAACTTCTTCGTTATAACTCCGTTTTAATCCGTTCAAGCGGCCACGGATTCGTTTTAAAGTATATTTTCTAAATATCAAGGCCAAAATGTCGTGTTTCTGTCGGATTTTCCAGAAAATCAAAACAAGGACAGAACACATTTATATACTTATCGAAAATAGTTTTTCTCGGACAAAACCTATTCTAATCCCTTCAAATCAACTCCAAAGCTAATCTAATCATACCATACACCTTCTTAGGGTGTCATGGGTTCCTAGACATCATCAAGACCAACACATACCAAGGGATAATTATAGGATGACCTCTTATATATATATATAACTCTAAAATCAATGGAAAATGGTATAAACAACACAAATCATGCATGCTTGCTCCAAAAATGAAGAGATGGATATGAGATGATAAGGAAACATGAAAATGAAAGAAACATGCTTACAAGTACTATGATGAGGTGCAAAGAACCAAGGTTTAGCCTAAACACTCTTGGTTTTTATTTCAAAACCTAATAAAGAGTGTGATTCTAGATTGTTTTAACACTTGAGAAAAATTTTGTGATGATCCCTTGTAAAACCTCTTGATGGCCGGTTGGGAAGAACCAAAAGAGAGAAGGAAAATGTTTTCTAACACTTGATGAATGATGAGAATGAAAATGAGTGAATAAATGAGTAAGATTTTTGAAGTATATGTGTAGATTTTTAATCAATCAAGAACCATACTTATATTTAATGCCCCCCTCCCCTAAGGGCCGGTTTTGGGGGACATGTGTCCTCAAAATATCTTTTTTTTTTTTTTTTTTTTTATTTATCATGTATATACTTGTATAGTTGTAAGAAAATGTAAGTGAAATGTTGTGTAGTAATAACTTTGTAAAGTAAATGGTAGCTTTTAGGTAAAAAGAGATTTTTAATAGATCAAAGTAGAATGTAATGAGATAATAAAAATTATAAAAATACATTCCTTGTGAAATTTGAGTGATAAAATAATTATCGTGTAGTTTTTAAGAAAAACGTCGTAATAATATAAATTCAACGATTTATATACGAAATAAATTTAAAACACTAGGTAAACTCAAAATATAGTTTTTATAAACTAAATGTAAGTATAAAAATATATCGGGATCATTTTTGAAAGTAACGGATTAAATATTTAAAATAACAACTCACGCGATAACGTTTATTTAATATAAAATTCACGCGTTAAATGTGAAATGCAATGTCATGAATGAACTAACATGATGCATATATAATTTAAGAAATGACCGGAATTTGAGAATTGTGACAAACATGCTTAGCTAACTTACTTGGGTCCTTAATCTCTACACCGGGAGCTTCGGGAGTTGAGATATCATTAACCTTCTTGTCACTATTGGTTATGGCTTTCATGAGGTTATCTATCTTCCTATCCATATTGGCTTGTTGTTGGTTAAAACATTCCGAGAGCTTAGCTATTTGAGCTTCTTGGGATGCGACTATGTTTTGCAACATCCCTTCTATGTTTTGTTGGGTGGGGCCATGAGATGGGGGCCAAAAGAAATCATTAGATGTGAATTCTTTGGTTTGTCCCCAATAGAAGTCGGGTTTGCCGTTCCACGCTTCTCGGGCGTCATTGAAAGTCCTAGGTCCGGGTGTTGTAGGGAATCTTCCTCCCGTTCCATTGGTACGCGAGGATTCGTAGTCAACGGAAGTTTGTTCGGGGAATCTTGTGCAATTATGAGTGTTATGAGGATCACTACATGGCTCACATGAGGAAGAAACTTTGTTCACTTGGCGTGAAGACTTCTGATTTTCGTAGGAGCTCATTAGGAATTTGACTTGATCAAAGCTCGAGCATCCTACGGTCGGAAGATTGTGAGTCAATGGGAGGCAAGGAGATTGCCTTTATGGTTTTGGGCAACTCACGGGGGTCATTCCAACTTTCGTTGTCATAGAGAGCAAGGTCCTCTATTATACCCCATGATTCTTCCGCGGTGAGATCACTAAGTTTTCCACCGCCGCTTGGTCAATGGATCGCTTGGTGGGAAGTTGACATGATCATAGAAGAGTTGGACTTGGAGCCAAAGATCAATGCCGTGATGAGGGACTTTATGGAGTAAGTCCTTGAATCGAGTCCATGCTTCAGAGAGATTCACCTTGATGTTGTTGGAACATCAAGATTTCATTCCTAAGCTTAGTGGTTCTCCGGTGGGAAAAATTGAGCAAGGAAGCGAGAGTGAGGTCATCCCAACTTGAGATGGAGCCGGCGGGAAGTCGCTCAAGCCAATTACTAGCTTGGTCCCGTAGAGAATGGAAGAGACGCAGACGCGTGGTCTCCCAGTAGTAGCATCGAGGTCGATGGAATCGAAAATTTTAAGGAAATCCTTAAGATGCGGATTAGGATCTTCGGAACGAAGTCCATGGAATGCACATCCGTTTTGCACCAACCGGATGGTGTCGGATCGCAGGGCCATAGTTTGGGCTTGGTCGAGAAGCTCAATGGTGTTTCTATAGCCTAGGTGGCTTGGTCTCGAATATTCACCAAGAGTACGGGCTCTTGGCGGGTCATTGGGTGGTAGGTTGATGAATGGTGGTGGGTTATCAGCTTCCATGATGAAAAGTGATGGGGTTTACGAACAAGGGTCACGAAGAAGGGGGATAGACTACGAGGAAGCTAAAAATGGAAAAATTTTTACTTGATAGGAATCTAGCAAAGAAACCTAAACGCGGTGGACTCCTAACTAGCTATTCTATTCCCGAACGGATCCAAAACTCTACACGCGTCGTTCGGGGTCAAAGGAACTTCCTTTCGTCGAGCAAGTTTTCAACACCCTAGGCGAGTGAACCTAATCGTTGTAGTGTAGTATTAGGGTAAGCCACGGAATTGATATCGTTCTCTGGGGAATAGGAATGCTAGTGAGAAGTTACTACGCTAAGGTTGGGGTTGAGGAAGATTATTTTTTTCTTTTATGTTTTTAGGAAATGGAAAGGTACGAATCTCGGGTTTGAATTTGGGGGTTTTGGTATTTCTACCGATTACTCTACTTATCTAATTATTTAATCTAGTGGTAGTCTCACGTCTAATTATTGTGTGCTCGTATGATGATTTAAAGATGTGTTTACTTAGGTTTTATTACTCCTTAATTATCTCCTATTGATGGTTGAATTGTCACGTCCTTATTCTTAATCGCGTTGTGTGTCTAAGGTCGTAGGGTATGCGTTTATCCCTAACTCTTTGAAACTACCAAAGGTTAATGCCTAAAAAATCTCTAGGATTTATAAACTTAACACTAAGGTACTCTTCGGATGTTTTAGCCTACAATGACTCTAGGTACTATAAGCTAAGGTTCACAAAGATTAATCATGCATTAACTACACAACGGATGACCTATCGCAATACTAGATCATTAACAATTAAGATAAGGGACAACCAATCAATATTCAATAATCAAGTTTCATATTTCCTAACAAAACACACAAGTAAATTAGCCGGAGATGGGAAACATGCAAGCATACACACAATTAATTGAAGACATAATTGAATTAATGAAGTAAAACACTTATCTTGATGTAAGATAGGGTATGGAACCCTAAAATATTGTACAAGACAGCCTAAAATACTGTACAAGACTGCCTAAAACACTTATCTTGATGTAAGATAGGGTATGGAACCCTAAAATACTGTACAAGGGCGATCCTCACATTTTGGGTGGAATTTAAGTGGTAAAGGGTTTTTTGTGCTAGTCATGCAACTTCCCATCCATGAGACGCTTTTGTTAGGACTAATGGCCCACTCCTATATGTCATGAAAAATTAAAAATTTGGTGCCAAAATTAACCTAACCGACATTTTCTCATAGTTTATTACACAAATGCAATTGGACAAAGCAAATAATCAAGGATAAGCATAGTTTCAAAGTTCCGTTTTATTTTCCTCCCTACACTTAAACCGAACATTGTCCCCAATGTTCCCGAAATTATCAAAGTTATGATAATGGAAGGTAATTAAAATGAAAGAAACTAGTACTCCCTTGATTAGCTCGGTAGGATCCGTATAAAGTGGTGGTTACATCTTTCTTCAAGAAGAACGTTTGCGTGAAAAGCTCCTTCTCATCTTATGTATCTTCTTCTTGGTAAATTAAAGCTGCACACATGAAGAAAACAAACGAAACCTTCGCGTAAAATCGGTGGTAATAATATATATAGGACTCTACTAAACTAGGATATAATGCTTGTGTAATGGATGTTTACAGAATTTTTGGAAAATTAAGACCTGGAAATTTCCAAAAATTTATAAGTAGCACAGAAAACGAGAAAAAGTAATCAGTTGTTTCTGCTCCTTCCTGACGCGTCGTTGCGATCTCGACGTCAAAGTTATCCTGACAAAAACTGGTCTGCGATATTCTAGAAAAAAATTCTGGAAAATTTACATCTTTAGAATCTGGAAAAATTTCCTGCAAAACATCCATTATGTCTCGATACAAGCATTTGACTCGAACAAACACACATGTATATCTTTTAATTAATTGAAATTCTCATGTTTATGTTTCTTTTGAAAACGTGTGTAATCCTCCCTACACTTATCCCTTATGTAAAATACCTTTATATGTAATTAGGATGAGGTTAAAACAAAATAAAGCATATTTACAAGTTAAACATGAGAATAAACAATCAATAAAAGATACACGACACAAACAAGCAAACAATTAAGCATGGGTTGCCTCCCACGAAGCGCTTTTCTCTATTTATGAGTCTTGTAGCTGGACTCGAAGTCGTGCCCCTACGTGACTTCACTACCGTCACCTTCTTCCTCATGACGGTCTCCATTGGGGGGTTCCATGTTGTAGAAGTGCCCTATGATGCACTTTTCTAAGAGGTCATCTTCTCCCCAATCGGTCCTATACTCCGGTCCTAGTTTCAAGCAATCCTTATAGAAACCTAGAATCTTGGCCATTACATAATCTACTCCCTTCTCCTTATCATCCTCATTCCTATAGTAGACCGATAGTTTAAGTTCCTTTTCATCATTGGAGAGTGATGAAAACTTCTCAATCTTAAACGGCATTTGGTAAGCTATATCATCGGTCTCATCTTTGAATCTTACTATCCCTAACGATGGATCATAAGTCATCCGGTGTTTTCTATGAAAGGCTTTTCTAGAATAACGTGGGACAAGCTAGGATCTATGGCCGTACTAATATCATTCACCACTATGAAATCAGAGGAACATGAAACAACCTACATACACGGGCAATCCTTAACTCTACCAAGAAAATTGCAACTAACCCTAGGATTATCAGGGTCTTGCCTAGTTACGATAGGCTTCTTCATTACCCAATCATAATAGGTGCTAGTCATGATATTTATTGGGGACTTGCGGTCAATGTATGCTTTCGCCACAAAAGGGTGTCCTATGCAACATGGTATGTTAAGATTCCAAGGGTTCCCAAACTTGATCCTAGGGCTTTTCGTAACGTACATGTGACGGAGGTCTCGTACTAAATGTGGGTGGCGAGAGAGCTCTTCTTCTGTAGGAAACTTATTGAAATAGTCATCGCCTACTTCACCTACTTCCTCCGTTGTTTCATCCTTAAGTGTTTCACTAACCTCAAGTACCGTTTCTTGGTTCGCTTCGTCATTTGTTCTTTTGGGCTTCACTAAGGTGATGGTATTGACGAATTGAACATGCTTAGCTAACTTACTTGGGTCCTTAATCTCTACACCGGGAGCTTCGGGAGTTGAGATATCATTAACCTTCTTGTCACTATTGGTTATGGCTTTCATGAGGTTATCTATCTTCCTATCCATATTGGCTTGTTGTTGGTTAAAACATTCCGAGAGCTTAGCTATTTGAGCTTATTGGGATGCGACTATGTTTTGCAACATCCCTTCTATGTTTTGTTGGGTAGGGCCATGAGATGGGGGCCAAAAGAAATCATTAGATGTGAATTCTTTGGTTTGTCCCCAATAGAAGTTGGGATTGCCCTTCCACGCTTCTGGGCCATTGAAAGTCCTAGGTCCGGGTGTTATAGGAATCTTCCTCCTGTTCCATTGGTACACGAGGATTCGTAGTCAACGGAAGTTTGTTCGGGAATCTTGTGCAATTATGAGTGTTATGAGGATCACTACATGGCTCACATGAGGAAGAAACTTTGTTCACTTGGCGTGAAGACTTCTGATTTTCGTAGGAGCTCATTAGGAATTTGACTTGATCAAAGCTCGAGCATCCTACGGTCGGAAGATTGTGAGTCAATGGGAGGCAAGGAGATTGCCTTTATGGTTTTGGGCAACTCACGGGGGTCATTCCAACTTTCGTTGTCATAGAGAGCAAGGTCCTCTATTAAAACCCATGATTCTTCCGCGGTGAGATCACTAAGTTTTCCACTGGCCGCTTGGTCAATAGATCGCTTGGTGGGGAAGTTGGCATGATCATAGAAGAGTTGGACTTGGAGCCAAGGATCAATGCCGTGATGAGGGACTTTATGGAGTAAGTCCTTGAATCGAGTCCATGCTTCGTAGAGAGATTCACCTTGATGTTGTTGGAACATCAAGATTTCATTCCTAAGCTTAGTGGTTCTCCCAGGTGGGAAAAATTGAGCAAGGAAGCGAGAGGTGAGGTCATCCCAACTTGATATGGAGCCGGCGGGAAGTCGCTCAAGCCAATTACTAGCTTGGTCCCGTAGAGAGAATTGGAAGAGACGCAGACGCGTGGTCTCCCGAGTAGTAGCATCGAGGTCGATGGAATCGAAAATTTTAAGGAAATCCTTAAGATGCGGATTAGGATCTTCGGAACGAAGTCCATGGAATGCACATCCGTTTTGCACCAACCGGATGGTGTCGGATCGCAGGGCCATAGTTTGGGCTTGGTCGGGAAGCTCAATGGTGTTTCTATAGCCTAGGTGGCTTGGTCTCGAGTATTCACCAAGAGTACGGGCTCTTGGCGGGTCATTGGGTGGTAGGTTGATGAATGGTGGTGGGTTATCAGCTTCCATGATGAAAAGTGATGGGGTTTACGAACAAGGGTCACGAAGAAGGGGGATAGACTACGAGGAAGCTAAAATGGAAAAAATTTACTTGATAGGAATCTTGCAAAGAAACCTAACGTGGTGGACTCTAACTAGCTATTCTATTCCCGACAACGCGCCAAAATTGATAACTCTACACGCGTCTTCGGGGTCAAAGGAACTTCCTTTTGTCGAGCAAGTTTTTCAACACCCTAGGCGGTGAACCTAATTGTTGTAGTGTAGTATTAGGGTAAGCCACGGAATTGATATCGTTCTCTAGGGAATAGGAATGCTAGTGAGAAGTTACTACGCTAAGGTTGGGGTTGAGGAAGATTATTTTTTTTCTTTTTATGTTTTTTAGGAAATGGAAAGGTACGAATCTCGGGGTTTGAATTTGGGGGTTTTGGTATTTCTACCGATTACTCTACTTATCTAATTATTTAATCTAGTGGTAGTCTATGTCTAATTATTGTGTGCTCGTATGATGATTTAAAGATGTGTTTACTTAGGTTTTATTACTCCTTAATTATCTCCTATTGATGGTTGAATTGTCATGTCCTTATTCTTAATCGCATTGTGTCTCTAAGGTCGTAGGGTATGCGTTATCCCTAACTCTTTGAAACTACCAAAGGTTAATGCCTACAAAATCTCTAGGATTTATAAACTTAACACTAAGGTACTCTTTGGATGTTTTAGCCTACAATGACTCTAGGTACTATAAGCTAAGGTTCACAAAGATTAATCATGCATTAACTACACAACGGATGACCTATCGCAATACTAGATCATTAACAATTAAGATAAGAGACAACCAATCAATATTCAATAATCAAGTTTCATATTTCCTAACAAAACACACAAGTAAATTAGTGGGAGATGGGAAACATGCAAGCATACACACAATTAATTGAAGACATAATTGAATTAATGAAGTAAAACACTTATCTTGATGTAAGATAGGGTATGGAACCCTAAAATATTGTACAAGACAGCCTAAAATACTTACAAGACAGCCTAAAACACTTATCTTGATGTAAGATAGGTATGGAACCTAAAATTTTACGATCCTCACATTTTGGGTGGAATTTAAGTGGTAAAGGGTTTTTTGTGCTAGTCATGCAACTTCCTATCCATGAGACGCTTTTGTTAGGACTAATGGCCCACTCCTATATGTCATCAAAAAATTAAAAATTTGGTGCCAAAATTAACCTAACCGGCATTTTCTCATAGTTTATTACACAAATGCAATTGGACAAAGCAAATAATCAAAGATAAGCATAGTTTCAAAGTTCCCGTTTTATTTTCCCTCCCTACACTTAAACTGAACATTGTCCCCAATGTTCCCCGAAATTATCAAAGTTATGATAATGGAAGGTAATTAAAAATGAAAGAAACTAGTACTCCCTTGATTAGCTCGGTAGGATCCGTATAAAGTGGTGGTTACATCTTTCTTCAAGAAGAACGTTTGCGTGAAAAGCTCCTTCTCATCTTATGTATCTTCTTCTTGGTAAATTAAACCTGCACACATGAAGAAAACAAACGAAACCTTCGCGTAAAATCGGCGGTAATAATATATATAGGACTCTACTAAACTAGGATATAATGCTTGTGTAATGGATGTTTACTGATTTTGGAAAATTAAGACCGAAATTTCCAAAAATTTATAAGTAGCTCATAAACGAGAAAAAGTAATCGCTTGTTTCGCTCCTTCCCGACGCCGTCAGGTTGCGATCCCGATGCCGTCAGTTATCCCGACAAAAACCGGTCTGCGATATTCTAGAAAAAATTCGGAAAATTTACATCTTTAGAATCTAGAAAAATTTCAAAAACATCCATTATGTCTCGATACAAGCATTTGACTCGAACAAACACACATGTATATCTTTTAATTAATTGAAATTCTCATGTTTATGTTTCTTTTGAAAACGTATGTAATCCTCCTACACTTATCCCTTATGTAAAATACCTTTATATGTAATTAGGATGAGGTTAAAACAAAATAAAGCATATTTACAAGTTAAACATGAGAATAAACAATCAATAAAAGATACACGACACAAAAAGCAAACAATTAAGCATGGGTTGCCTCCCACGAAGCGCTTTTCTCTATTTATGAGTCTTGTAGCTGGACTCGAAGTCGTGCCCCTACGTGACTTCACTACCGTCACTTTCTTCCTCATGACGGTCTCCATTGGGGGGTTCCATGTTGTAGAAGTGCCCTACGATGCACTTTTCTAAGAGGTCATCTTCTCCCCAATCGGTCCTATACTCCGGTCCTAGTTTCAAGCAATCCTTATAGAAACCTAGAATCTTGGCAATTACATAATCTACTCCCTTCTCCTTATCCTCCTCATTCCTATAGTAGACCGATAGTTTAAGTTCCTTTTCATCATTGGAGAGTGATGAAAACTTCTCAATCTTAAACGGCATTTGGTAAGCTATATCATCGGTCTCATCTTTGAATCTTACTATCCCTAACGATGGATCATAAGTCATCCCGGTGTTTTCTATGAAAGGCTTTTCTAGAATAACGTGGGACAAGCTAGGATCTATGGCCGTACTAATATCATTCACCACTATGAAATCTGTAGGGAACATGAAACAACCTACATAGACGGGCAATCCCTTAACTCTACCAAGAAAATTGCAACTAACCCTAGGATTATCGGGGTCATGCCTAGTTACGATAGGCTTCTTCATTACCCAATCATAATAGGTGCTAGTCATGATATTTATTGGGGACTTACGGTCAATGTATGCTTTGCCACAAAAGGTGTCCTATGCAACATGGTATGTTAAGATTCCAAGGGTTCCCAAACTTGATCCTAGGGCTTTTCCTAACATACATGTGACGGAGGTCTCGTACTAAATGTGGGTGGCGAGAGAGCTCTTCTTCTGTAGGAAACTTATTGAAATAGTCATCGCCTACTTCACCTACTTCCTCCGTTGTTTCATCCTTAGGTGTTTCACTAACCTCAAGTACCGTTTCTTGGTTCGCTTCGTCATTTGTTCTTTTGGGCTTCACTAAGGTGATGGTATTGACGAATCGAACATGCTTAGCTAACTTACTGGGTCCTTAATCTCTACACCGGAGCTTCGAGTTGAGATATCATTAACCTTCTTGTCACTATTGGTTATGGCTTTCATGAGGTTATCTATCTTCCTATCCATATCGGCTTGTTGTTGGTTAAAACATTCCGAGAGCCTAGCAATTTGAGCTTCTTGGGATGCGACTATGTTTTGCAACATCCCTTCTATGTTTTGTTGGGTAGGGCCATGAGATGGGGGCCAAAAGAAATCATTAGATGTGAATTCTTTGGTTTGTCCCCAATAGAAGTCGGGTTTGCCGTTCCACGCTTCTCGGGCATCATTGAAAGTCCTAGGTCCGGGTGTTGTAGGGAATCTTCCTCCCGTTCCATTGGTACGCGAGAATGCGTAGTCAACGGAAGTTTGTTCGGGGAATCTTGTGCAATCATGAGTTATATGAGGATCACTACATGGCTCACATGAGGAAGAAACTTTGTTCACTTGGCGTGAAGACTTTGGATTTTCGTAGGAGCTCATTAGGAATTTGACTTGATCTTCAAGCTCGAGCATCCTACGGTTAGAAGATTGTGAGTCAATGGGAGGCAAGGAGATTGCCTTAACGGTTTTGGGCAACTCACGGGGACATTCCAACTTTCGTGTCATCAGAGAGCAAGGTCCTCTATTATACCCCACGATTCTTCCGTGGTGAGATCACTAAGTTTTCCACCGCCGCTTGGTCAATGGATCGCTTGGTGGGGAAGTTGACATGATCATAGAAGAGTTGGACTTGGAGCCAAAGATCAATGTCGTGATGAGGGACTTTATGGAGTAAGTCCTTGAATCGATTCCATGCTTCGTAGAGAGATTCACCTTGATGTTGTTGGAACATCAAGATTTCATTCCTAAGCTTAGTGGTTCTTCCAGGTGGGAAAAATTGAGCAAGGAAGCGAGAGGTGAGATCATCGCAACTTGAGATGGAGCCGGCGGGAAGTCGCTCAAGCCAATTACTATCTTGATCCCGTAGAGAGAATTGGAAGAGACGCAGACGCGTGGTCTCCCGAGTAGTAGCATCGAGGTCGATGGAATCGACAATTTTAAGGAAATCCTTAAGATGCGGATTAGGATCTTCGGAACGAAGTCCATGGAATGCACATCCGTTTTGCACCAACCGGATGGTGTCGGATCGCAGGGCCATAGTTTGGAATTGGTCGGGAAGCTCAATGGTGTTTCTATAGCCTAGGTGGCTTGGTCTCGAGTATTCACCATGAGTACGGGCTCTTGGCGGGTCATTGGGTGGTAGGTTGATTAATGGTGGTGGGTTATCAGCTTCCATGATGAAAAGTGATGGGGTTTACGAACAAGGGTCACGAAGAAGGGGGATAGAATACGAGGAAGCTAAAAATGGAAAAAATTTTACTTGATAGGAATCTAGCAAAGAAACCTAAACGCGGTGGACTCCTAACTAGCTATTCTATTCCCCGGCAACGGCGCCAAAAACTCTACACGCGTCGTTCGGGGTCAAAGGAACTTCCTTTTCGTCGAGCAAGTTTTTCAACACCCTAGGCAGTGAACCTAATCGTTGTAGTGTAGTATTAGGGTAAGCCACGGGAATTGATATCGTTCTCTAGGGGAATAGGAATGCAAGTGAGAAGTTACTATGCTAAGGTTGGGGTTGAGGAAGATTATTTTTTTTCTTTTTATGTTTTTTAGGAAATGGAAAGGTACGAATCTCGGGGTTTGAATTTGGGGGGTTTTGGTATTTCTACCGATTACTCTACTTATCTAATTATTTAATCTAGTAGTAGTCTATTTCTAATTATTGTGTGCTCGTATGATGATTTAAAGGTGTGTTTACTTAGGTTTTATTACTCCTTAATTATCTCCTATTGATGGTTGAATTGTCACGTCCTTATTCTTAATCGCGTTGTGTGTCTAAGGTCGTAGGGTATGCGTTTATCCCTAACTCTTTGAAACTACCAAAGGTTAATGCCTACAAAATCTCTAGGATTTATAAACTTAACACTAAGGTACTCTTCGGATGTTTTAGCCTACAATGACTCTAGGTACTATAAGCTAAGGTTCACAAAGATTAATCAAGCATTAACTACACAACGGATGACCTATCGCAATACTAGATCATTAACAATTAAGATAAGAGACAACCAATCAATATTCAATAATCAAGTTTCATATTTCCTAACAAAACACACAAGTAAATTAGCCGGAGATGGGAAACATGCAAGCATACACACAATTAATTGAAGACATAATTGAATTAATGAAGTAAAACACTTATCTTGATGTAAGATAGGGTATGGAACCCTAAAATACTGTACAAGACAACCTAAAATACTGTACAAGATAGCCTAAAACACTTATCTTGATGTAAGATAGGGTATGGAACCCTAAAATACTGTACAAGGGCGATCCTCACATTTTAGGTGGAATTTAAGTGGTAAAGGGTTTTTTGTGCTAGTCATGCAATTTCCTATCCATTAGACGCTTTTGTTAGGACTAATGGCCCACTCCTATATGTCATGAAAAATTAAAAATTTGGTGCCAAAATTAACCTAACCGACATTTTCTCATGGTTTATTACACAAATGCAATTGGACAAAGCAAATAATCAAGGATAAGCATAGTTTCAAAGTTCCGCTTTATTTTCCTCCCTACACTTAAACCGAACATTGTCCCCAATGTTCCCGAAATTATCAAAGTTATGATAATGGAAGGTAATTAAAATGAAAGAAACTAGTACTCCTTGATTAGCTCGGTAGGATCCGTATAAAGTGGTGGTTACATCTTTCTTCAAGAAGAACGCTTATGAAAAGCTCCTTCTCATCTTATGTATCTTCTTCTTGGTAAATTAAACCCGCACACATGAAGAAAACAAACGAAACCTTCGCGTAAAATCGGCGGTAATAATATATATAGGACTATACTAAACTAGGATATAATGCTTGTGTAATGGATGTTTACAATTTTTGGAAAATTAAGACCGAAATTTCCAAAAGTTTATAAGTAGCTCATAAAACGAGAAAAGTAATCAGTTGTTTCGCTTTTCTCGACGCCAAAGTTGCGATCCCGACGCCGTTAGGTTATCCCGACAAAACCGGTCTCGCGATTTTCGGAAAAAATTCGGAAAATTTACATCTTTAGAATCTAGAAAATTTCCGCAAAACATCCATTATGTCACGATACAAGCATTTGACTCGAACAAACACACATGTATATCTTTTAATTAATTGAAATTCTCATGTTTACGTTTCTTTTGAAAACGTGTGTAATCCTCCCTACACTTATCCCTTATGTAAAATACCTTTATATGTAATTAGGATGAGGTTAAAGACAAAATAAAGCATATTTACAAGTTAAACATGAGAATAAACAATCAATAAAAGATACACGACACAAACAAGCAAACAATTAAGCATGGGTTGCCTCCCACAAAGCGCTTTTCTCTATTTATGAGTCTTGTAGCTGGACACGAAGTCGTGCCCCTACGTGACTTCACTACCGCCACCTTCTTCCTCATAACGGTCTCCATTGGGGGTTCCATGTTGTAGAAGTGCCCTATGATGCACTTTTCTAAGAGGTCATCTTCTCCCCAATCGGTCCTATATTCGGTCCTAGTTTCAAGCAATCTTTATAGAAACCTAGAATCTTGGCCATTACATAATCTACTCCTTCTCCTTATCCTCCTCATTCCTATAGTAGACCGATAGTTTAAGTTCCTTTTCATCATTGGAGAGTGATGAAAACTTCTCAATCTTAAACGGCATTTGGTAAGCTATATCATCGGTCTCATCTTTGAATCTTACTATCCCTAACGATGGATCATAAGTCATCCCGGTGTTTTCTATGAAAGGCTTTTCTAGAATAACGTGGGACAAGCTAGGATCTATGGCCGTACTAATATCATTTACCACTATGAAATCTGTTGGGAACATGAAACTACCTACATAGACGGGCAATCCCTTAACTCTACCAAGAAAATTGCAACTAACCCTAGGATTATCGGGGTCTTGCCTAGTTGGGATAGGATTCTTCATTACCCAATCATAATAGGTGCTAGTCATGATATTTATTGGGGACTTGTGGTCAATGTATGCTTTCGCCACAAAAGGGTGTCCTATGCAACATGGTATGTTAAGATTCCAAGGGTTCCCAAACGTCATCCTAGGGCATTTCCTAACGTACTTGTGATGGAGGTCTCGTACTAAATGTGGGTGGCGAGAGAGCTCTTCTTCCGTAGGAAACTTATTGAAATAGTCATCGCCTACTTCACCTACTTCCTCCGTTGTTTCATCCTTAGGAGTTTCACTAACCTCAAGTACCGTTTCTTGGTTCGCTTCGTCATTTGTTCTTTTGGGCTTCACGAAGGTGATGGTATTGACGAATTGAACATGATTAGCTAACTTACTTGGGTCCTTAATCTCTACACCGGGAGCTTCGGGAGTTGAGATAGCATTAACCTTCTTGTCACTATTGGTTATGGCTTTCATGAGGTTATCTATCTTCCTATCCATATCGGCTTGTTGTTGGTTAAAACATTCCGAGAGCTTAGCTATTTGAGCTTCTTGGGATGCGACTATGTTTTGCAACATCCCTTCTATGTTTTGTTGGGTAGGGCCATGAGATGGGGGCCAAAAGAAATCATTAGATGTGAATTCTTTGGTTTGTCCCCAATAGAAGTCGGGTTTGCCGTTCCACGCTTCTCGGGCGTCATTGAAAATCCTAGGTCCGGGTGTTGTAGGGAATCTTCCTCCCGTTCCATTGGTACGCAAGGATGCGTAGTCAACGGAAGTTTGTTCGGGGAATCTTGTACAATCATGAGTGTTATGAGGATCACTACATGGCTCACATGAGGAAGAAACTTTGTTCACTTGGCGTGAAGACTTTGGATTTTCGTAGGAGCTCATTAGGAATTTGACTTGATCTTCAAGCTCGAGCATCCTACGGTCGGAAGATTGTGAGTCAATAGGAGGCAAGGAGATTGCCTTTACGGTTTTGGGCAACTCACGG
This sequence comes from Chrysanthemum lavandulifolium, assembly GCA_022545495.1. Taxonomy (NCBI): domain Eukaryota; kingdom Viridiplantae; phylum Streptophyta; class Magnoliopsida; order Asterales; family Asteraceae; genus Chrysanthemum; species Chrysanthemum lavandulifolium. Next base: position 4,168,080 of record CM040244.1, read on the forward strand.
GGGACATTCCAACTTTCGTTGTCATAGAGAGCAAGGTCCTCTATTATACCCCACGATTCTTCCGCGGTGAGATCACTAAGTTTTCCACCGGCCGCTTGGTCAATCGATCGCTTGGTGGGGAAGTTGACATGATCATAGAAGAGTTGGACTTGGAGCCAAAGATCAATGTCGTGATGAGGGACTTTATGGAGTAAGTCCTTGAATCGAGTCCATGCTTCGTAGAGAGATTCACCTTGATGTTGTTGGAACATCAAGATTTCATTCCTAAGCTTAGTGGTTCTCCCAGGTGGGAAAGGTTGAGCAAGGAAGCGAGAGGTGAGGTCATCCCAACTTGAGATAGAGCCGGCGGGAAGTCGCTCAAGCCAATTACTAGCTTGGTCCCGTAGAGAGAATTGGAAGAGACGCAGACGCGTGGTCTCCCGAGTAGTAGCATCGAGGTCGATGGAATCGACAATTTTAAGGAAATCCTTAAGATGCGGATTAGGATCTTCGGAACGAAGTCCATGGAATGCACATCCGTTTTACACCAACCGGATGGTGTCGGATCGCAGGGCCATAGTTTGGGCTTGGTCGGGAAGCTCAATGGTGTTTCTATAGCCTAGGTGGCTTGGTCTCGAGTATTCACCAAGAGTACGGGCTCTTGGCGGGTCATTGGGTGGTAGGTTGATTAATGGTGGTGGGTTATCAGCTTCCATGATGAAAAGTGATGGGTTTACGAACAAGGGTCACGAAGAAGGGGATAGACTACGAGGAAGCTAAAATGGAAAAACTTTTACTTGATAGGAATCAAGCAAAGAAACCTAACGAGGTGGACTCTAACTAGCTATTCTATTCCCAAAGAACGCGCAAAAACTCTACAACGCTACGCGTTCGGGTCAAAGGAACTTCCTTTTGTCGAGTAAGTTTTTCAACACCCTAGGCAAAGAACCTAATCGTTGTAGTGTAGTATTAGGGTAAGCCACGGAATTGATATCGCTCTCTAGGGGAATAGGAATGCTAGTGAGAAGTTACTACGCTAAGGTTGGGGTTGAGGAAGATTATTTTTTTCTTTTATGTTTTTAGGAAATGGAAAGGTACGAATCTCGGGTTTGAATTTGGGGTTTTGGTATTTCTACCGATTACTCTACTTATCTAATTATTTAATCTAGTGGTAGTCTATGTCTAATTATTGTGTGCTCGTATGATGATTTAAAGATGTGTTTACTTAGGTTTTATTACTCCTTAATTTTCTCCTATTGATGGTTGAATTGTCACGTCCTTATTCTTAATCGTGTTGTGTGTCTAAGGTCGTAGGGTATGCGTTTATCCCTAACTCTTTGAAACTACCAAAGGTTAATGCCTACAAAATCTCTAGGATTTATAAACTTAACACTAAGGTACTCTTCGTATGTTTTAGCCTACAATGATTCTAGGTACTATAAGCTAAGGTTCACAAAGATTAATCAAGCATTAACTACACAACGGATGACCTATCACAATACTAGATCATTAACAATTAAGATAAGAGACAACCAATCAATATTCAATAATCAAGTTTCATATTTCCTAACAAAACACACAATAAAATTAGCCAGAGATGGGAAACATGCAAGCATACACACAATTAATTGAAGACATAATTGAATTAATGAAGTAAAACACTTATCTTGATGTAAGATAGGGTATGGAACCCTAAAATACTGTACAAGACAGCCTAAAACACTTATCTTGATGTAAGATAGGGTATGGAACCCTAAAATACTGTACAAGGGCGATCCTCACATTTTGGGTGGAATTTAAGTGGTAAAGGGTTTTTTGTGCTAGTCATGCAACTTCCTAGCCATGAGACGCTTTTGTTAGGACTAATGGCCCACTCCTATATGTCATAAAAATAAAAAATTTGGTGCCAAAATTACCCTAACCGACATTTTCTCATGGTTTATTACACAAATGCAATTGACAAAGCAAATAATCAAGGATAAGCATAGTTTCAAAGTTCCCGCTTTATTTTCCTCCTACACTTAAACCGAACATTGTCCCCAATGTTCCCGAAATGATCAAAGTTATGATAATGGAAGGTAATTAAAATGAATGAAACTAGTACTCCTTGATTAGCTCGGTAGGATCCGTATAAAGTGGTGGTTACATCTTTCTTCAAGAAGAACGCTTATGAAAAGCTCCTTCTCATCTTATGTATCTTCTTCTTGGTAAATTAAAGCGCACACATGAAGAAAACAAACTAAACCTTCGCGTAAAATCGGTGGTAATAATATATACGGACTCTACTAAACTAGGATATAATGCTTGTGTAATGGATGTTTACAGAATTTTGGAAAATTAAGACCTCGAAATTTCCAAAATTTATAAGTAGTACGAAAACGAGAAAAGTAATCATTTGTTTCGCTCCTTCCCGACGTCAGTTGCGATCTGACCGTCAGTTATCCCGACAAAAAGCGGTCTCATGATATTCTAGAAAAAATTCGGAAAATTTACATCTTTAGAATCGGAAAAATTTCATGCAAAACATCCATTATGTCTCGATACAAGCATTTGACTCGAACAAACACATGTATATCTTTTAATTAATTGAAATTCTCATGTTTATGTTTCTTTTGAGAACGTGTAATCCTCCCTACACTTATCCCTTATGTAAAATACCTTTATATGTAATTAGGATGAGGTTAAAACAAAATAAAGCATATTTACAAGTTAAACATGAGAATAAACAATCAATAAAAGATACACAACACAAACAAGCAAACAATTAAGCATGGGTTGCCTCCCACGAAGCGCTTTTCTCTATTTATGAGTCTTGTAGCTGGACTCGAAGTCGTGCCCCTACGTGACTTCACTACCGTCACCTTCTTCCTCATGATGGTCTCCATTGGGGGGTTCCATGTTGTAGAAGTTCCCTATGATGCACTTTTCGAAGAGGTCATCTTCTCCCCAATCGGTCCTATACTCCGGTCCTAGTTTCAAGCAATCCTTATAGAAATCTAGAATCTTGGCCATTACATAATCTACTCCCTTCTCCTTATCCTCCTCATTCCTATAGTAGACCGATAGTTTAAGTTCCTTTTCATCATTGGAGAGCGATGAAAACTTCTCAATCTTAAACGGCATTTGGTAAGCCATATCATCGGTCTCATCTTTGAATCTTACTATCCCTAACGATGGATCATAAGTCATCCCGGTGTTTTCTATGAAAGGCTTTTCTATAATAACGTGGGACAAGCTAGGATCAATGGCCGTACTAATATTATTCACCACTATGAAATCTGTAGGGAACATGAAACAACCTACATAGACGGGAAATCCCTTAACTCTACCAAGAAAATTGCAACTAACCCTAGGATTATCGGAGTCTTGCCTAGTTGGGATAGGCTTCTTCATTACCCAATCATAATAGGTGCTAGTCATGATATTTATTGGGGACTTGCGGTCAATGTATGCTTTTGCCACAAAAGGGTGTCCTATGCAACATGGTATGTTAAAATTCCAAGGGTTCCCAAACTTGATCCTAGGGCTTTTCCTAACGTACATGTGACGGAGGTCTCGTACTAAATGTGGGTGGCGAGAGAGCTCTTCTTCTGTAGGAAACTTATTGAAATAGTCATCGCCTACTTCACCTACTTCTTCCGTTGTTTCATCCTTAGGAGTTTCACTAACCTCAAGTACCATTTCTTGGTTCGCTTCGTCATTTGTTCTTTTGGGCTTCACTAAGGTGATGGTATTGACGAATTGAACATGCTTAGCTAACTTACTTGGGTCCTTAATCTCTACACCGGGAGCTTCGGGAGTTGAGATATCATTAACCTTCTTGTCACTATTGGTTATGGCTTTCATGAGGTTATCTATCTTCCTATCCATATCGGCTTGTTGTTGGTTAAAACATTCCGAGATCTTAGCTATTTGAGCTTCTTGGGATGCGACTATGTTTTGCAACATCCCTTCTTTGTTTTGTTGGGTAGGGCCATGAGATGGGGCCCAAAAGAAATCATTAGATGTGAATTCTTTGGTTTGTCCCCAATAGATGTCGGGTTTGCCGTTCCATGCTTCTCGGGCGTCATTGAAAGTCCTAGGTCCGGGTGTTGTAGGGAATCTTCCTCCCGTTCCATTGGTACATGAGGATTCGTAGTCAACGGAAGTTTGTTCGGGGAATCTTGTGCAATCATGAGTGTTATGAGGATCACTACATGGCTCACATGAGGAAGAAACTTTGTTCACTTGGCGTGAAGACTTGGATTTTCGTAGGAGCTCATTAGAATTTGACTTGATCAAAGCTCGAGCATCCTACGGTCGGAGATGTGCAAGGTCGTCTTTTAAATTTGTAAACAAGAATTACCGGTTAACTAGGAACACATTCGGGTTAAGTATACCCTAGTCAAGTTGTAGTATAGTATATGGTAAATCAAGGTCGTCCCAAGAGACTTGGTTGCACTACAAGTGTCGTTTGTTTGATGGTTATGATTGTCACGGATCAAACCAACAAGAAAAGCATATAAGAACAAGTAACAAGTTGATGGTTATGATTGTCACGGATCAAACCAACAAGAAAAGCAATATAAGAACAAGCAAGTATCAAGACATTCATCATTATTCCAATCAAACACAAAATCTCAATAATCATATCAATAACAAACATCTTTAAATAGAAAAGTAACAAGGTTTACCCAAAGTATGAATTACAATAGGCAAAGATGAAGGATTATAGCAACCTTCAAGCCTCCAATCAACTACAATAGTTCTACCAAGCCGAAAATGATGTCCAAACGCCTTCGACAACCCTTGAGCACACTACACGAATTTGGCGAGGTTTGTGGTCTTTTGGGAAGATAAGTTGGTGGAAATTGTCCTTAAGGGTGGAGGCTTGAATTTCACACAAGTTGGGATAGGATAGTTGGTGGAAACTCGTCCTTAAGGGTGGAGGCTTGAATTTCACACCTTTGGTGAAGGTATTGAGAGTGGGTGTGTTCTCTCAAGTTATGGTTTGCTCTCTAGGTGGAAATTCGTCCTTAAGGGTGGAGGCTTGAATTTCACACCTAGAGAGGAGTGGTGGTGGTAGGAGAGGTGTGAGAAGATCTCTCAAGTTGTGGTGCATGAAATGAGGTTGCAAAGGCCTCTATTTATACTACTCTCAAGCCCTTGGGGTTATAAATGCATTTCTTGGTCACCAAGGAGCTTGGAAGGACTAGAAGACATGTAGGAAGGGACTAGAATCGTTTGGAACAAGTTTGGAGTCTTAGTAGTGCGTAAATGGCTGTCCAGGCTTCCCAACCGATTCGGTTGGGCTCCAACCGCTTCGGTTGGTCTTCTTGACCATTCTCCAACCGGATCCAGTTACGGGCTCGACCGATCGGTTGGAGCAAAATCACAAAAAGTCATAAACGGCAAAGTTGTAGATCTTTCTCTTAGCTTTCCGTGGCAAAACGGGGGTCAAACGGAGTCCGTATGCAAAAGTTATGGCCAAAATGGTGAAGGTGTGTCGGGAACAACGAGTCTTCCAATATGTCTTCGTTTTAGCTTCTTTTCTTCATTTCTTTCTCGACCGATTTCCTTCTTGAACTTTATTCTTGAGTCTTTGGACCACTAACTTGATGACTTTATCTTCTCGAATATACTCCACAAGTCTTTCTTTTGTGGGAATTCTTCATATTTGGAGAAATCTTCATATTTTACTTCTTTTTCTGTCTTTTTCTCCACTTTCCTGTACTTGGCTACAAATGAACTAGCAAACGCACTTTTATACGATTAAGCATTAAAAGCATATGATTATAGCCAAATAACACACATAAAAGCACGGATAACGCTACTAAAAACATGCACAATTTAAGCGTTATCAAATTCCCCCACACTTAAACTTTGCTTGCCCTCAAGCAAATCTAAGAAAAGAAAAATTAAACTACATACCTAAATGACAAAACGAAAAGAAAAATTTTTTTTTTTTTTTTTTTTTTTTTTTTTTTTTTATTTTTAAAAAAATAAGCGAAAAATGAGCGCAAACTCCCCACACTTAAGGTTTTGCTTGCCCTCAAGCAAATCTAGATATTAAGAAAAAATAAATCCCACATGGTGCATGAAATATGATTAGAAAAATGTGATGCAAATCTACCAAGTACAAGTACAAGATAAGATTCATCGTTTTAAGCTTTTAGAGGTGAAAAATCAAGATGTTTGACAATACCCTATGAATTCTCTTGCTTGATAACATGGCTAAGCACCTCACGAAAAGGAACGGATGTATAATTCACTCAACACTCAATTTATTTAGTGATGGATAGTATTAAGGAATAGTACACTCATATTGCTCACTCATGATCTAAATATTACCATAGGCTTGTACAAGAAACAAAACTCCACCGACGTGGCGTAAGCACCAAGTGTAAACATCTAAAGAGGGCTTTTATTCGGGTTATAATGATAGGCTTCGGGTGAATAAAGGGTATGGATAAGGCATGGGATTATTTATGAAATTGGTGTTAAAAGAAAATAATGTCAAGTCTAATACCCATGTTGCTAGTCACGAACAAACCACAAACCCGAAAATGATTATAGTTACAATCTTTCTCTTCTTCACATATCGATCACCAAATACATATATATCACGTCTTAGCACATTGGCTAATCGATATCTCAAACATACTTCATCTTTGTCATCACATATAATATAGCACATTGTCATCACATATTTTTTTTTTTTTTTTCGATGACTTATTCTTTTTTTTTTTCACATTTTTTTCATTCATTTTTTACATACATCACATCTCCCCCACACTTCGTATAAGCATACACCACAAAAATACAAATAAGAAGTATGCATCCTTCGTCTTTGTCGGAATGGCACACACGAATGGCAAAGTGCGGCTAACTCATAATCATCAAAAACAATCCAACAACCAAGCAACTAGCAACCAACCATTTAGACATTGACAAGGGGTAGGCTAAGGTTTAAAGTGTAAAATATTTTTGTATTTTTCTGGATGTAACAAAAATGAAAAGGGATGGCTCGGAGGGTGTAACTAAGGGTATCTAGCGCTAAAGATGAGCGCTAACAAATGGGTCCATATGCGTGGTTAACTAACCGATGTGGTTAGCTAATATATCATTAGATGTAAAATGAAGGCCATTTGGTTTTATTCCTAAGGGTGCCTCTTTATCACACGAATACACTTATATCACACGAATGTGATCTTACTGCGGTCTGGTAATGATTTGCAAGTACAAGTTCTAGAATAAATAAAATCACCGGCACACTCATAGCAAAAGATTTAAGCATAAAAGATGTATGCTATTAAGAAATAGGCTAAAATCCTCACAATTTAGTGGAAAGGGCTATAATATGTGCTAGCAAATGTCATCGATCCCATAATGGATTGCAATATTAATCGGGACACATCTCAAGTTTTTCAAAAATTACCGATTTCACCAGTGGGTTGATCCAGTTATTCTAATATATTATCCTATAAGCGTGAAAACAACTAGATCATAAGGGCAAACAAGTTCACAAAATTTAAAAATTGGTCCAAAATTTGGAATTTAAAACTAGTTTCGCTTTTAATAATAATATTTCCCCACTTAAGTTAAGCACACAAAAAAAAAAAAAACAAAAAAAAAAAATTAATTAGCTACGAAAACTTTGAAAATAATCTAGTTACTTTTTTTTTTTTTTTTTTTTTTTTTTTTTTTTATTATTTTTTTTTTTTTAAAACCAAACATGACTTATTCTTGTCCCACGAGTTCTCGGTAGCTCCATTGAAACGCACAAAGAAGCGGAGAAGGGTCAAGAAGCATATTAAAACCAAACTTCTTTAGGGAATCGGGGAGACCCGCTTATACCTCTCACACAGTTTGTTTACAATGGGTGAGCCTTACTTCGAGGGACTAAAAGAAGTCAATTTATTAAAATAATTTACCAAACAAACAAACAAAGGAAAAATAACAAAGAAACAAAATAAATGAATTGTGAAAACTTCAAAGCATGTAAAGATAGGGAAAATGAAATAATAAAAATAAGAAAACGAAACCTCCCCGGCCAAACATCACGATCGAACTCCAAATGATAAGGTGCTAAGCAAACGCTAGCATAAGCGTGTGAGATCAATCGATTTCTCAACCAAACATGTCCAATCAAAGTATAACGGTTCAACAATCCAATCAATCCTTCCTCCAAGAGCTTATTAAATCTGCAAAAACAAAATAAACTACAAAAACGCGTAAAATTCTAAAACTCACTTTCGTAGGCATCACGGTTGCATTTAGCGTATGCAACAAGCCTTTAAACCCCTCGGTGGCCCGAGTGGACGAGTTATAGTCTCGTGAGGGTTTCCAGTGAACATACCCACAAAGTTCAAAACACTTTTATTTTTAAAACACATGTACTTATTTATTCACAATGTACTAAAAATTGACAAAATTTAAAATGGAAAACCAAATAAAAGAAATGATACTCTTGCAAAACAAAAGACATTTAAACTTATTCTATCTAAACACAAACACACAAAAACAAAATATGAAAAATGATTTTTTTTTTAATTTTTTTAGTCCAACCGATCCGTTACGGTAGTGAACCGATCGGTTGGAATGAACCAAATGAGACCAACCTTCCAACCGAACCGGTTACGGCAAAGACCGATCGGTTGGAGGCGATTTTAAGATTTTTTTTTTTTTTTTTTTTTTCTAATAAACTAGTTTTATTTCAAAACTTTTATTGATAAAATAAAACAAGAACACAGAAGGTTACGGACACAAAACTAAACACAAGTAAATAAAACACATAAACACACATTAACAATCACGAACATAAAACAACACTTAAAACAAAAACGATAAACAAATAAAATCACGATAACGAAAAACGACAATCACATAGACGCAAGCACACACAATTAGTCACGTAACACAAATCAAACAAGATAATCTAAAACAAGATAATCTTATTCAAAATTAATACTGAAACTAATATAAACAAATAACAAAACAAATAACATAGAGACATGCAAGAGATCATATAACATATAAAACATAAAACTTACGAAACAAGAGACACACAAAATATATATATATATATATATATATATATGATATAGAACTCACAACCGGATCCGGTTACGGGTGGTGACCGATCGGTTGGAGTGGTTTGGGTGGTCCAACCGTTCGGTTGCAGAGGCAACCGATCCGGTTAGATGATTCTGGTCAGTTTTGGTGGTTTTTTTTCCGCAAACATTTTCGAGCACACTTTGAAAGCAATCATTGAAATGAGCATTTTAGAACACATGAAACGAAATCCCAACATCAAAAACTTGATTTTGATGCAAAGATCATTTAAGCTATTATGAGAAATTAGAGATTTTTAAGAAAAAGACAAGCATTCAAGCAAACATCAAGAGCAATCAAACAAGAGCAAAGCCAACAATCATTCAAACGCAAGAGCAATAGTAAGCATTCGAACAAACAAACATTTCAACAAACACCTAAGAACAAACACAAGAATACAAAAACTTGATGGTGACGATGCGGAATTATCATGCAAGCAAACAAACAATCTTTCAAACAAGAAAACAATCAAACGAACAAAGAGATGCAAAACAAATCCCCGACAGCGGCGCCAAAAACTTGATGTGCACCATCGTGGTTTTAAATTTGTAAACATGAATTACCGGTTAACTAGGAACACATTCGGGCAAGTATACCCTAGTCAAGTTGTAGTATTGTATATGGTAAATCAAGGTCGTCCCAAGAGACTTGGTTGCACTACAAGTGTCGTTTATTTGTTTAAGCAAGTAACAAGTTGATGGTTATGATTGTCACGGATCAAACCAACAAGAAAAGCATTATAAGAACAAGTAACAAGTTGATGGTTATGATTGTCACATATCAAACCAACAAGAAAAGCAATATAAGAACAAGCAAGTATCAAGACATTCATCATTATTCCAATCAAACACAAAATCTCAATAATCATATCAATAACAAACATCTTTAAATAGAAAAGTAACAAGGTTTACCCAAAGTATGAATTACAATAGGCAAAGATGAAGGATTATAGCAACCTTCAAGCCTCCAATCAACTACAATAGTTCTACCAAGCCGGAAAATGATGTCCAAACGCCTTCGACAACCCTTGAGCACACTACACGAATTTGGCAGAGGTTTGTGGTCTTTTGGGGAAGATAAGTTGGTGGAAATTCGTCCTTAAGGGTGGAGGCTTGAATTTCACACAAGTTGGGATAGGATAGTTGGTGGAAACTCGTCCTTAAGGGTGGAGGCTTGAATTTCACACCTTTGGTGAAGGTATTGAGAGTGGGTGTGTTCTCTCAAGTTATGGTTTGCTCTCTAGGTGGAAATTCGTCCTTAAGGGTGGAGGCTTGAATTTCACACCTAGAGAGGAGTGGTGGTGGTAGGAGAGGTGTGAGAGAAGATCTCTCAAGTTGTGGTGCATGAAATGAGGTTGCAAAGGCCTCTATTTATACTACTCTCAAGCCCTTGGGGTTATAAATGCATTTCTTGGTCACCAAGGAGCTTGGAAGGGACTAGAAGACATGTAGGAAGGGACTAGAATCGTTTGGAACAAGTTTGGAGTCTTAGTAGTGCAGAAATGGCTGTCCAGGGCTTCCCAACCGATTCGGTTGGGCTCCAACCGTTTCGGTTGGTCTTCTTGACCATTCTCCAACCGGATCGGTTACGGGGCTCGACCGATCGGTTGGAGCAAAATCACAAAAAGTCATAAACGGCAAAGTTGTAGATCTTTCTCTTAGCTTTCCGTGGCCGTGAACCGGGGGTCAAACGGAGTCCGTATGCAAAAGTTATGGCCAAAATGGTGAAGGTGTGTCGGGAACAACGAGTCTTCCAATATGTCTTCGTTTTAGCTTCTTTTCTTCATTTCTTTCTCGTTTCCTTCTTGAACTTTATTCTTGAGTCTTTGGACCACTAACTTGATGACTTTATCTTCTCGAATATACTCCGCAAGTCTTTCTTTTGATCGGGAACTCTTCATATTTGGAGAAATCTTCATATTTTACTTCTTTTCCGTCTTTTTCTCCACTTTCCTGTACTTGGCTACAAATGAACTAGCAAACGCACTTTTATAGCCAAATAACGATTAAGCATCAAAAGCATATGATTATAGCCAAATAACACACATAAAAGCACGGATAACGCTACTAAAAAGTCATGCACAGAGATTTTGATGTTGTTATCACGGCGGGAAGTCGCTCAAGCCAATTACTAGCTTGGTCCCGTAAAGAGAATTGGAAGAGACGCAGACGCGTGGTCTCCCGAGTAGTAGCATCGAGGTCGATGGAATCGACAATTTTAAGGAAATCCTTAAGATGCGGATTAGGATCTTCGGAACGAAGTCCATGGAATGCACATCCGTTTTGCACCAACCGAATGGTGTCGGATCGCAGGGCCATAGTTTGGGCTTGGTCGGGAAGCTCAATGGTGTTTCTATAGCCTAGGTGGCTTGGTCTCGAGTATTCACCAAGAGTACGGGCTCTTGGCGGGTCATTGGGTGGTAGGTTGATGAATGGTGGTGGGTTATCGCTTCCATGATGAAAAGTCTTGGGTTTACGAACAAGGGTCACGAAGAAGGGGATAGACTACGAGGAAGCTAAAATGGAAAAAGTTTACTTGATAGGAATCAATCAAAGAAACCTAAATGAGGTGGACTCTAACTAGCTATTCTATTCCCGAACGCGCCAAAAACTCTACACGCCGCTCGGGGTCAAAGGAACTTCCTTTTCGTCGAGCAAGTTTTTCAACACCCTAGGCGGTGAACCTAATCGTTGTAGTGTAGTATTAGGGTAAGCCACGGAATTGATATCGTTCTCTAGGGAATAGGAATGCTAGTGAGAAGTTACTACGCTAAGGTTGGGGTTGAGGAAGATTATTTTTTTATGTTTTTAGGAAATGGAAAGGTACGAATCTCGGAGTTAGAATTTGGGGGTTTTGGTATTTCTACCGATTACTCTACTTATCTAATTATTTAATCTACGGTAGTCTATGTCTAATTATTGTGTGCTCGTATGATGATTTAAAGATGTGTTTACTTAGGTTTTATTACTCCTTAATTATCTCCTATTGATGGTTGAATTGTCACGTCCTTATTCTTAATCGCGTTGTGTGTCTAAGGTCGTAGGATATGCGTTTATCCCTAACTCTTTGAAACTACCAAAGGTTAATGCCTACAAAATCTCTAGGATTTATAAACTTAACACTAAGATACTCTTCGGATGTTTTAGCCTACAATGACTCTAGGTACTATAAGCTAAGGTTCACAAATATTAATCAAGCATTAACTACACAACGGATGACCTATCGCAATACTAGATCATTAATAATTAAGATAAGAGACAACCAATCAATATTCAATAATCAAGTTTCATATTTCCTAACAAAACACACAAGTAAATTAGCCGAAGATGGGAAACATGCAAGCGTACACACAATTAATTGAAGACATAATTGAATTAATGAAGTAAAACACTTATCTTGATGTAAGATAGGGTATGGAACCCTAAAATACCGTACAAGACAGCCTAAAATACTGTACAAGACAGCCTAAAACACTTATCTTGATGTAAGATAGGGTATGGAACCCTAAAATACTGTACAAGGGCGATCCTCACATTTTGGGTGGAATTTAAGTGGTAAAGGGTTTTTTGTGCTAGTCATGCAACTTCCTATCCATGAGACGCTTTTGTTAAGACTAATGGCCCACTCCTATATGTCATGAAAAATTAAAAATTTGGTGCCAAAACTACCCTAACCGACATTTTCTCATGGTTTATTATACAAATGCAATTGGACAAAGCAAATAATCAAGGATAAGCATAGTTTCAAAGTTCCCGTTTTATTTTTCCTCCCTACACTTAAACTGAACATTGTCCCCGATGTTCCCCGAAAGTATCAAAGTTATGATAATGGAAGGTAATTAAAAATGAAAGAACTAGTACTCCCTTGATTAGCTCGGTAGGATCCGTATAAAGTGGTGGTTACATCTTTCTTCAAGAAGAATGTTTGCGTGAAAAGCTCATTCTCATCTTATGTATCTTCTTCTTGGTAAATTAAACATGCACACATGAAGAAAACAAACGAAACTTTCGCGTAAAATCGGCGGTAATAATATATATAGGACTCTACTAAACTAGGATGCTTGTGTAATGGATGTTTACAAATTTTGGAAAATTAAGACACAGAAATTTCAAAAATTTATAAGTAGCCTGAAAACGAGAAAAAGTAATCGATTGTTTCGCTCCTTCTCGACGCCGTCGGTTGCGATCTGACGCCGTCGGATATCCCGACAAAAGCGGTCTACTATTTTCGGAAAAAATTCGAAAATTTACATCTTTAGAATCTGGAAAAATTTCACCAAAACATCCATTATGTCTCGATACAAGCATTTGACTCAAACAAACACACATGTATATCTTTTAATTAATTGAAATTCTCATGTTTACGTTTCTTTTGAAAACATGTGTAATCCTCCCTACACTTATCCCTTATGTAAAATACCTTTATATGTAATTAGGATGAGGTTAAAGACAAAATAAAGATTTTTTACAAGTTAAACATGAGAATAAACAATCAATAAAAGATACACGACACAAACAAGCAAACAATTAAGCATGGGTTGCCTCCCACGAAGCGCTTTTCTCTATTTATGAGTCTTGTAGCTGGACTCAAGTCGTGCCCCTCACGTGACTTCACTACCGTCACACCGCCTCCGCATGACGGTCTCCATTGGGGGGTTCCATGTTGTAGAAGTTCCCTATGATGCACTTTTCTAAGAGGTCATCTTCTCCCCAATCGGTCCTATACTCCGGTCCTAGTTTCAAGCAATCCTTATAGAAACCTAGAATCTTGGCCATTACATAATCTACTCCCTTCTCCTTATCCTCCTCATTCCTATAGTAGACCGATAGTTTAAGATCATTTTCATCATTGGAGAGTGTTGAAAACTTCTCAATCTTAAACGGAATTTGGTAAGCTATATCATCGGTCTCATCTTTGAATCTTACTATCCCTAACGATGGATCATAAGTCATCCCGGTGTTTTCTATGAAAGGCTTTTCTAGAATAACGTAGGACAAGCTAGGATCTATGGCCGTACTAATATCATTCACCATTATGAAATCTGTAGGGAACATGAGACTACCTACATAGACGGGCAATCCCTTAACTCTACCAAGAAAATTGCAACTAACCCTAGGATTATCGGGGTCTTGCCTAGTTGGGATAGGCTTCTTCATTACCCAATCATAATAGGTGCTAGTCATGATATTTATTGGGGACTTGCGGTCAATGTATGCTTTCGCCACAAAAAGGTGTCCTATGCAACATGGTATGTTAAGATTCCAAGGGTTCCCAAACTTGATCCTAGGTCTTTTCCTAACGTACATGTGACGGAGGTCTCGTACTAAATGTGGGTAGCGAGAGAGCTATTCTTCTGTAGGAAACTTATTGAAATAATCATCGCCTACTTCACCTACTTCCTCCGTTGTTTCATCCTTACGAGTTTCACTAACCTCAAGTACCGTTTCTTGGTTCGCTTCGTCATTTGTTCTTTTGGGCTTCACTAAGGTGATGGTATTGACGAATTGAACATGCTTAGCTAACTTACTTGGGTCCTTAATCTCTACACCGGGAGCTTCGGGAGTTAAGATAGCATTCTTGTCACTATTGGTTACGGCTTTCATGAGGTTATCTATCTTCCTATCCATATCGGCTTGTTGTTGGTTAAAACATTCTGAGAGCTTAGCTATTTGAGCTTCTTGGGATGCGACTATGTTTTGCAACATCCCTTCTATGTTTTGTTGGGTAGGGCCATGAGATGGGGGCCAAAAGAAATCATTAGATGTGAATTATTTGGTTTGTCCCCAATAGAAGTCGGGTTTGCTGTTCCACGCTTCTAGGGCGTCATTGAAAGTCCTAAGTCCAGGTGTTGTAGGGAATCTTCCTCCCGTTCCATTGGTACGTGAGGATGTGTAGTCAACGGAAGTTTGTTCGGGGAATCTTGTGCAATCATGAGTGTTATGAGGATCACTACATGGCTCACATGAGGAAGAAACTTTGTTCACTTGGCGTGAAGACTTCGGATTTTCGTAGGAGCTCATTAGGAATTTGACTTGATCTTCAAGCTCGAGCATCCTACGGTCGGAAGATTGTGAGTCAATGGGAGGCAAGGAGATTGCCTTTACGGTTTTGGGCAACTCACGGGGGTCATTCCAACTTTCGTTGTCATAGAGAGCAAGGTCCTCTATTATACCCAACGATTCTTCCGCGGTGAGATCACTAAGTTTTCCACCGGCCGCTTGGTCAATGGATCGCTTGGTGGGGAAGTTGACATGATCATAGAAGAGTTGGACTTGGAGCCAAATATCAATGCCGTGATGAGAGACTTTATGGAGTAAGTCCTTGAATCGAGTCCATGCTTCGTAGAGAGATTCACCTTGATGTTGTTGGAACATCAAGATTTCATTCCTAAGCTTAGTGGTTCTCCCAGGTGGGAAAAATTGAGCAAGGAAGCGAGAGGTGAGATCATCCCAACTTGAGATGGAGCCGGTGGAAGTCGCTCAAGCCAATTACTAGCTTGGTCCCGTAGAGAGAATTGGAAGAGACGCAGACGCGTGGTCTCCCGAGTAGTAGCATCGAGGTCGATGGAATCGACAATTTTAAGGAAATCCTTAAGATGCGGATTAGGATCTTCGGAACGAAGTCCATGGAATGCACATTCGTTTTGCACCAACCGGATGGTGTCGGATCGCAGGGCCATAGTTTGGGCTTGGTCGGGAAACTCAATGGTGTTTCTATAGCCTAGGTGGCTTGGTCTCGAGTATTCACCAAGAGTACGGGCTCTTGGCGGGTCATTGGGTGGTAGGTTGATGAATGGTGGTGGGTTATCAGCTTCCATGATGAAAAGTGATGGGGTTTACGAACAAGGGTCACGAAGAAGGGGGATAGACTACGAGGAAGCTAAAAATGGAAAAAAGTTTACTTGATAGGAATCAAGCAAAGAAACCTAAACGAGGTGGACTCCTAACTAGCTATTCTATTCCCCGGCAACGGCGCCAAAAACTCTACACGTGTCGTTCGGGGTCAAAGGAACTTCCTTTTCGTCGAGCAAGTTTTTCAACACCATAGGTAGTGAACCTAATCGTTGTTGTGTAGTATTAGGGTAAGTCACGGGAATTGATATCGTTCTCTAGGGGAATAGGAATGCTAGTGAGAAGTTACTACGCTAAGGTTGGGGTTGAGGAAGATTATTTTTTTTCTTTTTATGTTTTTTAGGAAATGGAAAGGTACGAATGTCGGGGTTTGAATTTGGGGGGTTTTGGTATTTCTACCGATTACTATACTTATCTAATTATTTAATCTAGTGGTAGTCTATGTCTAATTATTTTGTGCTCGTATGATGATTTAAAGATGTGTTTACTTAGGTTTTATTACTCCTTAATTATCTCCTATTGATGGTTGAATTGTCACGTCCTTATTCTTAATCGTGTTGTGTGTCTAAGGTCGTAGGGTATGCGTTTATCCCTAACTCTTTGAAACTACCAAAGGTTAATGCCTACAAAATCTCTAGGATTTATAAACTTAACACTAAGGTACTCTTCGGATGTTTTAGCCTACAATGACTCTAGGTACTATAAGCTAAGGTTCACAAAGATTAATCAAGCATTAACTACACAACGGATGACCTATCGCAATACTAGATCATTAACAATTAAGACAAGAGACAACCAATCAATATTCAATAATCAAGTTTCATATTTCCTAACAAAACACACAAGTAAATTAGCCGGAGATGGGAAACATGCAAGCATACACACAATTAATTGAAGACATAATTGAATTAATGAAGTAAAACACTTATCTTGATGTAAGATAGGGTATGGAACCCTAAAATCTTGTACAAGACGACCTTGGTTGGTTTAGGTTTTACTCCAAAAGTCTACACTGCGAAAACTAAAAATTCGGATTCTATATATAAGATTACAAATGCGACGGCGTCACCTTTGATTTGTGACGCCGGGTCGCCATTATTAGGTTTTCGTCTTGGCCACGTTAGTCTTATGGCGTCACCTTATGCTTGTGGACGCCGTCCCTTCGATCTCGGCGTCGTTTGGATCAAATCTAGGCCGTCGAGTTGCGACGCCTACTCTTTTTAAACCCAAGCCGTCACTTGTAAATGAGCAATTTGGCTCTTGAGCCGTCACAAAAGTTGTCCGACGGGCGTCACTAGTTTGTAGCTAACGCCGTCCCCTTGGTTCTAGCGACTGAGTGTCTCGATTCTTGACTTTGGCCATTTTCTTCAGATATTCGCGCTTTTCGTCCGAATAAGTGTCATTCCAACATTTTGCCTTCAAGATACCAAAAAGTGAAAAGGAGCGATATTAAGTAATAACGGATACAAAGCGATCAAATAAGGGCTTAAACGACTCCTCAAAAAGGTACATTTTAAAACCTTATCATTTTACCGACCAGGTTCTAATATTTATATTGTGTCGTTATACCTATGGTCTACCCTAATGCACTAACGGGCAGTGTATCCGGTCGTGTGTAGTGTAGTATTTCGGTAAAACCGAGGTCGTCCCAAGAGCTATGTGTGCGGATTTTAACTAAGTCTAGGTGTCACAGATTTTAATTAGTTTTGAGGTTGAAATGATTAATTACAACAACAACAACAAACCCAATCCCGCCGAGGCAGGGTTTGGGGGAGGTAAAATGTAGACAGATCCTTCCCCTACACCAGGGTAAACCCATGGATCGAGAGACTGCTTCCAACGAGACATCCGGCAAGTGCATGTGTGCGGGTGAGATAGGAAAGAAATAAGAGCAAACGACAGAAAATAATATGCAAAATGCAGTCAAAGAAAGCAAGCCGAACAAGCAAACATAGCATAAAGGGAAGAAAGAAACCGCGCTCAAGCACACGCAAAGTAGCCAACATCAAAGCGTAACAAAAAGCAAAGAGCCAAGGCACACAAAAAAGCAGACCAACTGAAGGGGGCAGCACAGAGCAAAGCAAAACAACACACGAGGCCTAAAGCTAAGGCAAAAACATGATGCACCAAAAACAAAATGCATGGAGCAAGAAAAAGCAGGAAAACCTAAGGGGGCAACAACAAAGCAACGCAAAACACGCAAGGGGCATAAAGCTACGGCAAAGCAAAGAAGAGGCCTATAAAAAACCTAAAACGCAAGGGGCAAGGCAAAAAGGGACGTCTAAAAGCCAAACACCCAAAAACAACTTAAAAACACAGAGCACTTTGCAAAAACTACCCACAAATCCTAATTCTATCCCTCCACCCCTTCCTATCTGAGATCATGTCCTCTGTCAAATGAAACTCCATCGTGTCTAGCTTAAGTCTATCCTCCCACATGAGATTGGGTCTACCCCTCCTTCTCAAGCCATCAAGTACTAGTGCTTCGACCCTTCTAACTGTCGCTGACTGTGACCTCCTCCTGACATGACCGAATCACCTCAACCTTCCTTCTCTCATTTTCGAAAGAATATTCCCGACCTTAAGTTTTGCTCTAAAAACTTCGTTCGAGATCATGTCAAGCAAGGTTTTACCACAAGTCCATCTTAGGATCCTCAGTTCTGCCACCTCTACCCTGTTAGCATGAGCCTTTGATATAGGCCAACATTCAGAGCCGTACAAAATAGCAGGTCTAATCACCACCTTATAGAATTTTCCCTTTAACTTAAAGGGGATGTTCCTGTCATAAAGAACTCCTGACGCCACCCTCCATCTCGCCCACCCCGCTCTAATCCGGTGGGTTACGTCCTCATCTATCCTCCCTGATTTATGTATAATCGATCCCAGGTATCTAAAAGACTCCTTGGGTGGCATGATCTGATCACCGATATGAATATCAATTTGTTCGTGATGACCTATCTCGATCCTCCCAAAATCACATCTCAGGTATTCAGTCTTCTCTCTGCTCACCCGAAGACCATTGTCTTCAAAAGCCTCCCTCCAGTGCTCAAGTCTGATGTTTAACCCGTCTGCTAATTCTGCCACCAACACAATGTCATCTACAAAGATCATGTTCCACGGGATGCCTTTCTGTACCCCTCGAGATAACTCATCTAGAATCAAGGCAAAGAGGTAGGGAGTAATGGCGGATCCCTGGTGGAGCCTAACTTCCATAATGAAAAACTCTGAGATCCCCACAGTGGACCGTACACGAGTCTTAGCTCCCTCGTACATATCCCTAATGACTCTCATTTATCTCTTTGGGGTTCCTCTATCGATAAGAGTTCTCCAAATCAACTCGTGCGTGACACTATCATAGGCCTTTTCAAGATCAAGGAACGCCATATGCAAGTTCTTTTGTCTTTCTCTATACTTCTCCACGAGACTTCTGAGAAGATGAATAGCCTCAATCGAGGACCTTCCTGGCATAAAACCAAATTGGTTCTCGGAAACCCTCGTCTCCCTTCTCAACCTTCTTTCAATAACTCTCTCCTAAAGCTTCATGGTGTGGCTGAGAAGCTTAATGCCCCTATAATTGCTACACACTTGTGCATCCCCCTTATTCTTGTAGATGGGGATGACTTCACTGAGTCTCCATTCTTCTGGCATCTTATCCCCTAAAAAGGTCTTGTTGAAGAGGCAGGTCAACCAATCTAACCCCATATCCCCCAGACACCTCCAAGCTTCTATGGGAATTTGGTCCGGCCCTACCGCTTTGTTTCTTCCCATCTTCTGTAGTGCGACCTTCACTTCTGGTTAACAAATCCTCAAATAGTAGCACTCTATTCGTTGGCTAGGGTTCTCTTATTCCGCGCTGCCTTCAGCGCTTCCTTCATTGAAAAAAGAGGAGAAGTACTCTCCCCATCTCTTCCTAATATCCTCTACATTCACAATGGTCCGTCCTCTTTCATCTTTGATATACTTTACACATCCTAAGTCCCTCCTTCTTCTCTCTCGGGCTTTAGCGATCCTGAAAATATCGTTACCCCCCTCTTTGGAGTCCAATCTCTTATACATATCCTCGTACGCCTTGTCCTTTGCCAGAGCTACTGCCTTTTTCACTTCTCTTTCTACTTTATACCTCTCTTCTGCCGAGGAAATGTCAGCTTGGCGACCCTCTCGGCACAAACGAAGCTCTCTGAACCTAGATTGTTTCTCTGCGACTTTGGATTGCACTTCCTGGCAAAACCACCATGATTACCAATTGCCCTGTTGGGACCTCGCTGACCCTCTAGCCACCCCAAGGGAATCCTTTGCAGCTTCTTTGATAATGCCGGCAAAAGTGTCCCACAACTGGTCCGCGTCTCTAGCAGCCAAGTCATCCGACTGATTAGCGAGTCCCTCTGAGACTTTCGTTCAAAACGACTCTGCCGCCTCACCGTTCAAATTCTTCCAAAGAATCCTCGGCATCCCGGTCACTACTCTCTTTGGTTGTTGCCTCTCGAAAAGCACGTCAACTGCTACCAATTCGTGTTGGGATGAGCATGTCTCACCTGGGAAAACCTTGCAGTCCCTGCATGATCTAAGATCACTTCTTCGCACCAGCAGATAGTCAATCTGGGTGTTGTGACCCCCACTCCTGAAGGTGATCAAGTGAACATCCCTCTTCTTGAAGAAAGAGTTCACTACTACCATGTCGTGAGCGGTAGCAAACTCTAAAAATGATCGACCTTCGTCATTCCTAACTCCGAAGCCAAACCCTCCATGTATCTCCTCGTAACCATCTGCTTCTGCTCTTATGTGGCCGTTCAAGTCACCACCTATAAACAAACGGCGGTACGACGGACACTCCCTAACGAGCTGGTCGAGAGCGTCCCATAAGCTCTTCTTCCCTGCTTCAATCTGGCGCACCTGTGGTGCGTATGCGCTGATAACATTGACGGTCTCCCCGTTAATAACTAGAGTAATCGCCATGATCCTATCGCTACTCCGGGTCACTTGTACAACATTATCCTTAAGCCCTGCTGCCAAAATATCACCAACTTCGTTTCTCGCTGACCTAGAGCCCGAGTAGCAAAGCTTGTAGCCGTTAACCTCCCTCATTCTGGAGCCCTTTCCATTTAGTCTCCTGGAAGCACGCTATGTCAACCTTATGTCTCCTCAACACATCCGCGAGCTCAAAGAGCATACCGGATAAAGACCCAACGTTCCAACTACCCACCCTAATCCTACGTGAAGACGCTACCCTAGCAGAACTTCTACCCACCCTAAACCTGCCCACCCTACCTACCCCGCCTACTCCACTAACCCCGACTATCTCGCCAACCCCGCCTACTCCACCTACCCTGACCACCCCGCTCACACCGGCAAGACATGACCTCAGGTTACCATAAATAACCAAGGGGTCTATCCTATTCCCAACAAACTACGAGCAAGCGCAGAACAAAAGGAGCAAGACAAGCAAGCACAAGGGCAAGACAAAATACAAGGGAAACAACACCAAAAGCAAACAATCAAAAAATATATACGCTGAAACAGGGCCAACTAAAAGGGAAACAACACACGAAAAAACAAACAATCAATATATAAAGGCTGAAACACCAACAAATAGATTAGGGAAAAAACAGAATAGGCAGGCCGAAGAAAAAAAATGGAAAATAGAAATAAAAATAAAAATAATACTAATAATAAAACTCACCGAGTAGGAAAAAAATCGATGAATCGGAAAATATCGCGGAGGCGATGACGTCAGATTCCGGCAGCCGGAGACGGCTGGTCAACTTGGATCAGTCTCGGAAAAACAAGGGGAACCTCAACTCGCTGGAGGTGTAGTTGCTCGCCGCCGGGAAGTCGTTGGAACACAAGAAAATCCCACCACGTACTAGTGGCGCGTGGTGGAGGTCCGACCTGTGGGGTTTTGGTCGGTTTAGTGAGGAGGTGAAGTTGGTAATGTTTAATTATGGAGAAAATGAGAGATGGTGGGGATGGTGATTTTTTTTAGAGAGAGAAAGAAAGAAAATGAGAGATGAACAATAGATTTGAAAATAAGAAAAGCAAGTAAAGGCAAGGGTTGTGATCAATAGAGGAGAAGTGTGCTAACCTAGTTATTCATCCTATCAAGTTAAGTTCACGTTTAATTACTTTCAATTGCTTCAAGTGGGGGTAAAAGTCGCTAGGACATAATTTGGTGAGTTCGTCTTAACCTATCAGCAAAGGTTTCCACCGGAGATCATCAGGTGACCCGTCGAAAGTTCAGTTGTTTTTAGTCCCCTAAGCCAAGTCATTAAGTTTCGCTATGACAAGGTTTTAAAATGCACCTTTTTGAGGGGTCGTTTAAGCCCTTATTTAATCACTTTTGTATCCGTTATTACTTAATATCGTTCCTTTTCACTTTTTAGGTATCTTGAAGGCAAAATACTAGAATGACACTTATTCGGACGAAAAGGCGCGAATATCTGAAGAAAATGGCCAAAGTCAAGAATTGAGACACTCAGTCTTTGGGCCCGAAGGGGACGGCGTCGAGCACAAATTAGTGGCGCGTCGGACATCTTTGTGACTCGGTGAGTGAATTGCTTATTTACAAGTGACGGCATCGGGTTTTAAAAGAGTAGGTCGTCGCAACTCGACGGCCTAGATTTGATCCATCGACGCCGAGGCGAAGGGACGGCGTCACAAGTATAAGGTGACGCCGTCGCCAAGACTAACGTGGCCAAAACGAAACCCTAATGACGGCGACCAGCGGCTTCACAAATCAAAGGGTGAGCGTCGCATTTGTAATCTTATATATATAATCCAATTTTTAGTTTTCGATGTGTAGTCTTTTGGAGTAAAAACCTAAACCGAACCAAGGCTGTCTTGTACAAGATTTTAGGGTTCCATACCTATCTTACATCAAGATAAGTGTTTTACTTCATTAATTCAATTATGTCTTCAATTACTTGTGTGTATGCTTGCATGTTTCCCATGTCTGACTAATTTACTTGTGTGTTTGCTTAGGAATATGAAACTTAATTATTGAATATTGATTGGTTGTCTCTTATCTTAATTGTTAATGATCTAGTATTGCGATAGGTCATTCGTTGTGTAGTTAATGCTTGATTAATATTTGTGAACCTTAGCTTATAGTACCTAGAGTCATTGTAGGCTAAACCATCGAAGAGTACCTTAGAGTTAAAGTTTATAAATCCTAGAGATTTTGTAGTCATTAACCTTTGGTAGTTTCAAAGAGATAGGGATAAGCATACCCTACGACCTTAGACACACAACGCGATTAAGAATAAGGACGTGACAATTCAATCATCAATAGGAGATAATTAAGGAGTAATACAACATAAGTAAACACATCTTTAAATCATCATACGAGCACACAATATTTAAACATAGACTACATACACCTTAGTTTAGATAATTAGATAAGTAGAAGTAATCGGTTGAAATACCAACCCCCCAAATCCAAACCCAAACCCCGAGATTCGTACC
Organism: Chrysanthemum lavandulifolium; assembly: GCA_022545495.1. Lineage (NCBI taxonomy): Eukaryota > Viridiplantae > Streptophyta > Magnoliopsida > Asterales > Asteraceae > Chrysanthemum > Chrysanthemum lavandulifolium. The sequence goes on from CM040244.1 coordinate 4,191,461, forward strand.
TTTCCATTTCCTAAAAAACATAAAAAGATAAAAAATAATCTTCCTCAACCCTAACCTTAGCGTAGTAACTTCTCACTAGCATTCCTATTCCCCTAGAGAACTATATCAATTCCCGTGGCTTACCCTAATACTACACTACAACGATTAGGTTCACTGCCTAGGGTGTTGAAATACTTGCTAGTCGAAAAGGAAGTTTCTTTGACCCCGAACGACGCGTGTAGCGTTATCAAGTTTTTGGCGCTGCTGCCGGGGAATAGAATAGCTAGTTAGGAGTCCACCTCGTTTAGGTTTCCTTGCTTTATTCCTATCAAGTAAGCTTTTTTCCCATTTTTAGCTTTCTCGTAGTCTATCCCCCTTCTTCGTGACCTTTGTTCATAAAACCTATCACTCACCATGATACGGGTCTTCCGCCGAAAATTCTTCACACTACCCGCTCCCAATCCTCTTCCCAATCCCGAAATTGAGAACGCAATCCCACAAAACCCTTCACCCGTTCACCACTTTGGAAATCACCTAGGGCATAATGAGATAAATTGGCAACAACAAAGTCCTTTCTATGACTCAGATTCCGATGAGGAATTTGATTATGGTGAAGCACTTGACAACGGGAGGTCATTGATGAAGTTAGTTTTGAAATGGAAGACCCTCCCAATGTTTTGACCCTAGGTGTAGAATTGAAAAAGATGGCCCCTTTAACGTGCAATTCCCTTGCAAAATAGGATTAGAAGGATTCGATGCTTACTTGAATTCGTTCTTGCCTTTAAACTTAATATCAAGGAACCTATACAATAAAATTAAGGTCAATGAGTTAACTTATCAAGGAAACAATGTTGTTGAAGCAGTCACTCATTTCCATGTGTTTGTTGGAAGTTTTGCTTATTTGGTAGAGTTCATGGTCTTAGAAAACTTAGGTGAATTTATTGATAAGGACCTCACTCAAGTAATTCTTGGAAAACCTTTCAAGAGAATGACTAGGTTGAATGAACGGATGATTGATGGTCTAATTACATTCTCTGATGAAGTTGAAGACTTTGTCTATCAAATGCCACGTGCTCATCCTAGGTTTAAACACAAGGATATTGAGGCGTGTAATAGAATGACCCCTATTCCATTGCTTAGTGAAAGGGAGAAGCAAAATGGACTTAGGTACCCATATGAGAAAACTAAGAGGTATTAGAAAAAAATGCCTAGAGTTAGGAGATGATTACAAAAAGAATGAGAGAACATTGGAATGGCTTAGGTATGGGCACATAAGCGTGCACGAGACCACGTAGGGGCACGACTTCGAGTCTAGCTAAAAGACTCATAAATAAAGAAAAGCGCTTCGTGGGAGGCAACACATGCTTAATTGTTTGCTTGTTTGTGTCGTACATCTTTTATTGATTGTTTATTCTCATGTTTAAATTTGTAAAAATGCTTTATTTTGCCTTTAACCTCGTCTTAATTACATATAAAGGTATTTTACATAAGGGATAAGTGAAGGGAGGATTACACACGTTTTCAAAAGAAACGTAAACATGAGAATTACAATTATTTAAAAGATATATATGTGTTTGTTCGAGTCAAATGCTTGTATCGAGTCATAATGGATGTTTTGCGGAAATTTTTCCGATTCTAAAGATGTAAATTTTCAAGAATTTTTCCAAAAATCGCGAGACCGCTTTTTGTCGGGATCGCAACTGACGGCGCGAGAAGGAGCGAAACAATGATTACTTTTTCTCGTTTCGTGATACTTATAAATTTTGGAATTTTCCGGTCTTAATTTTCTAGAAATTCTGTAAACATCCATTCCACAAGTATTATATCCTAGTTTAGTAGAGTCCTATATATATATTATTACCGCCGATTTTACGCGAAGGTTTCGTTTGTTTTCTTCAATTGTGCAGATTTAATTTACCAAGAAGAAGATACATAAGATGAGAAGGAGCTTTTCATGCAAACGTTCTTCTTGAAGAAAAATGTAACCACCAATTTACACGGATCCTACCGACCTAATCAGGGGAGTATTAGTTTCTTTCATCTTTTATTACCTTCCATTATCATAACTTTGATAATTTCGGGGAACATTGAGGTCAATGTTCAGTTTAAGTGTAGGGAGGGAAAATAAAATGGGGACTTTGAAACTATGCTTATCCTTGAATATTTGCTTTGTCCAATTGCATTTGTGTAATAAACCATGATAAAATGTCGGTTAGGGTAATTTTTGCACCAAATTTAAATTTTTTCATGACATATATTACTGGGCCATTAGTCTTAACAAAAGCGTCTCATGGATAGGAAATTGCATGACTAGCACAAAAACCCTTTACCACTTAAATTCCACCCAAAATATAAGGATCGCCCTTAGATTAGTAGGAATTAAAGCATTCATCTTTAATGCTTAGAGTGTGAACCGGTAGTATAATAGATTCTAGAACTTGTTTTGTGATGCATCCCGAGATCGCTAGTGAGACTACACTTGTGTAGTTAGGAATAACGAAATGATAAGAGGCATTAGGATAACCCTTGTTTGATACCCGTAATATAATTACTTCTTCCACATCGGTTGAGTAATTCCCCACACCTTTGCGTTGTACTCATCTTTAGTACACGATACCCTAGTTAACCCCTCGAGCCTATCCTTTTCGCGGTTCTCGTGATGTTTGGTTTTCCGAATATCAATGAAGAGCATTGTTTACACCCCACCCCAAATGTACACCCAAATCGCCTTAGCCTACCTTGTATGCACTCACTTTTAGTGCATTATTGTTATCACACTAAACCCTTAGTTCAATTATCTTGTTGCTTGCATAAGTTGCTAAGTCGAGTCATATCCTTTGTACACAGTTTTGGGACGATTGGGGCTCATGGGAAAAGTTAAATTTTATGAGATGACGGAAAGGGAACGTTAAATTCAAATTCCCTATATTAACATAATAATGTACTCCAAGTGTTTTGATCTTTTCAATTCGGGTCAAATTAGTGTTAGAGTAATAAAAACTCAAGTGTAGGGATGTGCCTATAAATCCCTATCATTTTGATGTTATCGTAGAGGATGGTAGAGTAAAAGTGTATGAAAAAAAATCGAAAAAAAATAGAAAAAGAAAAAAAATAGAAAAAGAAAAAAAATAGAGTTGAAAAAAAAAACCATACGGGCTACCATCCTACATCTATCTTTAAATTTATGTTTGTTTATTTCAGTTATCTAGAGTCTAGACTGTCGAGTCTTGGCTTAGCAACGCCATTCTTCGTATGCTTGTAACATAAAGATTTTTGACTTGCCACCACTAAAATAGCCTATCCCGCCAAACCCTTTGTTTCCCTACCGTAAGCCTATCATTACAACCCTTTAAAAGACCTCTTGGATAGCCTTTCCTAGGTGCTTACGCCAAAGCGATGGAGGTTTGATATAGTCTCAAGCCTATGGTAATCTATGTACTAGGACCGGTTAATGAGTGTTTATCTTCCATTTCCAACTTATTATATTTCATATACACCCGAGAGATGTGAGTGTCCAAACACCCCATGTGAGGTGCTAGTATGTAATTTTCGTGCTTGTTATGACTTTTGCGGGGCTTATATGTGTTGTGGATTGTTCTAAAACAATGCTTCATGACCCCTAACTTATAAATTAATTGGCTAAAAGCAGATTTGCTTGAGGACAAGCAAATACCAAGTGTAGGGATATTTGATAAGGTTATAAAATGTACCTTTTTGATGGGTCGTTTAAGCCCTTATTTAATCACTTTTGTATCCGTTATTACTTAATATCGTTCCTTTTCACTTTTTAGGTATCTTGAAGGTAAAATGCTGGAATTACACTTATTTGGACGCAAAGGCGCGAATATACGAAGAAAATGGCTAAAGTCAAGAATCGAGACACTCAGTCTTTGGGCCGAAGGGGCGGCGTCGAGCACAAATTAGTGACGCCGTCGGACATCTTTGTGATGGCTCAAGAGCCAAATTGCTTATTTACAAGTGACGGCTTGTTTTAAAAGAGTAGGTCGTCGCAACTCGGGACGGCCTAGATTTGATCCGGACAACGTCGAGGCCGAAGGGCGACATCACAAGCATAAGGTGGCGCCGTCGCAAGACTAACGTGGCCAAGCGAAACCCTAATGACGGCGACCATCGGCGTCACAAATCAAAGGGTGGCGCCGTCGCATTTGTAATCTTATATATAGAATCCGAATTTTTAGTTTTCGATGTGTAGTCTTTTGGGTAAAACCTAAACCGAACCAAGGCTGACTTATACAAGATTTTAGGGTTCCATACCCTATCTTACATCAAGATAAGTGTTTTACTTCATTAATTCAATTATGTCTTCAATTACTTGTGTGTATGCTTGCATGTTTCCCATGTCCGGGTAATTTACTTGTGTGTTTACTTAGGGAATATGAAACTTAATTAATGAATATTGATTGGTTGTCTCTTATTATAATTGTTAATGATCTAGTATTGCCATAGGTCATTCGTTGTGTAGTTAATGCGTGATTAATCTTTGTGAACCTTAACTTATAGTACCTAGAGTCATTGTAGGCTAAACCATCCGAAGAGTACCTTAGAGTTAAAGTTTATAAATCCTAGAGATTTTGTAGTCATTAACCTTTGGTAGTTTCAAAGAGATAGGATAAGCGCATACCTTGACCTTAGACACACAACGCGATTAAGAATAAGGGCGTGACAATTCAACCATCAATAGGAGATAATTAAGGAGTAATAAAACCTAAGTAAACACATCTTTAAATCATCATACTAGCACACAATAATTAGACATAGACTACATACACCTTAGTTTAGATAATTAGTTAAGTAGAAGTAATTGGTAGAAATACCAACCCCCCAAATCCAAACACCGAGAGTCGTACGTTTCCATTTCCTATAAAACATAAAAAGATAAAAAATAATCTTCCTCAACCCCAACCTTAGTGTAGTAACTTCTCACTAGCATTCCTATTCCCCTAGAGAACGATATCAATTCCCATGGCTTACCCTAATACTACACTACAACGATTAGGTTCACTGCCTAGGATGTTGAAAAACTTGCTCGATGAAAAGGAAGTTCCTTTGACCCTGAACGACGCGTGTAGTGTTATCACGCTACATGCAAAATTCAAAACAATGAGTGCCCAGGCGTTAGCATCTTAAACACTCATCCCTAACTTCTTAAGTTCATCCAAACGATAGGTGATCAGTTGGTCAAATCGCACAAGCGAAGAAGGGTCTTCAGTTGGTCAATTTTTACCCTTCCCACTCAGTCTACCTACTTAGGGTCAGTTGGTAATATCTCCAAAGTAACTAGCCACTATCGCCATTCAAAACTACCGAAACAAGGGTAGCTACCAACAAACTATGCATGCATACACTAGAAACAATTATACGGAAGCAATGTAAACATAAACAAAACAATCAAGGAATCATAACTATTCTAGCACCAGAGGTGCTTAGCCGCTCATATTAACTAAAACAATCGATTCAATGTTTAACATATCGAAATACATGAGTTAAAAGTAAAGAAATGGTAAATTGCTAATGCTTATCGTAGGGGAGTGATTTCTCCCTTGGATATAGCTCCATATGCTCCTCAAGATCTGTCTTCAACCTTCTACCCACGTTCTCTGAATTGGTGTGTGAAGTGAATGAAAAGAAATGCTGGAATTTGGGTGGTATTTATACGCCAGATAGGGTTACGGCGTAACTTAAGTTAAGAGTTACATCGTAACATCCATTTCTTCGTATTTTGCTCTGGAAAAGCTGGTTACGGCGTAACATCTGGAAAGATTTACGCCGTATATTCAATAAATCATGGTTACGGCGTAGCCTGTAGCGGCGCGGAACATCATTTGACCTAATTAGTTACGTCGTAATCCTAGGAGGGAGTTACGCCATAATCTTCAGTTTAGTTAGTTTTTTGAGCCACGCTTTTGTTATGGCGTAATGTGAGAGGAGAGTTATGCCGTAACATCTTCAAAATGGGCATACTATCCTATATCTTGACAAAACTCTCCAAATCCGCGTCTCCTTAGCTCCAATGCTCGTAATTTACTTGAAAGTGGAATATGGAGGAAAACAAGCGTAAATCCATATAAATGATATAAAATACGAGCATTATCGGGGGAAATTGACACTTAATATTCAGGATTATTTGATGTTATCAAATATCCCCCCACTTGAACTCTACTTGCCCTCAAGTAGACCTTATTAGATAGATTCCTAAAAAGATATCTCCCATTACCTGGAAAATATAAGTTTACAAATCTCTTATTCTAGAATAAATCAAAGCCGAACACCTCATGAAATGGGAATAAAACACTCAAATCTCTCAACTATTCTAAGTGTCAATTTTGGTGTGATCACTCAACGCACAATCATAGCATATATTCTATCATAAGCTTGGCGGTTACACAAATCTCCACTACTAGAGTTAAGGGCTAAACAATTCTCGAAGGCAATATGGGTAGACACGACAAAGGTTAAGGGTGAGTTGTCATTACTAACATGTCACGGCGAAGTGGACGAAATCAATGATACATGAAAAATCCATGGCCAAGACACCAAAGATTGCTCGCTGCATCACCTAGTCACGCTTCATGACTAAAGGGTAGGGTAAGACATGGAAAAAAATTGGTGTAAAATAAAATAAATAAAATAATCTAAATCTATAACCAAGTCATCACCACTTATCGTTCATCCAAAGTTCAAGTTTCAAAGTTAAGAAACCGGATCATGATAATACCAGGTAGATGTGCCATTAGAGGACGTCATGATGGGCACATTACTAACTCCATTCTTCAAATGTGACCGAGGTGGCCTCCTCGATACTAAATCTATAATAAGCTCATAACATAGTGCTTAATAACTTCGCACTTTACAATCACATAAATAACTATAACTATAACTATTTTTTTTCCCGAATAACTTCACATTTTTTTTCTCAACAAAAATAACAACTAAACATAACATCCCCCCACTTAAGATGAACAATATGAGAATTTGGGGGGTCTTCAATGATCTTTAAGAATATGTCGCCTACGAAAGCGTGATTCCCGAACCTTTCCACTTGAACCTTGAACTTAGGCAAACAATGGCTTCCCAATTAGAAATAAAGACTACAGGGTAGGCTAAGGTGTAAGGGTGTAATGAAATAACATGTTGGGTGAACAAAATGAGAGGAATGGCTCAGATGGGTGTATCTAGGGGTATCTTGCACTAAAGGTGAGTGCAACAAAAGGGTTTAACATGGGGTCGAGAAGTCGAGGTGACTAATCGATAGACACACAATGATAGGCTATTTTGAGTGATAATCCTATAATATTGCCTTCTTAAACTAAAAAGTCCAAATACATCAAGCTAACTCAACATACCTCGTCTATGGTCTCGAAATGATGCAAAGGCCAAGTTCTAAAGTTTACAAGCTACAGGCACACTCATAATTTGGTGGATTTGGGGTAAAAATTTAGAAATGGATAAGGCTAATCGCATCATATATTATCAAGGGTTATAATATGCTCGGCTAAGGTCTAATCTAGTTAGGTTAAGAAAAACATGTCAAAATTTTAAAAATGGCATAATTTTTCAAAATAAACTAGAAAAACGAGGGAAAAATAAAGTTAAAGAGACAACTCTACTCCCGTCCCCCCACTTGAATTGTACAAAGTCCCTTTTGTACTAAGCGTTAAATAAAGGTGAAGAGAAAAGTAGAATTAGAGCGAGAACTTCCCTGAAATTTGCTCCAAAAAGAAAGAAGGCCCATGAAAAGAATCGTGCCTTCGCATAAGCATCCATGAGCAAACTTCAATCCTCTAAATCACACTACCGACAAGCATAATTCTAAAAAAGAAAAAGAAAAATGAAAAAGAAACCTCACTCACTTTTGTAGGAATCACGGTTGCATTTAGCGTATGCAACAAGCCTTTTAAACCACTTGGTGTCCCAAGTGGACGAGTGTAGTCTCGTGAGGGCTTACAGGGAACATACCCACAAAGTTCATTTAAAACTAATACAAGGTTATTATGTTTAAAAAGAAAGAAGTGTTACAGAGGATAGTTACGTCGTAACTCCTATTAAGAGTTACGTCGTAATTAGTGCAAAACCCGGCAGACGCTACAGGAGTGTAGCTACGGCGTAACCATTGCATGGGATTATGCCGTAATTGGTAATGCTCTGAGAAGTACTACTGCAAAAAGTAGGTTACAGTGTAACCATAAGAATGAGTTACACTGTAACTGTGGATAGATCAGGTCCCGCTCAGCATGCTGCAGCAACTTTTCTTCGTTTTCCTACAAAAATGGTAAAAACATAAAACTCAACAGAAATGGAAATAAAACAAATGAAAGGGATAATTCGGTTTGTCTCTCGAAAGAGCACTTTTCTTTATTTACGAGTCTTTAAGTTAGACTCAAAGCCATGGGGCTTTATGGTGGCCTTTGGACTTGGTCAACTTCCTCCATATCCTTCATCAAATTATGTCTAACCCAAGCAACATTTGTAGCAGTGCGGAGATATTCATTAGTCTCGATCTTTCGAATTTTGCAAAACTTTTCGTCCGGCCACAAGTGGTATCTAGTAAATTCATACTTTTCAGCTACAATCGATGGCGGCATCTTATACGGAATGCCAAAAATTTTGCACCTTCTTTGCTCATATTCTTCATTGTTGGGGTCAGTGAATCCATCTTCACCTTGTAGTTCAAGGTAATCCAAAATCCCTTCTATATCATCATCGTCGGACTTGGTACCTTTAAACCATTTATCGTCGAGTAAATCTTCCACTAGCACCCGTTTGCATTCCTCTTTCTCATTTCTCGTTAAATCTTTGGTATCTTCATCTGATACTTCACTTATGTCATTTGGAATCTCTTCGCTCGGGTCTTCTTTACTCATGCATCCTTTCCAGATCTTTTCCTTAGTTAACGCATCTACCTTCCCATATTTGATTTCGACCCAACTGTTGAATCCCAAATTGTCTAGCCAAGGTAACTCATTTCTTTCCGCATCATTGGTTGAGTTCCAAAAGAATTCATCCTTCCTAACTCTCTCTATGCTGCTTCCCCCATTACATTTATCATCATAAGGGTTGCAAGATGCCCAAAAAATTTTGCCAGGTGTTTTGATTTTCTCACACCAACAGCTTCGAGCTACATCGTCAACTGTGTTGCTTGAAGGATTCTTCGTGTAGTAGATATCATTATCTATGGACTCTCTCTGTAGACAATGCTCCTCATAATCAATATTGAGCCTTTTTAGCAGATTTGGGTTAATTTTAGCATCCCCGAATTGTACCGCATACCAATCATCAAAGGACAAATCCCCGAACTTAACATCATGTCTTTCGAGCTCATAAGGCCATGTCCATTCCTCGTCTTTCATGATACCCACCCCGTTGCAATACTCGCTGAAAGGATTGCATGTAGGTTACGCTCGTGTGGACTTGTCATCAACGATAATTATCGGGGTGCAACAGTGCCTAATAGGTGGTTCCTCCTCTTCTTCAAATGAGAGATTTTCCAACCTTTCTTCATCAGTATATGCAGGCCACATGAATTTGTTATCCTTGACCCTATCCTTATCGATTCCTCCATCGCAAATTTCGTTCTGAGGGTCGCATGAAGCCCATAGATCATACCATTCACCATTAGCTACTGGTATTTTCTTGCACCAGTGATACTTCTTTTTAGATGAAGATTGAGGGGTATAAAGTAATATCATTGGACAATCTGTTAATAACCTGCATCCCTGATTCATCTAACTCGAGAAATTTGTCGGACCACGTATCAATGACGCCAGTAACTCGATGTTTGGTTACGGGCGTAACTCACCCTCGCATCGACATCGGTATCATTCTTCTTCATAATTCCACGATCGTTTTCTAAACCATGGTTACACCGTAACTCATCAGAAGTGTTGCGGCGTAACTGAACACTGTCGCCGGAATTTTCAGCCGTAACCGAATTTTTGGTGGAAGAATTGACTTGTAACTTTGCATCTTCATCAAAAAAGATGACCTTGCATTCCATCATAGGTTTTACCCCTTCCGGTTTAGTGTTATTTTTCCTTACCTTCTCACTAAGCTTCTCCACCATTGTTTCAAGGTTTTTATGGTTGTGTCGTGATTGGAGAGGCTTATTAGTGTTTTCACGGAATTCCTTGAGCCATTCATCTTGTTCCTTTTGTCAGATATAACTTTTCACATACACATCAAACCATAACACAAAGTAGCATATAGATGGAATTCTAGAGAGAAAGTTAGAGGTTTAGGGAACTTAGTGAGAGAAAGTGAAAGATATTATTATGAGCTCCAACTCTCTACCTTGGAAGGTAGAGAGTATTTATAGTCTTACATAAAGCGCCACACTTGGGTGTGGATCGGGCATCTGATGGGTAAAGACCGTCCGTCCTCCACGGTGTTACTTAACTAAATTACTACTTAACTTAAAGAACTACGACTACGAGCTTTCTAACGATTACATATACTTGAGGTGACCGACTCTTTAATCTGGGAATTTCTAATTCCTAACAATCTCCCAAGGAGGTCACCTCAATCATGTACCAAAATTACATAGAATACAAATAGATATTACATTAACAATTGATCTTGCATTCTTGATGTAGTCCTTTGCTCCTAAGCTCGTAGTCATTGATTCTTCACATTGCATGTTTGGTTATTCCAAGTGGAGGTCTTTTCTTGATCCACGTGATAATAATTTTGAGCCATCTTTTGAGATCATCACTATCAACAATCTCGAGACATCCTTTGTGGTGTTGTGACTTTAGGACCGACATGCTCACATTACGGATCATGATTTCTTCTCATCGAGTAGCGGAAGCTTTGGTTGATTCATGATATTGGCGGCGTAGCGAAGCATGGAGTGAAAATATCGAGTCATTGATGCACTAATCATGATTTCTTTGAGATGAATGTGTTAAGTGAGCATGCGGCTATGGATTGACCGCTTCATTACGATCATTTGCAAGCGTCGGGTGTACACGCATACAACGATTAGCAATAAATCGCACGAAAGTGTCTTTGATCACTTCGTTGAATTGAGTACCGACCCACGGTTCCCGTTGATCGATACAAATCTTGCTGTGATCGGTGGGATTCCTAAGAATCTCCTTGACGGGGTTTCGCGGTTGTTCTATTTGTTCTCAAACGGAACATCTCAAAGAAGACAACACGGAGTGAGTGAACCGGTAATTTTAAGTCCAGCGATTGATGAAAAGAGATTTGAAAAACAATCGTGTATTGCTCAATAGAAATTGTTTTGCAATACAACGAAGGTTTTATTGAAAATCAATTATCAATCATAAAAATACCTTTTGGTTTGAAAAATGAGTACACGATCGATGTGCTAAAGAAAAGAGTTTTTAAGCACAAAGACCGGTTTTCAAAGGTATCCGTCAATCCATAACTTTGAACCGAGGATTGATTCAAGAGATTGAATCGCCCCATTGTTTATGTTCGGTTGTCACATGGTTGATCTATATAATAGATCTCACATGCCACCTACCGGGAGCTTGTTTGATGTTGGCTCGAGAGGCTTTCCATCTTCATTGTGAATATGTAAACACATCACTCGGATGTTACGGCAATACCACAAGGATAATCGTGGGACTCAAGATATAATCTCTCTTTCCACATTGTGTGAAGCAGAGAGTCTTCATTGAAAGTGTCCTAATGAGATTTATTGATGATCTCGTGGCTCTAGACTCAATTTGTGCATATTTGGATCCTATAGCGGAGACTAGGGAGAGGTCTCCTTCTTCATATCAACCATCTCTAAGAGAGTCGATAGATAATGTCGGTTCCCGTGAGAATGAAACAAGCCCTTTTAAGAGGAACTTGAGTGGTTTGGAAAGTTGAAGTGCGGTCGTCCTTTGGGTCCATGACGTCTTGTCTTCAATACCGATGTTACCATCGTTAGCATATGAATTGAACCCGGTTTACGCCTAAGGTTGAATAAATGGAGGGCTATTTGTTTTCACCCTTTTCTCATTCAATTCTTTTAATTCTTCAACCCCTTGATTGCTTACCGAGACTTCATAGCTAGAACCTTGTTGGGTTTATTCGATTACTAGCTCGGTCTTAGTCCGCACTCTTCCCTTATCTCATTTTCTCCTTTTATCATCATACCTAAGGACTTCTACACTAACTAGTGGATTGTCCTGGGTAGATCCCTCCGATTACGGCGGATCATGGGAACCAATACCTAACCTTATCATCCTTATATCACCGTACATAAAGTAAAGTTGGTCGGTCAATTTGGTATTGTTAAATGCGCCATTGGATCAATTGAAAACCATTTGAAAATCAATTCGGATACTTGTGATATATTATCAAAGCATTTTGTACTGAATTGTTTTGATATTTTAAACGAGAACTCCCCTCAACATGTGCATCAAGTATTTGAAAATGTTTTGCACACGGAGGCAAGAGAAAAATTAACTTCTTTGATTACCATTTTCTAAAGATATCAACATCACTTCCTCATCAAATCAAGTAGGTATAGCATTTCCGGGAAGGATGAGGTTTCCATAAATTTGCTCCCCTCAATATGTGCCTCGAGGTTTGAAAAGAGTTTTGCACATACTAGAGGAACACACACATTGGGATGAATGATCACGTTTCAAATCAAAGGTTTAAGATAGATGCTCCCCTCAACATGTGCATTGAAAATTTGAAATCGTTTGTCACATGTGGGAAGGACGCATGTACATTCTTATAAAACCATTTACCTAATTATCGGTTTAAATCCAATTTAAATCACATTCTCCCCGATCACAATTATCAAAACATTTGAGATTTGTGATCTCGTATAATTAAATTGATTTTGAAAGCTTTAAGGAGAATTGTGACTTGATTGTGAAAGCGTTTGAGCGATAAGGATCGGATTTTAAGACTTTAAACTCCATTGATAAAACATGCATGTATATCTTTTGAAAACAATTTAATGCCAAATAACTTTTTAATTTAATTGAAATCATTCTCCCCTCAATCAATGACATAGGTTGTTGATTGAGAGATAAGATTTTGACAAATAAGTCCAGATGATTATCAAAAATAGAGATCGAGTTATTTTTCAAAGCATTTGGTTTCAATGAGATAAATGTTTATAGAATCGAGCATGGAATTTGAAAACATGTTAAAACATGGCTCTGTTCTTTCTTTTAAAACCGGGTTATTGCACGAAAATGACAATAAACCATTTCTCTTTCTCCCAAATTTTTTTTTTTTTTTTTTTTTTTTTTTTTTTTTTTTTTTTTTTTTTTTTTTTAAAATTGAACAACATCTAAAGTCCGTGTCATTCTTTGAATGACAACACAAAACCGTAGATATTATCGAACCGGAAGAAACATGACAAAATGACAATATTTTTTTTTTTGAAGATTTTTGAATTTTCAAATTTTATGGATTTTGAAAGTTTTATATTTTCTATTTGATTTTGAAGGTTTTATAATTTTGTATTTTGTTTTCAAATATATATGTACAAGAGATAGATGAAGAAAGACCTTTACTCCTCGTCTTCCTCACGAAGGCGTTTGAGGTTTCGGTTGAAGGCTTTTCAAACCAAGTCGTGGAAGAATAAACTCAAACGTTCTCTTGGAAGAGCTTTGGTGAAGATGTCGCTAGCGATATTCGAGACCTCACAAAATATAGTTCCACCACACCTTTTTCCTTGTTCCACGATGAAATGATGTCGAATGTCGATATGCTTTGCTCTTGAGTGTTGAGCGTTGTTGCATGAGAGAGCAATAGCACTTTATTATCACGATGCGGAGGATTTTGTTGAATTCAAAGCCATAGTCGGATAATTGAGATCTCATCCATAAGATTTGAGCACAACAAGATGACATGGCTATGTATTCAACCTCTGTAGAGGAAATAGAAGTACTCATTTGCTTCTTTGAAGACCGACTCACAAGCTTATCACCCAAAAGCGAGCACCTCGGCGTGCTTGACGTGTATCTTGACAACTGCATGATCGGCATCGCATAGGCCGTTAGTGACATACCGGTGTCCTTGGTACCATAGTCCCATATTGATGGTTCCTTGGAGATACCGAAAGACCCGTTAAGCGCTTCAAGGTGCTTTTTAGTAGGCAGCACGGTATCTAGCACACATGCACCAGAGAACAAAATGTCGGTCTACTAGCGATGAGATACATCGGGGATCAATCATACTCCGATATTTAGTTTGGTCAATCATGATCCACGAGAGGTCCTCATCTAGTTTGGTTCGGTCAATCATGGGGGTGTCAACGGTCACATGAATCAAATCCAAATTTCTTTAAAATCTACATTGCATATTTAGATTGATTTATGAAAATGCCTCAGGGACTTTGTGAAATTTGTAATCCCAAGAAAATGACATTTGTCCCATCATTGACATTTGAAACTTTGAACTCATTTCATTTGAAAAGCGATCACATTCCATTGGGTCGGTCGAGGCAAAATAATATCATCAACATAAATTTGAACATGAATCAAATGTTTGCGACTTCACGGTGAACAATGTAGGATCAATGCTCCTTTGATGAATCCGGTTGATAGAAGAAACTTTGTGATGTATCATACCATGCCCTTGGAGCTTGCTTTAAACCGTAAAGAGCCTTCTTCAAGCGATAAGCGTGAGTAGGATGCTCTTGATTCACAAATCCTTGAGGTTGGGCGGCGTGAGCGACTTCTTTAAGATCTCCGTTTAGAAATGCCGTCTTTACATCCATCGATAAACTACCATGTTCTTACTAGCGGCGTTAGCGAGAAGATTACGATTGCCTCGATTCGAGCAAGCTGGAGCAAAAGATTCTTCAAAGTCTATACCCTCCTCTTGATGATATCCTTTAGCAACTAATCGAGCCTTGTTCTTCAACACATCACCATGCTCATCAAGTTTTACTTTGAAGATCCATTTTAGAGCTATAATCATAGCACGATCTGGGCGGTACTAACTCCCATACATCAAGGCGATCAAACTCATGAATTTCATCTTGCATGGCATTGAACCGACTATCTTCATTCATAGCGGTTTAACATCTTTTGGTTCGATCTTAGATAGTGCGGAGTTGAAGAAGCACCATAAGGCATCGGTTGCGAGTTGCTTCGGGTTGATCTGAGACGAGAGGATTTCCAATGATGTTGTCTAATGGATGATCGTGAGTCCATTTTACGAGGTGTTCATGTGGCATTTGTTGAGGCGAGGTAGCGAGTCGATGTCTCACGAAGAAGATGGTTACGATGATGATTCGGGAGTAGCAAATATGTTTTCAAATGGAGCATCTTGAGGAGTTGCAAAGGGATTAACTTCATCATTGATGCGAAACATTTCCATGATGTACATTTGAAGAATGATGATTTGTTGATGAGGCGAAGGATCGGACGGTGCTTCTTGACTTAAAGATATTGAGGCCGATGGATTGACTTCATTCTTGGAATATGAGCATCCTCTGTTGTAGGGATCGATTACCTCATTAGTAATTGAATCATACAGTTCATCAAACATAGGATCAAACAATTTCTTTACATCATCTTGGATGGAGGTACATATGGAGTTTCTTGAGAGGAGTTTGGAACAAGGATGAACCAATGGGAATTTGTTTTGAAGTGCGGGTCTGGTGGGTGTCCGAGGAGCCATTTGACCGGTCGACTCATCAAGCGTAACGTGAATTGTTTCCATGATATTTCGGGTTCTTTTGTTGTAGATTCGGTATCCCTTTTGTTTGATGCATATCCTACAAATACTCCAATGTCGACTTTGGCCCTAAGTTTGCCTAAGTCTTGACCCTCATTAGTTGGATAGCACAATGCACCAAACACACGAAGGAAAGATAGATTAGGTTTTACTGTTGTGGACAAGTTCATATGGAGTTTTCCATGAATAGTGTGAATCGGGGAGCGATTTTGTGTGTAGCATGCGGTGGCAATTGCTTGACCCGGAGAAACATTGGAACCTTTGAGTAGATCGGCATTGTTCTAGCGGCTTCAACAAGAGTACGATTTAGTCTTTCAACTACACCGTTACATTGAGGGGTTCGTGGAACACTTCTTTGATGGTGATTCCAACGCTTTCATAGAATTCACTAAGTTGTTTGTTGACAAACTCGGTTCCATTATGCATTACGATAATTACGGCGGTTTTGTTTAGTCTAACTGCAATTTGTTTGATGAGTTTGATGATGATATCGGGAGTTTCATCCTTTGTCCTTAAGAACTTGACCGGTGAATCTAGAATAATCATCAACCACAACTAACACATATTTCTTCCCAAAGATATTACGCACCTCATTGGTCCATATAATCCATATGAATCATATGAAGAACTTACGTGACGAGTTAGTAGGTTTGGGTTTATGGGCATACTTCTTGCTTTTCCCAATTGACATCTTTGAACAAAGATGATCCTTTTCATACTTTAGTCTAGGTAAACCTACAACTAAGTCCTTTACGGAAAGATCGTTGATGGTGCGAAGTTCAAGTGATTGAGGCGAGCGATGCCATAACCATGACTTTGTTTTGAAGCCTTAGATAACAAGCGATTGGAGAAGCTCTCATCATGTCATCGATAGAGATGGTGTAAAGGTTTGAGCCACGAGTTCCTTTCAGCAGTTCCTTACCATTAAGATCTCTAACAAAGCGGTATGTTTTACGAAGGCTACTTCTAGATCGAGAATCACGAATTGACCAGCGAGAGCAGTTATGACCTAAACCTTCCACATAATACACTCTCGAGATGACACTATCACCAACAACATAATCTCCATAACCCATATATAGCACCGAAATGATCATTACCAAATCTAACGATCCGATGAATTTGCTCACGAAGTTCATGAGCGTGACCGGTCTCGGTCATATGCTTGGAGCGACTGAGTCCGGTACCACGAGCGATTTGAGCGATCTGCGGTTGAACACGAGACAAGAATGGATAAGCGGATAATTGGGATCCCCATGCAAGAATGGGTTCCATTTGGTTAGTAACAGTTGGAACACCCGCATCGAAATAGAAGCATTCATATCGAGACGGTGAGGTAATGGAATCATTGTGAGTAGATGCAATACTAGTGTACGTATTAGCCTGTTTACGGTGTGACCACTTCTTAAGGAATAGTTCTACCGGTAGGCATCCATTTTCTAGTGGGCATTATCGATTGGTCTTATGACCAACGGTATCAATAAAACCTATTACTGCTTTGAATGTTCTTCTGTGGGTTTCCATTGTTTTCTAACTTTCTTTCGCTTTTGCCTTTTAGCCTTTTTAGCATGAATTTTAGCATTAACAATATTAATGGACAATTAACATCATTAGGCAAAACATTGACATCACAACCATGATTAGAAAGCGAATTCAAGCAATCATCGGTACAAGTTTTGCAAATAGTATCGAATTGAATTAATTACTGATGCGCCTATGGCTAATACTAGAATCAACACGATTCGTTTTATTCGATTCAAACTTAAGGTTCCTAGATTGTTCTTCTACTTTCTTCCGGTGCACATTCTTAGCTTGAGAGGTCCTATCATTCCTTGTATTGTCTTGAGACTTTGACTGCTCCCTTTAATGTCATGATTACTCTGTAGAGGAATGGGAACATTAGTTTGTTTTACTACTCTTTGCACCACTGTTTAGATGTCTTTGGGATCTGAACTACATGCAGGTGCACTACGGTTCACTTTCTTAAAGCTAGATGTCTTGAGATTAGTACTCCTAGAAGGCACATTTGAGTTCTCTTTCCTAGCATTGTGGATCTAGAATCTGAACTACTCAAGGGTACACTCGGCTCTCATTCAAAACATTGGGAATAGAGTGCATATCATATTTGGCCTTAGGCATTGAGCATGGAATCAAAGGGTTAACTCTCTCACCTAATGTCTTTGGGCATATAGTGATCAAGCATTCTAAGATTTCTTGAGATCGTTTGGCATATGAGCATGCATGTCCAATTGCATTATCATGAGGTTTCTCTAGCTTATCCTCTTCAACAATCTCACGCAGGCATTCTAAGCAATCCTTAAGGGATGAGAAATATGTTTGAATGGCAAGTTTGTTGTTCCTTAGGTGAGGGGGGACATATGTCACAGATAAAGAAGATTTATTACGAGTGAACCTTAGATACAACATTCTCCCCATTGATCATTGGCATTTTCCTTTTACGACTCCTCGATTCTCAATTTCCTTTTGCAATGAAGTTATTTGTTCGTTGTTTTTGTTACGAGTGACTTTAATTGATTCAAATAACTCATTGAAATGACGTTTAACCTTTTCATTTTCTTCTAGAAAACTTTCGTTTTCCTTTTGTAAAGCATTTACTAGGTTTTGAAGATGAAGCGTTTGAGAATTCGAGAATCTAAAGGAGGAGGCATTTGGGAGCTGTCATATTGTTCGTTTGACCCTTTAATTGAGAGATTTGGGCTTTCAACTTTACGATCGTGTTACAGAGCTTGAATCTGTTCATCTCGTTTGTTAATTTGAAAAGCGCATCAAACTCGGAGCATCGAAGATGTCTTGATATTTGAAGTTTTGACATTTTCTTTGAGATGTTGATATTTTAGTTGTAGATTAAAATACTCAACTTCTAGTTTAGAAAAATGTTTAACCAAATTGTCATGATCATCGGTTCAATTTTCTCATTTAGTTTAGAATTAGTTTTTCAAGCTCAATGACACGATCATGGGAGACTTTCGAGGCCACAGATAGTTCATGAAATTTGGAAGCATTAATAGAGCAATTTGAGCGATGAAAAAGACATCTTGAGCAACACATTCGATAATAAGATTCTCATTTAATGTATGCGGGTTCTTTCTCTCAATCTCATTATATTTGATTGCTGCGCTCATAGTCACTAACTTCAACAACCATTGCATCAAATTCCTTTTCCATACCCTTAATATCGGTTTCTACCCCTTTTAAGACTCTCAAAGTGCTCTTTTAGAAGTTTAAAGAAGGGCATGACCTCGATTAAATAACATTCTTTCATTTGTTCAAAACCCTTTCTCCTTGATTATACCGGTGGGTGTGATCCTTTTCTTGCAAGTTTTCTCAAAATCAACAAATAGTTGAAATATAACGTATTGGCTAATTAATGTCTTGCTTTTAGTGGCAATTGTTCTAGGTACAAGATGCATTGGTGTATTAGGAGGATACACAGTCGCTCTAGGCATTTTCGAAGGGAGGTTTGTTTCTACAATATTTTCGACTTTACGCTTATCTAAATCCATTTTCGAGAAGACTTGTTCGGAGTCAACAATGTCGAGTCTTAAACTTGTTCAAGGAAATCCAGTTTTCCTTCTTGTAGTCATGGGGAGTGATAATTACTTTCTTCTCTTTGCATTTAGGATCATTTAGTTTCTTATTCATCTTCTCCTAGTGACTTCATCTAATTTCTTGTCATCCTCGATGCACTCAATGCAACTAGGTTTTGTCTAGGTTTAAGAATCTCATTGCCATCATAGATAACACTTTGAGTTGCTTTTGCTATCTTTCCATACTCGGGGTTGGGTTTATCTATAATGGGAATGCTATGCTTATCGCTTAGAACTCTATGCTTAGTGATCATGTGAGCGATCGAATGGTGTTTCCTTGCATGTACAACTTGTTTTCAAGTTTGTTTTCAAAGTTTTGATTAGAAAAATCTCTTAAGAGCTTTGATTCCTTTGCATTAAATTCTTGCTTAAGCATTTTCACATTTTCTTGAAGTTCTTGTTTTTGCTTAGCGGTTTTAGAAAGTTTTTCTTGCAAGGAATTTAATTCTTGTTTCAATACTTCTTCTCTAAAATTACTTTTCTAATTCTTTATGCGCACTTGGTCATCCATTTCACTGCTCACGGTGGTCAACTCAAATTTTGCACGTTGTTCATAAATAGCAACACGTTCCTTATAGGCATTTAGTTCGAAATTATGGAATCATCGGGAGCACATGCGGTGTATTCATCAAAGACATAGTCATTGTTGATGCGAAGATGCATCACTTGGTACAACTTCACTTTCACTTTGTTTCACGTATTGATCGTATGGGACAACATTGATATTACCCATATTTTCAATATTTGATTCAATAGTTTCGATTGATTGTACTTTGTCATGCATCTGTTGCACATCGACATCATCGTATAGCTTTAATACCTACGAGATGAGTTTGTCCTTGGATGGGCGACTTGCGGTGAAGAAGAGATCTTGGGAGAAACCATTGGAGAGATGCTAGCCATAAAGATTGTGTGTGCGATGGGTCCATCATCTACATCAGTCGTATGCATCACGGTCGGCGACTTGAAAGGCGTTCGATGATTGTGACCTATCTCACGAATAAATGCTCATCCACATCGCATCATAGGTCTTGGCATTGCCCTCGGCAAGAAGCAACAATTCCTCTTCATCCAACGCGACACCATTGTCTGAGCTTGTGCGGCAACATCTTATCTCGAAGTAATCGGCGTACATGGGCGCTTTGGAGATGTGCGGTTCCTTGCAATGTGTCCTTCACCACCACGGTTATAGCATTTGATTGGCTTAGGTTGACCTTGGTTACCATTTCTTCCTCGATTACGGTTTCCAACATAACCTCTCCCAGCTCCACTCTTCCACGATCATCTTGTCTTTCTGAGCTGGTTGCACCACGATCCTTCCATCTTTAACGGTGGCTTGATTATGTGGGTTAGATGCGATTCGAGGTTGTTGTTGGTTTGTGGGAGAGAATTCATGTTTTGACTGATGAGAAGAGCTAGTTGATTGATGATGTTACCAGCGTGTGCATCGGCATCGACTTGTTTGAACATGGGATCGGGAATGAGTTTGTGATTACCATTCCCATGGGTATGACTTGTGATGCTTTGGTTGTGATTCCGATGTTTGAGTAGAAGGCGGTTGAATCATTAGGCGAGCTTGTCTCTCCGGGTTAGTTTTGAGCGATTGAGAATCAATTTTCAAACATAGCATGTCTCTCATTACGAAGGAGGAAGGCATAGAGTTGCTCATAGTTTGTGTTCTTCAATCCTTTAGTAAGCTTCACGGTAACAAACTTGTGCCATTCGGGATTCATGTTGTTCACAAATTTTGAATTCAAGCTGAATGTTAGGCATAGTCATTCGATGTTCCTCATGTCATTAACTAACTTATGAAATCTCACATAGTACTCATAGACATTCTCATCGGTTTCATCTTGAAGTGCTCAAATTAAGTCATAGAGTTGGGATTCTCTGTCTTCCATAGTTAATTACGAACACGAGAGAAGCATCTTAACATTATCCCAAACGCCTTTGCATCGGTGTTATGATTGATCGACTTGTAGATGTCTTTAGGAAGACCTTGAAGAACAATGTTTGAAGCCACGATATCGCATCGAATCTCTTTTCTCCTTATCATCAAGCTCATCATACATCTTAGGTGCATCCATTCCGTAAGCAGGAGTACCATCTTCATTAGTATCAAGTATGTCTCTAGTCGTTTCAACTCGATATGGTCCTTCATCAATGGATTTGAGAATGTTGACACCATTTTCCTTTCAAGGCAATACAATCGATTCGTTGAGCCCAAGAGTCGTAGTCGATTCATCGAGCATGGGTGGGCGAGTATCTGAACCATTTGCTTGTACATCCTCGACAACGATGGAGATGACGGTGGGGACGTTGGTAGACATGTTAACAGTTATACGGGATTTTATAACTCAATGATTAAACCGGAAATAGATTCTTTCACGGGTTTTACTAAATCAAGAAAAACCGTAAACAATCACTCAAGTCGCTAGATGATAAAGCTCTAAGTCGCTAGAAACAAATGCACTAAGTCGCTACCAATTAATTAAGCTAGACGACCAAGTCGCTAGAATCCCAAGTCGCTAACGAGAAAAGCAAGTCGCTAAGTAGTAACTCGCTACTGGACCAAGTCGCTAACCAAATTTTGGCGACAATTAGCTACACAGTCGCTAGAAGCATGAGTCGCTAAAGAGCAACTCGCTCTTGACCAAGTCGCTACCACAAGTCGCTACCGTGGTGGAGATTCCACTACTTGTACTTTAACTCGCTAGATCTAACTCGCTAGCACCAACAACGTAAGTCGCTACAAAATATGAAGCAAGTCGCTACCAAGAAACTATTCCGTGAACTAAGTCGCTAGCATGAAAAACCATATAAACTTCACTTTTCAATCCAAAACAACCCAACCAAGATGATTCAAGCTTACCAAATGAAAACCTAAACACTTTTGATGATTCTAAACATAAAAGTACCAACAAAATTCAAACTTTAACACAAGAAATCAACCAAATGATGCAAAAACCACTAAACTTTTCAAACTCAAAACCACCTAAAACCACTATAAATCCAAAGATGTGCAAGATATGATCTAACCATGGCTCTTGATACCAATTGTAAGATATAACTTTTCACATACACATCAAACCATAACACAAAGTAGCATATAGATGGAATTCTAGAGAGAAAGTTAGAGGTTTAGGGAACTTAGTGAGAGAAAGTGAAAGATATTATTATGAGCTCCAACTCTACCTTGGAAGGTAGAGAGTATTTATAATCTTACATAAAGCGCCACACTTTGTTCTTGGGTGTGGATCGGGCATCTGATGGGTAAAGACCCGTCCATCTTTTGTCCTCCACGGTGTTACTTAACTAAATTACTACTTAACTTAAAAGAACTACGACTACGAGCTTTCTAATCGATTACATATACTTGAGGTGACCGACTCTTTAATCTGGAATTTCTAATTCCTAACAAATTCGAAGAATTTCCTTGACGAGGTTTCGCGGTACTCTATTTGTTCTCAAGCGGAACATCTCAAAGAAGACAACACGGAGTGAGTGAACCAATAATTTTAAGTCCACCGATTGATGAAAAGAGATTTGAAAAACAATCGTGTATTACTCAATAGAAATTGTTTTTGCAATACAACGAAGGTTTTATTGAAAATCAATTATCAATCATAAAAACACCTTTTGGTTTGAAAAATGAGTACGGTCGATGTGCTAAAGAAAAGAGTTGTTAAGCACAAAGACCGGTTTTCAAAGGTATCCGTCAATCCATACCTGAACGAGATTGATTCAAAGATTGAATCGCCCCATTGTTTACATTCGGTTGTCACATGGTTGATCCATACAATAGATCTCACATGCCACCTACCGGAGCTTGTTTGATGTTGGCTCGAAGGCTTTCCATCTTCATTGTGAATATGTATACACATCACTCGGATGTTAAGGCAATACCACAAGGATAATCGTGGGACTCAAGATATAATCTCTCTTTCCACATTGTGTGAAAGAGAGAGTCTTCATTGAAAGTGTCCTAATGAGATTTATTGATGATCTTGTGGCTCTAGACTCAATTTGTGCATATTTGGATCCCGTGCGGGAGACTAGGGAGAGGGTCTCCTTCTTCAATATCAACCATCTCTAAGAGAAAGTCGATAGATAATGTCGGTTCCCGTGAGAATGAAACAAGTCCTTTTAAGAGGAACTTGAGTGGTTTGGAAAGTTGAAGTGCGGTCGTCACTAGGTCCATGACGTCTTGTCTTCAATACCGATGTTACCATCGGTAGCATATGAAATGAACCGGTTTTACGCCTAAGGTTGAATAAATGGAGGCTATTTGTTTTCACCTTTTCTCATTCAAATCTTTTAATTCTTCAACCCCTTGATTGCTTACCGAGACTTCATAGCTAGAACCTGTTGGGTTTATTCGATACTAGCTCACTCTTAGTCCGCACTCTTCCCATATCTCATTTTCTCCTTTTATCATCATACCTAAGGACTTCTACACTAACTAGTGGATTGTCCCTGGTAGATCCTCCGGTTACGGCGGATCATGGGAACACATACCTAACCTTATCATCCTTATATCACCGTACATAAAGTAAAGTTGGTCGGTCTATTTGGTATTGTTCATCGCCATTGGAACCAATTGAAAACCATTTGAAAATCAATTCGGATACTTGTGATATATTATCAAAGCATTTTGTACTGAATTGTTTTGATATTTTAGAACGAGAACTCCCCTCAACATGTGCATCAAGTATTTGAAAATGTTTTTCACATGGAGGCAAGAGAAAGAATTAACTTCTTTGATTACCATTTTCTAAAGATATCAACATCACTTCCCACATCAAATCAAGTAGATATAGCATTTCGGGAAGGATGAGGTTTCCATAAATTTGCTCCCCTCAATATGTGCCTCGAGGTTTGAAAAGAGTTTGCACATACTAGAGGAACCCGTTAAGAAGTGCATACATGATTACCAAAGGATTTAAAGCCATACAATCGGGTACCTTAGAAAGATTAAAAGTTGTGTGCCCCGATGACATGAATTCTTGAAGAGAGTTCTCCCCTTAATATATGCTTGAGATTCAAAATTGTTTAGCACATATTAGAGAAGTATGCAACAAAAATTGGTCATCTTATCTTTTAACATCTTTCATATTTATATCACATTTTCTCCCCGATCAAAATCTTAAATCCTTTGAGATTTTGGATCTCAAGTGATTAAATATGTATGAGGTAAAATATTTGTAGGAGAAAAGCGTATCCGGTTTTATATGATCGAAATGGACAACACAGTGTTTCCCTTTTTACAAGGGAAACCACAAGTACAAATCCTAGCACTATTACATGTATTACAGATTGTTCATATTTATTACACCACATATTACACATAATTAAAACACACCATAAGCGACATCCCAAGAAGTCTCCATTCGGTCCTCGAAGAAGTTTGTAGTGACCATCTGAAGCCTTCCACCAACAAAACTTTCAAGGTGCGGAAGATCCTTCGTGTCTTGAGTCTTCGTCGATTGCGACAATGAAGTGTTCATGCCTCTTCACGTCATCATCGGTCAAAAGATAGTCTTAACCCAAGATTTCATATCGATTTTGACTTCTTTCATTACGGTGTCAAGTTCTTCTTGACCAATTTGAGAGTACCATCACTAAACTTGTAGAGCTTACATAGGCGCATAATCATACGAGATCCATATCACAGCCGGTGAAGATGACGGCTCTAGGGTGTCAAGTACTTTATATTCAAGATGAAATTCATGCCCAGTTGCATTCCATTGTGGACTTGTAAGGTTGATCCTGGTTTGGTAGCTTTCAATGCCAAGTGAAAGTCCTCAACTTCGTTTCGAATGACTAAGCCCACGATCCAAAGAGTGGCAATTGCGAGAGGGCCTTTTCTCACGGACATGTAAATGCTCAAGGTGTCCTTGAAGGTTTAAGAGATAGAGATCTTGAAATCATTTGGCGAGAAGATGTTTGAAGTCGTTCTCTTCAATAGTATATACTTTGAAGTCTGCTCTTTTAAGGACAATCTTCTTCAAGTACTCATATCCATAGATAGGAAGATCTCTACACTAACAACGCTTAAGATTTGCATCTTTGATCGACATCATTCGTCTTTTATCGGCACCATGTCTTCGATGTAGAACTTCTTCTTTTGAACCACCGTGAGAAATACCATAAAGCGGCAATATCATACTTTTGTTCTTCATCGCCCCGCAAATTGATCGGGAACCATCTGTTCAAGCCCCGATCGGAGTAGGTTGCAGACTTTCATCTTTGATATTGATAGAGCGGGTCTTCTTCGTGAGCGAGCACACGAGATAGTCCAAGTCGTGATTGAAGAAGAATTGGCTGAATGGTCATTTGACCGAGTTCACCACTAAGAGGAAGAGATTTGTTGACATTGAAGCGACCGATTTGCTCAACGACTTGGTCATTCGACATCTTATGGCATTCTTCCATCGATATTGAAGATGATTTGCATCGAGTGGAAGACTTTGACAATCTCATAAGCTTGTCCTTCAAGATCTCTTGGAGTTACGGATGAGATACTCTTCCGTTCACAAAACCATCTAATAAAACTTCCCATATCACCGGTGTAGTGCGAAGAGTCTTGTTGGAACTTCATAATTGTTGGTGATAAGCGATGCCCAATTGTTGTCGGGAATCATAGAGTCGACTACGGGATGGTCCATGTGGGTTACGGAGAGGAGGTCTATCTTCCACAATGCGACTTTGAATTGTGTCTCTTGAAGGTGCTACCACGGATGTGCTAGTCGATTCCAGCCATGTAAGTATCAAACCAATCTTGATGGCTTAGGAATATGCTTCGTCGATGCATCATCTTCATCTCGGTTCCGAGTCGACCATGACTTGCGACTCTTCGTGAACCATTTGATCATCGAAATTGAGGTGGATGTGGACGTGAACCTTGAATCAACCGTCGTCCGGCAGCAGATTTCTTCTTAGTACTGTTCTTTTGTAGGATCGATTGATTAGAAGGTTTTGGCGGTGATGATGGTGGTTGTGGTGGAGGTGTGTTGGTTGTCGTAGAAGGATCACCGACTCAGAAGTTCAGCGCCCCGTTGGTGGCGGAGGTGGAGGAGGATCTTTGCGGTTTTCATCAATGTTTCCATCACAATTGTTCTCCTTTTCTTTTAGCTTCTTTTTCCCGACATCAATCATAAAGCGCTCATAATTGTCGAATTTAATGGATTCTTCAAGTGCCTCATAGAGTTTCTTGTGAACCTCATGCTTGTCCTCTTGACATCATACATCTTTTCAAGCAGGCGACTCTCATATACGTGATAGGAAGGTCCTTGAATCGTCTAAGTGGAGCCTCCATAGCCCATTCCACGGCATCCTTGACTTCTCCTTCAATAGCGGCGGTAACCCTTCATCAAAGTTGAGGTGCTCCAATCTATAGACACGATCCACGGGAGAATCAACAGATTTAGGAAGTTGCCTTTCCGAGCTTCTATCCTTTTGTGGCTTTATCCAAGAGTTGATCGGTGAGAATCATGGAGGAAGTCGGTGGAGCCACCTCATCTGCAATTGTAATGACGATTCGGGGGTTGGTGGCGATGTTGGTTTGTGTTTATGCGATTGATTGAGTAGGTAAGGAGGTGGAAGTGCGGTTGATAGTGAAGATCTTGACATAGGAGGAATAGTTGGCGTATCTTCTTTGAATCTTGACGGTATACATGGATTGTGCGGTATCTAAGGATTTGTCATTAATGAATTGATCACCAAAGAAATGCATCAAGATTCTTAAGTGAGGATAGAGAGTTAGTAGACGATTTGGTTCATCCATCTTCAAGGTCTCATCGGATCTTGTCTCAAGGTTCTCTGCGAGCCTTTTTGCAGCAGGCGTCAACATTCAAGCAGATTGAGTCTCACTAAGTGTAGGAGTTTCCTTAAACGTTTCAGGCACTTTGTCCACTCTAGATTGTTCTTTTACATGAGATGATTACATTCTTCTCTTGACTCATATTGATTTGTGGTGCTTGATGGAGATGATGAGATAGTTAAAAGCATGTGAGCGACTTGTTCGGTTTCAACACTTGCAACCCTTTACCCTTGTCATGTGTAATTGGGTTTGTTTGTCGAGGTAGTTGAGCGGGTTCTCTTAACACAACTCCACCTACGGGTGCTTTAACATTCGACTTTCTAGACTTTCTTTGGATTCCAAGTTGCGGATCGGCGTCATCCTCATCGATTAACTTTGTAATATTCCTTGGTACCTCGGTGTTCTCACCAATTTCCTTTTCCACTTTCTTCCTTTTTACTTTACGCTTCTTGGATGCGGTGTCATTGTTGACCTTTCAAGTCTCTTTTTTAGGAAGAGAGGCATAGGATGCTTGTGAGGTGACTTGGTCATGGGAGCATTTGGTTGTAGAGGAGAGGGTGTGACATCAGCAGAGGATTTGGTTGCTCTTTTCTTGTATTGCTTGAAGTAGTCCTTCTTCTTGATATCTTCTGTGAGAAGACAATCAGGAATTGGCAATCCAAATAGTTCATTGTCCATGCCTCTAGGAACATATTTCAGGTTTCCCAAGACATATTCATCTTCTGCATTATGTAGAGTTGATTCACTCCTAGGATTGAATTTGTATGTTTGTTGTAAGTACTGGATAACAAGCTTAGAAAATCTGATGCTGGGAATTACAAGCTTGTTCTGTTTCTTTCGACCTTGAGCATTGTTCTGGAAATAGGTTCTATCAGATATGAATGTGTTCATTGATAACGAGAATTCTTCCCAAATACGATCTCGAGACATTCACATCAACCCTATTAACGATTCCCATAGGATTTGCAAGATAGAATTCTCACTTTATCCAACCACAAGTTTTCCCGGACAAGCACAAGTTAAGAATGGTTGTAATAGCTCTCGGGGTTGATACATGTGTCGGTGATGATGTCGGATGCTCTTGAAATCTTGTTCGATAACCCAACCCAATTAGAAAGGCAATCGGATCGTCGGCACCGTGTGGAGATTCGAGCGAAAGTCGATTACATGGGGTGATTCAAGAGCCTTGCTCAAAACATCGAATCAATTGTGAACTCCTTATCATCCGGTTTGCAAGAGTATTGTCTTTGTGATTTTGTCCCATTGAACGGTCTTCCAGAATTGTTGAATGTAAATGGTCGGAATTGAGCATTGCTTGGTAATTGCTCCGAAGAAGTTTGTGTTTTTGAGGATGTCAATAGAAACTTTGAGTATCGGATTTTGTTGAAGTCTTTGTAGGTCCACATAACAGTTGCTTTTTCCAATAACTGCCCATTGACTCCTGGGAAGGATTTCTTCGTCTGAGAGAACTTTGGATGATGCCGAAGGGGTAACGCTCTTCTCTGGGATTGAACTTGCCATTGATGGTCTGAGTAATCATACAATCAACAGTAATGATTGGGAACATGTTAGATGATAAATGATAAGTGAGACAACATTGAGAGCACCCTTATGACATAGACACATAGAAGTAGTAACTCAGAAGAAGTCCCCAAAACACATACAGAGAAAGATTGAGTGGCATAAGTTTCAAATATATGACAACTTTCAAATATATGACAACTTTCATAAGTGAGATAAATCAATGAAGTATAATCTTACAAATAAATAATCACATGACGAGCTGATAAGGGATTAAAAGACAAAAAAGTGCATTGCAAAAGGATCATGTCATGAGCCAAGATACACATGTAGAAGTGATATAACAAATATGCATGAGGCAAAAAGTAACATTTGGCTGTCGTGAGAGAAACCAAGTACCTTGATGAGTGTGTAAATACTCATCATTTTTAGTCAATCTGAACTGGAAAACGTCTAAAAATGCTCAGAAATGCATCAAAATACTGAAAATATTCCAAAATTGCATTTTATATGTTTCAGATGCAAAATGTTTAAAATCGGATGAAAAATGAGCAAAGTTTGCATGATTGGCGCTTTGGTCCCCAAGTTTCTAAAATTGTCAAAATAGTCCACGAGTCAAAATTTCAAAGAAAAGTCACCAAAGGTCCTTTTAAAATCATAACTTGTCAAATTTAGTCCTTTGGTGAAAAATATAAAAAGTTTGAGAAAATTACAAGTTTGGTCCTCGAGTTTCAAAATTGGCATAAATGGTCCTGGAAAATCGAAAATGGCAACTTTGGTCCTTGTAATATTAACACTTGTCAATTTCAGTCCTTGGAGCAACTTTGAGATATTGGCAGCCTAGGTCCCTACAGTTTCAGAAATTACAAATGAAGTCCTTGTATTAATACCCATTAGACCCTTGTCATTTAACCTTTTGGACCTGCCAACCTTTGGACCCCTTCCTGTTTTGGACCTTTGGTCAAAACCAAGTCAAACAAAGCAGTTACCCGCCCCCACACTGTGCATCTTCCCCAACTTGCCCTGCAACCCCAGGCACTCTCCCATCACCTTTCCACCCCCCACATTAAATGCCACCCCCCCCCCTAGTGCTATATCAGACCCTACAGTCAAATCCAACATTTCCCGCCAAAAATGATCAAATGGCCAAGATGATTTCTAGAGATCCTAGGGTTGAGATTAAAGCTGGGATTTGATCAGAGACACGTGGAGAGCTACTTTGATGTATAAAAAGGGAAGAGAAGCAAAGAGAAAAGTAGTAGTTAATTTTTATTTTCCAATGTATGTCGTATTTTAAATTTCTTAGACTTAAAAAGCTTTTCATTTGTACTTTCAAGTTTAATTGTATCAAGTAACTTTGTTTAAGTGTATTGGAACTCACTTCAAGTATCAATTCAGATCAATGTTACAAATTCGTATTTCATCTCCACTGTTAAAATTCTCAGTTTCTAAATCTCATGTATAAGCTTTATTCAGCTTATTTATGAGGTCAAACAAGCTTATACAAGCTCATAATAGATTTTTGTAAGCCTGCACTTAAATTTCATGCAACTTTGGATTTTGGTCAAAATAAGTCAAAAGGAGCAAAATGGTGCGAAATGGTGATGGGTTGATGCGAGGCATGGATTGGGGATGAATTATAGTCATATGGGTTGGTTTGTATTAGGTGGTGGTTCTTTGTTTCACAGTTTGCTAGCCATAGTGGCTTTGGACTTTTGTAAGTGATTTTCAAGTTCTTATGCATAATCTGCATTTGTAGTTTTAATCATTAAATCTTGTTCTAATAGATGTATTTAGGTGCAGTAAAGTGAGTTTGATCATAAAATATCTTGGTTCGGTGTTTGGATTTGTTTCGGTTTGCAAAGCAGAAGATAAGGGGTGTTTGGTTCATTGCTTAAACCGCCTTAAGGCTTGTTCGATGATAGCTTTGTTAGTTCATGTTTCTTAAGCTCATTTGAGCACATTTCAATCATCAACTTGGGTCTGCTAGCACCAAAAGTCAAATCTATCTGAATCATCTTAGCGCCTTGTTGTGAGTTTAGGAATTGCAACTCATTGTTTTGTGTTTAGAAATCAATAACATTGATTGCATTAGGTTCATCATATCATATTACATCAATCTCAGTCACAAAAATGGAATCAAAGTTCACTTAAGTCAAAGTTTCTCAACTGCTTTCAAAAGTCAAAGTATAGAAAATCTGTTTTGAGCTCAGTTAGAAGGAATTTTCTTGAATTCATCTTTGGGTCTTATTAGGTGAAATTTGTTGTTTCAAAAACTTCAGTTGGTGTTCTTCCTTATCACCATTTTAGTATAATTTTGCAATTTATTTAAAGGCTTCAAAATTGCTTCTCTTTTGGGTGTTAAATGCCCTGCTCACTGGTCTCAGTTGATACTGAGTTTTTCTCAGTTTTGTCTAGAGTTGCATAGGGTTCATAAGAGCTCACCAGTGTCGAGTTTTGGTGCACATGTTCCCAACCAGGTCTGGTTTAGGTCTCATTACTTACTTTCTAGGTTCTAGCTTATTTAAGCGCTTATTTAGTGGCTGCAAGTAGACACCTCAGAATCTGTTTTAGCCTTGTAGCTCATTTCATCAAATCATTGAAACTTGCATATCAGTGGTTGTAGCTTGTTGATTTCTGTTGCATTTGGTCACTTTTAGTATATCATAGTTCTGTTTTCATTGGTAGCTTATTTTGCTCATTTGCTTATACAAGTGCTTATTTCAATAAGCACTTACATCGATTCTAATTTTTCCACATAAGCACTTGTTTTCTAATTTTCTCAGATTCCTTATATCATTTTAGACTTTTCCTGCAATTTTGATTTTCTAAGTTGATTTGCTATTTTTCTTAATTTAAATCACTTTTAACACTTTTAATTACCTTTTAATATAAAAATTAAGAAAAGGTTCAAAAAATAATTTTTCAATTTTCTTAGGTTTAGATAAATATAAAAAGTAAAAAAGTAATTTTCCAGATTTTCATAGTTTATTTTGTAATTTTAGTAATTTAATTAGTTTTTAATAGTTTAAAATTCATAAAAATAGAAAAATAATCAGAAAAATACAAAAATAGTTTTGAAAATTCTATTTTGATATTTTAGACTTTTCCATTTCATAATTTTATTTTTCTAGCTTTATTTCCTAATTTCTTATATTTTAGGTAATTATTTAATAGTTAAAAATAGTTTTTAATTAATAATAATTAGATAATTAGTTATAAAAATAATTTTCTTTTTCTAATAATTTTCTTTTATCATTAGGATTGTAAAAATATCATTTTCATATTTTTAGGATTAATATTGTGTAAGTTTCACGTTTTTATTTGTACGTAACGTAGTTTTTAAATTCAGTTTTATAAAAACATAAAAACAAAAACATCATTTTAATTATAGTGATAGCATTTATTTAATAGATTTTATCTTTTTAATTTCCTTTAATTTGCATTTAAGCCGTTGTAATTTGTTGGCTATTTCTGTAGTTACAATAAATCAAATCTCCTTATCTGTTCAAATCTTCTCGATCACTAAACGTTTGACTATTCTCGCACTACTCGTTGGGACTTAACGACCGGAAAACACTATACTCTCGGACTTCATTGCATTTGTGCTTAAACTGCTTTGAGTTTCTTACGATTGACCATTCACAAGTGGTTTGGTTTGTGTGAGAAAACTTGACGGTTTGCACGAATCAAATTTTACGCCACGGGGAGTCATGCTAATTATCTCACGTTTAGCGATTAGTAGTTTGAATACTCACTCTTTGTTCATATCATCCATATCTATCTATATATATATATATATCTTCTTATAAAAAATCCAAAACCCAAAAACACAAAAACGTATAAAACACAAAAATATTTTTCTTTTGTTTCTATATATGTATCAAATATAAAAAAATATATATATATATATATACAAAAGATTTGTCGTTTTCGAGTTTAATAATAACAACATAAAATCTTACCACATAAACCAAGGCGGGCACTACCTAACTGGGTGCGACCATAATAAGTTCCCAACCAAAGATTTAAAACTTGCCTTTGTGTCCTTGATAGTGGTGTACCTTTTCAAAGAAGCCACTCATCTTGTGATTATTGGTTTAAGTTCACATTTGTTTTGCCTCGATCTTGTGTTAATTGATTTTGTTGTGATATCTACTTGTCAGAACCAGAAAACCTAAAAAAATTCTCCTTACCCCATTTTCACCAATTTCATAATTCCCTTCCTTAACTCGAGATCTCTTAGAGTTAACTCTAGTGCATCTTTTCGTTCTTCTAGATCATTGAGTCCTTTCGTGATCTAGCGAAATTCCTAGACGACGTTCTCGTGGCGTCTTGCCCAAATAGTCGAACCCGAGATTCGTACTATTCCAAGCAACAATATGGCATCTGAGCGTACTATGGCGGAAATGCTCCAAGCACCCACCGAGGGTTATGGAGATGCCATCATTCTACCAAGAATCAATTCGATCACTTTGAATTGAAGACACATTTGATCCAACTTGTGTCTACAAATCAATTCCACGGGTTTGATCGTGAAGACCCGTATGCACACATCCGTTGGTTTAACAAGTTGACTTCAACTATCAATTTCAAGGATGTGCCACAAAGGTCATCAAGTTGATGCTATTTCCATTCTCACTTGAGGGACGGCCGGATTTGGTGGAAAAAGAACCCCTCGATCCATCGAAACTTGGGAGGAACTTGTTCAAAAGTTTGTCAATCATTTCTTTCCTCCATCAAAGACGACTAATCTTAAAAATGAAATTTCGGATTTCGTCAAAATTTCGATGAAAACTTTGGAGAGGCATGGGAGAGATTCAAGGATCTCCTCGGAAATGCCCCATCATGAATTCACGGAGCTTCAACAAGTCAATATCTTTTACAATGGGTTGAGCAGTAACGATCAAGATTCTTTGAATGCACCTCCTTGGCAATATCTTGAATCGTAAGCCTAAAGATGTGATTGAGATTTGCGAGCAAAATCAAAAGTTCCTATTTCTCGCAACAAAATCAATAATCCTAACACTCCGCATCTTCATCCAAGAACTCTTACGAGTTAGCAGCTCCGATAATTGCTCTAACGGATGCCATCCGTTGTATGATTAAGGATGTTAAGGAAATCAAAAGCGAAATTCATAAGCGAGAACCAATCAAAGCCGTAAACAAGGTGTGTGAAACTTGTAGTGGTCCACATGCGTATTATGATTGTCAAGCAACCGATGCTTCCTTTTACCAAGCTCTCGTAGCTTGATAAACCACAATCAATACCGACCACAAGTGATCCTCACTACAGTGCACCTAGCGGTATGACACCACCGGTTTCCTCCTGCAAAACCATGGCAATCAAAATCGCTTTGTTCAATCAAGGACAAAATTTCAATCAAACCGCGGAACAATTTCAACCCACAATATCAAGCTCCAAATCGGCAAAGTTATCAACAACCTTCTCATGCTCCCCACCAAATGACTTCATAAAATTATCGAGTCAAGCATCGTTCAATGCAAACTCGGATAAATAACATGAGGTTGAGCTGAAGAAGGAAATTGATACCACAATGTCTCGGCAGACAAATGAGTTGAAGAATATGATGAGCGGATTCATGAACATGAATATGAACCAAGCTTCATCATCTTCTGGAGGACTCCCAAGCAATACAATTACTAATCCCAATGCCGAGTTGAAAGCCGTCACCACTCGTAGTGGTAAGACGCACAATGGACCTTCGACTCCAATGCCCCTTCCTCCTGTAGCATTGAGTCAAGTTACCAAGGATACAACGGACAAGGTGCAATTCTCAAGCCCACGGTACCGCACGTCCAACCTTCGTAGTCAAGCTTTAAGTCCGAACCCGAGTTCGAAGACAAATCTTGAGCCCGAAATGACTTCCGTCCGGCTCAAAAATCTAATCGACTTCCTTACCCATCAAGAATGAATGATGAGAAGCTCAAAGACAAAAACAAAGAGCAAATGGAAAAATTTTCCAAATCTTCAATGAGCTACACTTTGATATAAGCTTCGTTGATGCTCTCGTTCTAATGCCTAAGTTTGCATCCACGCTTAAAGGCTTACTTGACCAACAAAGATAAGCTATCGAGATGGCTAAAACCCTCTAAATGAGCAATGCTCGGGTCCTTCTCAAGAAGCTTCCCAAAAGCTTGAAGACCCGGCGATTTCTAATCCGTGTGATTTCTTGGGGATGGTTCAATGCTCCGCCTTGGCGATCTTGGCGCTAGCATTAACCTCATGCCACTCTCGGTATGGAAGAAACATCTCTTCACGAACTTTCATCCACTTGTATGACACTCGAGCTAGCGGACCGTACCATAACTCGTCCACTTGGGATAGCCGAGGATGTTGTGATGAAAGTGGGAAAGTTTCACTTTCCTCCGACTTTGTTGTAGTAGACTTGATGCAGATCCTAGAGTTCCCCTCATCTTGGGAGAGCTTTCTTGAGAACAGTCGTGCTCGATTGATGTGTTTCTCAAGAGTTGACCATACGGGTTGACAACGAAGAGCTCACGTTAAATATCAACCGAACTCCAAACCTCAGACAAACAGTGTTGCCACAATTGATCAAAGATCCGAAGATTCAATGCAACACTCTCAAATTTCACGGTTAAGAGGAGTTTTCAAAAGCGTCTTTGAGCTCAAGCTTTGAAAATCAACCCTGGTTCAAACGAATGGTTTGAAAGTTGTACCGGGGAAGTCAAGAGTATTCTTGATGATGATGATGATCTAGATTCGGAGACTTCATCGGAGTGGTGGAAGCTGCTAGCTCTAAGAGCACACCACTTGTCCCACCTCCGAATCGGTTTGTCGCATCGAGATTGTTAACTCGTGGGTGAAACCAAACTCTCTTGATTTCATCTGAATTGGATGATGATATTTGTGATCCAATGGAGACATCCTTCCATTGATGAATTGCTCAAAATGATCCATCATCTTCTAGTCTTATTCCCGACTCTTCCATCCCTTCTCTCACCCCGATGAGGAAGACGACAATTTTGGAATGAAGTCGATGCCTTTCTTAGTGATGCGTCAATTCCAACGGAATTGATAATACTTACTTTGATTCGGAGGGGACATCCTTTTTCCGGAAAATCATTGATTGAAGAACCATTTCCACCCTCCTCCCGGACATCTACTTGACAATCACCATATAAGCTTCAAGTTTAAGCTTAAAAATGTCAAAATGGTGATTTGCTTCTTTCGATGAAGAATGGACTTGCATTCTCATGTACGTCTTTATTCCATTCTTCACGGATGGTGTGGTTGCTCTTTCCTTTTCTCTTTCGGAATGAGGACACCATCTTTGACCCGGTATCATCCCTTATAGTTTCTACTATTAACAATACCGCGGTTATATCTCGTCGGTGTGGAACTTTCGATGTTCATATGTTTGTTAACACTGTGAGCGAAAGTCCGATTGAGATTGGTTTTCCACGTTACTTTCCCAAGAACAAATGAATTGGGGTCGAGTCAAGCTAGCGACTCGGTAATCAAAAACAAGATAGCATGCCATATGGGTTTTCACCCATATTTCGAAATTGTCTGAAGTTTGTTACGGTTAGCCATTCACATGTGGCTAGCTTGTGTGACAAAACTTGACGCTTAACTACTTCTTTCTACTTTCTACCACCCTAGTGTGGGGGTTGCCCACATGTTGTGTATATAAGTCTCCAAAAAAAAAAAAAAAAAAAAAAAAAAAAAAATGCTTGCTAAATAATGGCGTAGTATTTCCCTTTTCGTTCTCGGTTTCGGCATAACACGGTACTTTGAATATTGAGGGAAATATTCAATTCTAGTGTGGGGAAATTCTCACGAATTTTATCATGTAATTATACCGCCTAATTCCCCATTTTTGCCAAATTTTGTTTTTTTGGAGTAAGGGTTCTACACTTACTCAAATTGGTTATCGATCCGCCTTGTCTAATAAACAAAAGGATTGGCTAATCCAGAGCAAATGGCTCTTGGTAAAGATATCTCAAATCCGTTGACGACTTGCAATTTGCC
This sequence comes from Chrysanthemum lavandulifolium, assembly GCA_022545495.1. Lineage (NCBI taxonomy): Eukaryota > Viridiplantae > Streptophyta > Magnoliopsida > Asterales > Asteraceae > Chrysanthemum > Chrysanthemum lavandulifolium. The sequence goes on from CM040244.1 coordinate 4,228,095, forward strand.
CAAAATTGTATGGTATTCACCACCATATCCTAAAAAGTGAAGAGTTGGCTAGCCCAAGTTTATGGCTTGTGGTAAAGGCGATGGAAAACCATAATTGGTAATCGGCTCACCAAAGATAATATTGATAATTTATCTAAGAGTTGGCTAGTCCGGAAGCAAGCGGCTTCGGTAAAGACAAATCAAATCCGTTGAAAGTCGATGATTTGCTCAAAATCATTTGGTTATCGGTGTACCAAGGTTCTTACTTGAACTGAAACATTTGGCTACTCCGAGTAATGGCTTTTGGTAAAGAGATGAAATCCATTAAGTTTTTCTCAAAAGATTGCTAGGGACTAGCAATATCTTAGTGTGGGGATTGATGAGTGTGTAAATACTCATCATTTTTAGTCAATCTGAATGGAAAACGTCTAAAAATGCTCGAAATGCATCAAAATCTCGAAAATATTCCAAAATTGCATTTTATATGTTTGGATGCAAAATGTTTAAAATCGGATGAAAAATGAGCAAAGTTTGCATGATTGGCGCTTTAGGTCCCCAGTTTCTAAAATTGTCAAAAATAGTCCCTGAGTCAAAATTTCAAAAGAAAAGTCACCAAAGGTCCTTTTAAAATCATAACTTGTCAAATTTAGTCCTTTGGTGAAAAATATAAAAAGTTTGAGAAAATTACAAGTTTGGTCCTCCAAGTTTCAAAATTGGCATAAATGGTCCCTGGAAAATCTGAAAATGGCAACTTTGGTCCTTGTAATATTAACACTTGTCAATTTCAGTCCTTGGAGCAACTTTGAGATATTGGCAGCCTAGGTCCCTACAGTTTCAGAAATTACAAATGAAGTCCTTGTATTAATACCCATTAGACCCTTGTCATTTAACCTTTTGGACCTGCCAACCTTTGGACCCCTTCCTGTTTTGGACCTTTGGTCAAAACCAAGTCAAACAAAGCATTTATCCGCCCCCACACTGTGCATCTTCCCCAACTTGCCCTGCAACCCCAGGCACTCTCCCATCACCTTTCCACCCCCTCCTCATCATACTCACCTACTTTTACCACCACATTAAATGCCACCCCCTAGTGCTATATCGCACCCTCTGATCAAATCCAACATTTCCGCCAAAATGATCAAATGGCCAAGATGATTTCTAGAGATCCTAGGGTTGAGATTAAAGTGGGATTTGATCGAGACACGTGAGAGCTACTTTGATGTATAAAAGGGAAGAGAAGCAAAGAGAAAGTAGTAGTTAATTTTATTTTCCAATGTATGTCGTATTTTAAATTTCTTAGACTTAAAAAGCTTTTCATTTGTACTTTCAAGTTTAATTGTATCAAGTAACTTTGTTTAAGTGTATTGGAACTCACTTCAAGTATCAATTCAGATCAATGTTACAAATTCGTATTTCATCTCCACTGTTAAAATTCTCAGTTTCTAAATCTCATGTATAAGCTTTATTCAGCTTATTTATGAGGTCAAACAAGCTTATACAAGCTCATAATAGCTTTTTGTAAGCCTGCACTTAAATTTCGTGCAACTTTGGATTTTGGTCAAAATAAGTCAAAAAGGAGCAAAAATGGTGCAGAAATGGTGATGGGTTGATGCAGGCATGGATTTGGGGATGAATTATAGTCATATGGGTTGGTTTGTATTAGGTGGTGGTTCTTTGTTTCACAGTTTGCTAGCCATAGTGGCTTTGGACTTTTGTAAGTGATTTTCAAGTTCTTATGCATAATCTGCATTTGTAGTTTTAATCTGTTAAATCTTGTTCTAATAGATGTATTTAGGTCTGGTAAAGTGAGTTTGATCATAAAATATACTGGTTCAGTGTTTGGATTTGTTTCAGTTTGCAAAACAGTAAGATAAGGGGTGTTTGGTTCATTGCTTAAACTGCCCTTAAGGCTTGTTCAGTGATAGCTTTCTGTTAGTTCATGTTTCTTAAGCTCATTTGAGCACATTTCAATCATCAACTTGGGTCTGCTAGCACCAAAAGTCAAATCCTATCTGAATCTGTCTTAACTGCCCACTGTTGTGAGTTTAGGAATTGCAACTCATTGTTTTGTGTTTAGAAATCAATAACATTGATTGCATTAGGTTCATCATATCATATTACATCAATCTCAGTCACAAAAATGGAATCAAAGTTCACTTAAGTCAAAGTTTCTCAACTGCTTTCAAAAGTCAAAGTATAGAAAATCTGTTTTGAGCTCAGTTAGAAGGAATTTTCTTGAATTCATCTTTGGGTCTTATTAGGTGAAATTTGTTGTTTCAAAACTTCGTTGGTGTTCTTCCTTATCACCATTTTAGTATAATTTTGCAATTTATTTAAAGGCTTCAAAATTGCTTCTCTTTTGGGTGTTAAATGCCACGCTCACTAGTCTCGATTGATCTTGAGTTTTCTCGATTTTGTCTAGAGTTGCATAGGGTTCATAAGAGCTCACCAGTGTCGAGTTTTGGTGCACATGTTCCCAACCAGTGTCGGTTTAGGTCTCATTACTTACTTTCTAAGTTCTAGCTTATTTAAGCGCTTATTTAGTGGTCGCAAGTAGACACCTCGAGAATCTTTTTAGCCTTGTAGCTCATTTCATCAAATCATTGAAACTTGCATATCGTTGGTTGTAGCTTGTTGATTTGTTGCATTTGGTCACTTTTAGTATATCATAGTTCTGTTTTCGGTTGGTAGCTTATTTTGCTCATTTGCTTATACAAGTGCTTATTTCAATAAGCACTTAATTTTTCCACATAAGCACTTGTTTTTCTAATTTTCTCAGATTCCTTATATCATTTTAGACTTTTCCTGCAATTTTCAGGTTTTTCTAAGTTGATTTGCTATTTTTCTTAATTTAAATCACTTTTTAACACTTTTTAATTAGCTTTTAATATAAAAAATTAAGCAAAGGTTCAAAAATATAATTTTTCAATTTTATTAGGTTTAGATAAATATAAAAAGTAAAAAAAGTAATTTTCAGATTTTTCATAGTTTATTTTGTAATTTTAGTAATTTAATTAGTTTTTAATAGTTTAAAATTCATAAAAATAGAAAATAATCGGAAAAATACAAAATAGTTTTGAAAATTCTATTTTGATATTTTAGACTTTTCCATTTCATAATTTTATTTTTCTAGCTTTATTTCCTAATTTCTTATATTTTAGGTAATTATTTAATAGTTAAAAATAGTTTTTAATTAATAATAATTAGATAATTAGTTATAAAAATAATTTTCTTTTTCTAATAATTTTCTTTTATCATTAGGATTGTAAAATATCATTTTCATATTTTTAGGATTAATATTGTGTAAGTTTCACGTTTTTATTTGTGCGTAACGTAGTTTTAAATTCGCTTTATAAAACATAAAACAAAAACATCATTTTAATTATAGTGATAGCATTTATTTAATAGATTTTATCTTTTTAATTTCCTTTAATTTGCATTTAAGCCGTTGTAATTTGTTGGCTATTTCTGTAGTTACAATAAATCAAATCTCTTTATCTGTTCAAATCTTCTCGATCACTAAACGTTTGACTATTCTCGCACGGCTCGTTGGGACTTAACGACCTGGGGAAACACTATACTCTCCTGGACTTCATTGCATTTGTTCTTAAACTGTTTTAAGTTTCTTACGGTCAGCCATTCACAAGTGGCTGGTTTGTGTGAGAAAACTTGACGGTTTTGCACGAATCATACCTTTTGCCTAAACAGAGATGTCATAACAGATTACATAGAGTATGTTGACTCAACAAGTCGAATTAGGAGATCCTAAGTACTGTGCGAATGAGATCAACTTTAGCAATAAACCTTTGATCATTTTAATAACCCTCGACCCTAAGACTAATTCGCAACATGAAAGTGAACAATGTTGCAAACTTGTAAAGACAAGTCGCCATCACTAGAGTCACAGACAAGTCGCTAACAGTTTAGCTCTCTAAATCGCTATGCTAATTCGCTAACTTGTAAAGACAAGTCGCCATGAACAGTAACTAAACCAAGTCGCTACAAATCAGTTAACTAAGTCGCTAAGGTTGCTAATTCGCTAACTTGTGAAGACAAGTCGCCATGAATAGTACCACAACCAAGTCGCTACACATTCGTTAACTAAGTCGCTAATGTTACCTATTCGCTAACTTGTAAAGACAAGTCGCTGACTACTAACTCGCTAACCAAGTCGCTAGAATAAAATAGACAAATTCGCTACAGAAACATAGTCGCTAATATGAGCGCTAACTCGCCATGAAGAACACTCAAGCTAAGTCGCTACCAAGAACACTCATAACAAAAACCCAAAGACTCAATCCTCAACCATTCATCATCGGATCACGGAGACAAATTATCGTGCAATCAAAGTAATATATTCCAAACAATTTGAACACATTCAATCATTATAATAGCAAAAACACGATTACATGACAACTCGAACCTAGGTGGGAGACGAATAGTCACAAATCACAAGCTCGAAAGGATCTGGATAAAAGGACAAGTTAGAAACTTAACACAAACACTTAAGAGAACAATGATACGAGGGAATCGAGGCAAACCTCCTGCTAAGTCGCTAGGATGAGCAGTATGACGAAGACAAGAAAATCGAGAGAGAGAAAAAACTTATTTTAGAAAGAAAATGGTAATTCGCTAAATGGTAATTCGCTAGGGGTATAAACAACTATCTTTGACAGTATGACACAATTGGTCCTTGTGGTTTTAAAATGAGGAGAGGTAAGTGGCTAGTGCAACACAACTTTCACATATATGACAAGTTTGGTCCTTATGGTTTTGAGGAAGGAGAGGTAAGTCGCTAACACAGATTATAGACTAAGACGCTAGCATAGATTATCACAATGATCACCATGAAAATGGTAATCATTTAGTCAAATAAGCATTTACTACTAGGCACTTAATACGTAGGTACACAATGATAATCACATGAGCAAGATACGACCACAACCTACAAAAACCATAACTCGATAGTTACAAAGGCAAAACACGACCTCAACTTACTGAGCAAGCATTATAACCAACACGAGCCAATGGCATAGATAGTCAAGTGAGAAAACCACATATTCCCATCTCCCCTCAATCAATGTCATCAAAGACCATTGATTGTCATTAATCAACCCCGTTACAAAGAAACAATAATATTTCAATTGTTCGAACTTCATCTATGATCCCGTGCCATTATTGAATGACATTTCTAGGACCGTAGATGTTATCGATAACAATGAACGTATTCTTTATTAGATTGGGAAAAACCTGATAAAATTGTACATTTAAAAGAATGACATAAATATAAGAATAATTTTTATTTTTTTTTTAAACATATTTTATACACAGACAAAGAAGAGTGAGTCCCGATTCAAGATGAAAAGGAGTCAAAGTAAGAAGTACATCACCTACACGCTATAGCTCTGAATGAGCCATGTTCATTTCGATGGGAACCAAGTCATGAAGTTCCCGATTGAGTTGAGCATTGTACACGAAATAGGCGAGAGCACATTGTCTTTGAAGCACATGTAGACTTGTACATAGAAGGGTTAGTGACATGTTTAGTCTCACATTTGGATGCATCACGGTATAACACAGACGTATCATTAATGGGGATCCTATTGGGTTCAACATTCTTGAAGAGTTTACCTGTGGGAATCCACTTGAGACATGATCTAGGAATGTAAGTTCGTTTAAGTCCAGTAAACTTAAAAATTACGCGGTGGGAATCCATTTGAAACCACGCGATTAGTTGACCTAATGGAGTGCACACCTTGTTTTGACTAATTGTCCTTATGTGATCCGAGTATTTCTTAGGGATTGATCGGTCAAATGATGTTTAGCATGAGATCTAGTAATACTTGTTGCCTTCTTGATCGTGAGAATTGACTATAAGTCCGAGGTTTGAGATTCATCATATCCGAACTAGGCAATGAAGTGACTGTTTTGACAAAGCAGACATATTATCAACTTGGGATGTAAGCTTAGATTTCAATGGTTTAGCTCTTTCGGACCTAAAGGCATTAGGTTGTTTAACAACTGCTCGGTTCAAGTGATTACGAACATTTGATTTTCCCAAAGTTGAAGGTTTTGCAAACTTAGTGTTCATCCTATTTCCAATGAGACTTCCGAGCTCATTTTTAGGGCAACAATATTGAGGCTCTTATCACAATTTGTGCTTTGAGGTCAACAATTTCTTTCCTCGGGAGGTTAGATTGATTGACTAACTTAGAGTTTGTTTCCTCAAGGTTAATTCTTAAATGCTCATTTTCTCTAGAAGGTTGGACACACATAGAGCTAGTTCGAATTTCTAGATTCAAGTGCATCACTCATCTCATGAGCGGTCATATTTACGGGCTTACGAAGAAGTGATTTGATTACCTATGGTGAATCTTTGTCCCGAATCAGGATTTTAAGCGATTAATTTCAAAAATTCTCTAAATTCGAAGTTCACGATTAGTACACGGTTTTTGCATAAAATATTTCATCTTTTGTTGTATTTCAATTTGCAATGAGATACGGTGTTTTCAAGAATTGAAAATTTGTTTGAAAGCTCATCATATACCCTTTTTCAATCATGTTACTTGCATTAGATTCGAAAAACAAAGACCGATTCCACATTGTTATGTTCGAGTAAGAGTCATGTACCTTTTATGAGAACTTTTGTGATCGGATAAGTGTACCTTATTAATTAATACCTTTTCGACTCGAGATTTTGAGATCGATCTTGTTCTCTTCATCCTTTTCCATCACAACCGAGATTCGCAATCGGTGTCTTCTGCGGTTCAAGCGGGTGAAGCATGACACGTCATCGTTGCTCCATGGAAACTCTTGGCACTCATTCAATTCATTCACTTGTTATTCTCATTAGCGACTTCCTTGATGTATGTTTCCATATTACTCATAAGTTGAATAAATGAGTTTACAAATCATGAATTTCCATTCCGTGTGTTTCTTGAGCGATATTCCGGTCATGATATCATCAAAATCGAGGAGTATTCTTCCGGATGAGTGGTGAAATTGATTGATGATGGTTTGGAGCGGCATGAGAATCATCGATTGAGAACTTTTCTTTGGTAATTTGAAACCTCGGTCGTTCTAAGTTAAGTAAAACAGTTCTTGTCAAAGTGGGAAAATCACGATGAAGGATGGCGCGACTTGTTCGATCCATGGTTGTAGATAAGAGTAATTTGAGAAGTGATCGAGATGTTGAAACGGCTCACCGGTGCATTCCATATTCTTAGCATCATTTGCGAGACATTAAGAGTGACTTATTTGAGTTGTTCGATTAATCGATCTTGAATCATTAAGTGTATGGCATTCGATAAGCATTACTGTTTCACTATTCGTGTTTGTGTCATAGAGAGCAAGTACTTTGGTGATTAAAGGATCCGTGATGGCTGACATTGTGTTATTATGAATTACTCCCCAAGTCTCTAGAGATTTAGAACCAACTCGCTACCAACTAAATAGCAATAATCCCAAGTCGTTAGATCAACATCCAAGTCGCTAGCAGATAATACACCAAGTCGCTAGGTAGTAACTCGCTAAGCTTCAAGTCGCTAGCAAAATTTTGGCGACAATTAAGCTACTCAAGTCGCTAAAGATACAAGTCGCTAAAGAGAAACTCGCTACACACCAAGTCGCTACCACTGTCGCTACCCGTAGTGGAGAGTCCACTACTTGTCTTGTAAATCGCAAGATCAAGTCGCTAGGTCTAAAGCGTAACTCGCTACAAATTTGTAAAGCAAGTCGCTACGAAGAAAGTATTCCGTGTGTTAAGTCGCTAGCAAGAAAAACCACATAAACATCACTTTTCAATCCAAAACAACCCAACCAAGATGATTCAAGCTTACCAAATGAAAACCTACACACTTGTGATGATTCTAAACATAAAAGTACTAACAAAATCCAAACTTTAACACAAGAAATCAACCAAATGATGCAAAAACCACTAAACTTTTCAAACTCAAAATCACCTAAAACCACTAGAAATCCAAAGATGTGCAAGATATGATCTAACCATGGCTCTTGATACCAATTGTAGGATATTGGATTTCACTTACATATCATAACATTAACACAATGGGCATAGAGATGATTTTAGAGAGAGAGAAAGTGGGACATTCTAGTAAGAGAAACTTGTAGAATATTAGATTACCAAAGAACATCCAACCCTCTACCTTGCAAGGTAGAGGGTATTTATAGGTTACAAGCTAAACGACCTCCTATCGGCCTGTGGATCAGGGATACAGTGGGTAAAGACCCGACCTTCCTCCACGGTGTTGCACTAAACTATTTTACGCTACTAGACTAACTAATTAACTACATAGAAACGTAAATAACGACAAGTCTACGAGCTAACTTATGCTAGATAATAGTTGGGGTGACCGACTCTTCAATACTGGAATTTTCTAATTCCTAACATACAGAAATCCAAACAACCACATAACAATTTAAAACACCTCATAGCACATTAATGACACAAACACATCAGAACAACCAAACGCTTAACATATCAAGAATAACAGATTACGTATAAGCCAAACGAAAAGTCTAAAGACTAACGGAAAACAGTTCCTAGAAAATAAACATGGCATTCATACAAATCAATTAATCAACACTTAATACACTTAATTCAATATTATAGCAGTGAAATGGCGAGACAAATCATGGCAGACACAATAGCATAAGACCAGTTCTCAGATCAAATCCTAACCTTAGCAGAGTTTTAATATGGCAGGTCACATATGCAGACAGATAATTAACCAATAGACAAGGTTTACAAAATAAACTGAACCGTCGTACATATTAACCTTCAAAACACTCAATTGTACACTAGCACATTCATCTCGCAGATCAACGCATTCACGTAACGATAACAAATCATAATATCAGATATACGAATCATGTTTTAACGTATTAATCCTATCCTAGCATGGCAACTAATAATCACTTGATCAAATACATCACAAGCACATTCACTAACATATCATATCAGAAATATCTTTCTTCTTCAAAAGTAACCTTGGAAAATAATTGGAGTAGCTAGCTCCCGAATTTTGTGAAGGCAGCGTATTACCGACATCATTCACGAAACATATCGGATAATGGATCGGATCTAGGATGCATCCATCGCCCTTCCTACATATACAAAATATGTTTCACCATCGAGACGTGGCGAAACATCACTCTCGCGCCTAGAGTCATATCGAGGTGCATCATCGATACGGACATGGAACCCCATGACTAGTGAAATATTTGGTTCGGTAACAACTAACTTAAGTCAAGCAGTTTTCATACATGACACGAGTCATAATTCCTCATAAAGGTCACAGATAACATATCAGATAACTTCATATCATAAGGTTCATATCCAGATATTCAGAAGTCAGAAGCTCATATCACAGTGGCATATCACATACTCATAAGCGAAGTTCATAATCAACCATAGCAAGATTCAACAATTGTGCATATCAAAATCTTTCTAACATAAGCTCACATCGGATATTACATAGTTCACTAGAACATAAGTTCGATAAGTAATGGATCAAACATTGAGAAGGGTTCATAGCAATGGCATTGAAATCCTAATAAGTAAAATAGAAAACGAATGAAAAGAACCTCATAAGGAACCTTCTTGAAAAGGTCGAATATCTGTGCCTTAAAGCAAATGAGAGGAAAGCAACGAATGTAGGAATACGAAGATGTAACGTCGCGTCTCCTTCAACGAATCTACAGGATTATGATTTATTTAATACTTATTAGTATCATTTATGTCATAACGGATTAATCTCATTGATACTTTTAGAGTTGTCGAATATTCTCATTTTTAGTAATGACGAATTCCAACATTTTAGAGTATTAATCATTAATTAGCCAAACTTAGGAGTTGGAAATGACAAATAGTAAACTTAAGGGTTTAATATGGCATACATCTTATTTGAGAGCTTATATGATCATCATTCATAGTATAGGGTTTACCAATGTCAAGAACGGATTTTAGGACTCTCTTTCAAAATAGTTTACATACTCTTTTATAAATTACATGATTAACCAAGACTCATACATAACATTGTTCGAATGCAAAACTTAATGAGACCATGCATGCAATACTTTAATTCATGATATGCGACTTCTTACATAAAATCATAACTCACGCATGTTTGCTACACACTTAGTACTAGCTCATTTATTCTTAATCAATGGTTATTAATGACTCCAATACTTACCATCTTCACATGAAATAACGAATTTACACACTTAGCTTTTAACCCTAATCAACTTCCTAGTTAGGTTCTAGGGTTTCCATACTTTTAACATTACTTAATCGCATTTAATTTACATGTTACTTCTTTTAATGATTTCCACTTTGACTTAGAGCGTATATGAAAAACAAACCGGGTTACCTCAAAACTCATGTATGTCCTTACGATTTACTTACACATGTCGACCCATAATTACTCGAAATTACTCATTACACCTTTAACATCTTTAATTATACGATCTAACCTTATATTATCGATTTTACAATTTTAGCCCAAAGGTTTTAGAATTTACAAAACATACCCTTTAAGCTAATAACAATTGAATGCCCTCTAATCATCCAAAATTACACGTTTAACCCTCATCTTGATTTTTATACGTTTAGAACCTTTATTTCTTGTTTACGAAATAACCTTTAAGTTTCATAATTTACAAAACCAACCCAAAACCTTTATTTAAAACCGAATTATGCATAGTTCAAGTACAAACCCTAAACCTAGGTTTAACCCATCATTAATTTATCATTACTACTGCATTAATTACCCTTAATTATAACAAGCAAACCCTAATTTTATCTAAGCCCTAATCGTCCCTTTTATTTTCTTTCCTTTTTCATATGCGATCGAACAAAACAACCCTTAACAAATCACACAAGCTTCGAATTCATGAACATGTATTTTATTCAGGTCTTATAACATATAAGAGCTTCGAAAAATTCGATCATGGCCCCAAAGATTATTATATACTAGTTCGCTATTTTTATACGCTTTTAGGGTTTTAATTCCAAACAATTCCATCGACTTGTTAATTATGCATGAATAATTTTACAGGTTCTATATGATTTGTAGGACTGAAAATAATATTGGGAACATACCCTTGATGAGATTCGAATGCTAGAACAAAAGAAACCAAAACTCTACTCGGCAAAACACTAATCGACCCAGAAACTAACCACGATCAAACCAGCACCTTAGAACCTCGAACCAGATTTTTAATACCTTCTTTACCTTCAAACTCGTCCAAGAAAAATAGCTCTAAGCCTTGAAAACTGAATGTCGAATTATTTAGGGTTTTCTTAGGTCGGTTTGGTATAATCGGTTTTTAGGGTTGTTAGGAATAAAATATAAACCGTATAATGTGTTTATATATGGTTTTATAATTTTTATATGGGCTATATAATGTATTGGACTTATAACAAATGGGATCTTAATTTTGTAAATTTGTATTGGGCTTTTATTAATTTTATTCTTTTATAAAACTTAATAAATATATTCGGCCATATGTATAAAACACAAAACGAATTTTTATAAAGTTATAAACTATAAAAATTAACTTTACAAAGTCTTTAAAATTTAATTGGATCATATGTGATATTTCTTGATAATTTTCTGAATTTACATAGCTTATTTGGTATTCTTTAATTTAATTATTCATACTTTTTGATTATAGGGGTATTTTGGTCTTTTTGTGAATTTTAGAAATTCAGGTATTACAGCGGCAATTCCATCAAGACTTCCGCCAAGGTTTCTTTTGCTACCTCCATCGTGCCATTTTGGGAATGATCGACCATTTTTGGATGGCTTGATTGCGAGTAGGAGTCATGCTCGAATTGTTCCTTGGTAGTCCGACATCATCTTGTAGTCACGTTGATTCCTTTGTAAAAATATTTACCTTTTCTTTGGTTTATTCGGTCATGAGTTGGACATTTGTAGAGAGATCATTGTCTCTTTCCGGGCTTGATACAACGTTCATCGTCATCTTGCTTGAAATTATAGATCTCCATGAGCTGATTAGATATCTTTGACAGAGGAAAATATCTTTGGATGAAGTGTTTTTTTATTAGAGCCCATGTATCATCTGCCCCGGCAGGCAATCTTTTAATCCACCTTCTTCCTCCCCCGGTAAGAGTCATGGGGAACACCCATAGCATAACAGCGTCATGAGAAACACCCGAAATGTTGAAAAGGCTTGCAATGTACAAGACATTTTCAACGTGCTCATACGCATCTTCGTCCATGTTTCCTGAAAAATGGTTTGCGCGAAGCTCCCTCATAAACCGATCTTTAATCTCTTGTCAATGCCAAATATTCCTCAAGAGTGAGGTCATCAATGTTAACAACTTCCATGGTACCTGAAACTAGAAAAGAAATCTTGAGAAGTAGATAAAATTTAAAATATAACAGAAATAAAAGGCTTAATGAAAATCCTAATATAACTCTCCGGCAGCGGTGCCAAAAACTTGATGCAAGTTTTACTGACCAGGTTTTAATATTTCTATTGTCTCATTATACCTATGGTCTACCCTAATGCACTAACGGGCAGTGTACCCGGTCGTGTGTAGTTTAGTATTTCGGTAAAACCGAGGTCGTCCCAAGAGCTATGTGTGCGGATTTTAACTAAGTCAGGTGTCACAGATTTTAATTGGTTTTGAGGTTGAAATAATTAATTAATAACTAAAGACAAGAAAAATAAGAAAAACAAGTAAAGGCAAGGGTTGTGATCAATAGAGGATAAGTGTGCTAACCTAGTTATTCATCCTATCAAGTTAAGTTCACGTTTAATAACTTTCATTTGCTTCAAGTGGGGGTAAAAGTCGCTAGGACAACATTTGGTCAGTTCGTCCTAACCTATCAGCAAAGGTTTCCACTGGAGATCATCAGGCGACCCCGTCGAAAGTCCAGTTGTTTTTAGTCCCCTAAGCCAAGTCATTAAGTTTCGCTACATGCAACATTCATAACAATGAGTGCCCGGGCGCTAGCATCTTAAACACTCATCCCTAACTTCTTAAGTTCATCCAAACGATAGGTGATCAGTTGGTCATATCGCACAAGCGCAGAAGGGTCATCAGTTGGTCAATTCTTACCCTTCCTACTCAGTCTACCTACTTAAGGTCAGTTGGTCATATCTCCTAAGTTACTAGCCACTATCGCCATTCGAAACTACCGAAACAAGGGTAGCTACCAACAAACTATGCATGCATACACTAGAAACAATTATACGGAAACAATGTAAACATAAACAAAACAATCAAGGAATCATAACTAGGCTAGCACTAGAGGTGCTTAGCCGCTCATATTAACTAAAACAATCGATTCAATGTTTAACATATCTAAATACATGAATTGAAAGTAAAGAAATGATAAATTGCTAATGCTTATCGTAGGGGAGTGATTTCTCCCTTGGAGATAGCTCCGTATGCTCCTCAATATCTGCCTTCAACCTTCTACCCACGTTCTCTAAATTGGTGTGTGAAGTGAATGAATAGATTTTTGGAATTTTGGTGGTATTTATAGGCCAGATCTGGTTACGGCGTAACTTAAGTTAAGAGTTATGCCGTAACATCCATTTCTTCGTATTTTGCTCTGGAAAAGTTGGTTATGGCATAACATCTGGAAAGAGTTACGCCGTATCTTCAATAAATTGTGATTACGAAGTAATTGTGGAATGAGTTACGGCGTAGCTTGCAGCGGCGCGGAACATCATTTGACCTAATTAGTTACGTCGTAATCCTAGGAGGGAGTTACGCCATAATCTTCAGTTTAGTTGGTTTTTTGAGCCACGCTTTTGTTATGGCGTAATGTGACAGGAGAGTTACGCCATAACATCTTCAAAATGGGCATGTTATCATATATCTTTACAAAACTCTCTAAATCCGCATCTTCTTAGCTCCAATGCTCGTAATTTACCTGAAAATGGAATATGGAGGAAAACAAGCGTAAATCTATATAAATGATATAAAATACGAGCATTATCGGGGGAAATTGACACTTAATATTCAGGATTATTTGATGTTATCAACCTTCTCAAGATAATGAGACTGTGAGATAGAATTTTTTTTACTTTCATGTTTAATCCTTATACCAAGGATAACATCGACCTCCCTATATCCTTCATGGAGAACCTTGATGACAAAATTCCTTTGTCAAGTTAACTTTGATTTTGGTCGGTGCAAAGATCATCATGTCATCATTATATAGACAAATGATGACTCCTTTACCGCATTCATCAAATTTGCTATACACGCATTTGTCGACTTGGTTAAGAACATAACCACTAGACAAAACCACTTCATTAAATTTTTATGCCATTGCTTAGGTGCCTGCTTTAGTCCATACGAGACTTCATCGGTTTACACCTTGTTTTCATTGTCGGAAAGATGAAGCCCTAAGGTTGGTTCATATAAACCTCCTCATCTAATTCACCATTCAAGAAAGTCATTTTTCATATCCATCGATGAATAATCGATTGTGAATTAATGCCAAAGCAATCGGCGATCTTATGGTATCGATCGAGCCACGGGGGCATAGTTATCAAAATAGTCTATTCCTAAATTTTGTTTAAAGCCTTGAATGATTAGTCTAGCCTTGAACTTTTCAATAGTTCCATCTACCTTCATTTTCCTTTTGAAAATCCATTTGCAACCAGAGGTTTGCAACGGTGGTAGATCAACCAACATCAAGTGTTGTTGCCCATGATGGAATCCATCTCATCATTAATTGCTTCTTTCCGTAAAGCAATATCACGGGACTTCATTGCTTCTTAAAATGTTTTGGGATCATCCTCAACAAAGAAGCAATAGGATTATTGGTCATAAGCCTCATCCCTTGTTCCTTCAATTAAGTATAATTGAAACTTAGGTCCAAATGACTTTGGATTCTTGGCCCTTTTGCTCTTTCTGAGCATAGGTTCAGGTTGTTGAATCACAAACTCATCAAGGACCGCTGATGGCTCTTCATTAGGGACCTCTGATACACCTGTGTCATGAGTTCCATTAGGAATCCTCTGACTTGGTCTAGGGATTGATGAGAAATTATTCTCATCAAAGATTGCATCCCTTGATTCAATTATAGAGTTAATTGAAATAGATTCATTAGGTTCAATAACATAGAACCAAAAATCCTTGGAATGCTCAGCATATTCAACAAAGATGCATTCAATGCCTCTTTCACCCAAAGTTTTCATCTTTGGATCAGGGAGTCTTACAACAGCCCTACAACCCCAAACCCTAGGATAGTTCTGGTTTGGTTTCATTTTAGTCCAGAGTTCATAAGGGGTAAACATGTTCCTTTCATAGGGAACCCTATTTAATAAATAGCAAGTTGTTAACATAGCTTCACCCCATAACCCTTGACTCAGTCCTGAATAGGACAACATGGAATTAACCATCTCCTTCAGTACCCTATTTTTTCTTTCAGAGATACCATTTCTTTGAGGAGTATAGGGAGCGATTGTTTCATGGATTATACCAACATACTGAAAGTACAAAGTATCCATGTACTCACCTCCCCTATCAGTCCTTAATCTTTTGACCAAGGACCCAAGTTGTAATTCAACTTAGTTTTAAACACTTTGAATTTATCTAATGCTTCATCCTTAGTATGTAATAGATAGACATAACAGAACCTAGAAGTATCATCAATAAATGTCACAAAGTACTTCTTATTACCCAAAGAGGGAGTGACATGCAAATCACACATGTCACTGTGTATTAGCTCCAAGAGCTTAGTTTCTTGATTAACACCCTGAAAAGGTTTCTTAGTTATTTTGGTTCACATGCAAGTTTTACACTTTTCAGTGTCCATGTCAAATGCTGGGATTAACCCATCCTTAGACATATCTTGCATCCTTTTATAGTGTACATGGCCAAGTCTAGCATGCCAGAGGGTAGAGTCAGTCAGGTCAGAGGTGGTCATAAAGGCTGAATTATCGTTATCATTAACAATGTTCAACCTGAACATTTGATTACACAAATATCCAAAACGAATAAATACACCACTTTTAGATAGAACAAATTTATCATCAATAACTTGTTTAAAACCATGATTATTCAAAACACTACTTGAAACTAAGTTTTTCCTTATATCAAGAACATGAATAACATTAAACAAAGTTACAATATTTTCAGAACTAAACTTAAGATCTACACAAACACGTCTATGCACGAGGGTTTTGACTCATTTCCCATGTGAAGAATAGAACTATCATTCAGTTAGTCATAAGTCTTGAACCAACTTCTACCTTTGCACACATGAACAGTTGCTCCAGAGTCAACCCACCACGCAACATCATCATCCTGCACATAGTTAGATTCAGATACATATGTAACATAATAAAACTAAAGAGATTTATTAAACACATTCTGACCTTTAAGAGGAACTGAACCATTCCCTGATCCACTAGTGCCTGATCCATTGGTTTTACCAACAATCTTAAAACCTTTGCAATCCCTTTTAATGTAACCAGATTTGCTACATTTCCAACAAGTAGGTGTTGCCTTCTTCTTAGAGTCTGCCCTTGTGTTATCCTGATGTTTATGTTTACCCTTGTTGTCATGGTACCTGGTGGAGTTGTTATGCTCCACCATATTGACAACAGATGCACCAGTAGCATTGCTACTCTTTGGCTTGTCATTATCATGCACCCTGAGTGATTCCTCAATGCACAAATGATACGCCCAACTCAATAAGTGTTAACACCTCCTTCTTATGTTTCAAGGTATGCTTGAAATCTTTCGAAGGAGGAAATTTATCAATGACACAATAGACTAAAATAGCCTCATCCATGTGCATCTTGTGTTATGTAAACCTTCCAAGTATACCAAGAAATTCATTGTATTGTTCTATAACTGGTCTTGAATCAGTCATTTTGTAATTTGTGAAATTACTTACAAGGAACTTCTTACTTGATGCATCCTCAGCCTTATATTTGACATCCAAGGAATCCCATAGTTCTTTGTAAGATTCAATAATCTGATAAATATCAAAAAGAGAATCAGACATACCATTGAGAATTAAACCTCTGCAAATGTAATCATCATTCTCCCATTTGCTCCTCTTCCTGATCTGTTCCATAGTAGCATCATCCCCATCATTTGGAATAGGTGTAGTCACAACATAGACCACACTCATGCTTGAAAGAAGAAACTGCATCTTCTTTTGCGATCTTCGGAAGTCCACCCCTTCAAACTTCTCAAGCTTGGCAAAGTTTGAAGTCATGTATTTCATAGCAGCAGCAGCCATTGATTATCACAAAAATAGTTTACTTTGATTGTTGGAGTTTAACATCCCAGAGCAGGGTGAAGATAATCAATAGCAAACCAAATACCAATACATGTTTTCGGATATCACTTGGAATCGTATTATCACTTTCCAAAGTAAACTATTCGACCCTAATGCCTAGGTATCATGAATGTCTACTTGGGTTAATACCAAATGTATGTTAATGATTTAGGCACAAATCAATAACCTTGTTGCTTACAAGTGTTTATGTTTTTTTGTTTTTTGTTTTTAATGCAGATGTAAATCCTATTTATAGGATAGATTTACTCTTTAATAAATGGAATTATGAGAATTAATCGGTCAATTAAACTCCTCATAATTTTCCTCTATTATGGCCATAATTACAAGACTGTAACTGCTTAGTAGTACTAACTTATGCCAAGCATTACTAACTTATGCACAACATTAATAGCTTATGCATATCAGTAGTAACTTAGCACTGGCATTATTTCTATTTCTATTAGTAGTAGTAACTCTGCACAGCAGTAGTAATATTACTACTAGCAGTAGTAACTACTTAACCACTATAAGAGTCAGGGTGTTCAGGGACCTTATTGGTGTGCACGCCGTACCACCTGACTCATTACCAGATGTGAACTAATCCCACAAGTGCACTAAATTTTCCAACATCAACTACAGCAGAAAGAACGGAAATGAAAGCTTGAATATACACAGGAAGTGAGTTTTAGAGAGGAGGAAAAGAGATGAATGATGTCCATGGTTACATGTCTTGACTTTATAAAATTTATAAGCCAAAGATTGGCAAGTGCCATTCGAAAGTCAAATTTGCTTACGTGTATATGCATGTATATTAAAGATATATAAGGAGCTTCAAGAAAAAAGTTTTTTATTTTCATTAATCTTGCAAATATGTTTCAAAGAAAGAGGTATACGTATTATAGTTTAAGATTTTATCTCTCCTGGTAAGATTTATGTTTGTTGGAAATATCCATGAAAGTTTTGGTCGAGAGATGTACATGTTTTGCAAAAGAAAAGGTAAATAGTAGAAAGACTTAGGGCCCGTTTGGTTTGTGGGTTTAGATTGGGTTTGGGTTAGAAACGTTGACCCCACCTCTTTTTTAAGATTTTGGTAATACTTGGGTTTGGACTTAATACCAAATAATAAGGATTGTGTTAAAGTAGGGGGAAGTGGTAGGTTTTAAGATAAAAATGGGACCCACTTTATTTTCTCTCTATCTCTCTCCTCTCACATTTATATAAATCAATTATAAATTATTTTTTTTAAATATAATATAATTTTAAATATTTTTCTCTCTCCTACATTAAATTCAAATCCAAATCCTAATCTACAACTTTACATTCAAATCCAAATCTTAATCTAAACCCATCTATAAACCAAACAGGCCCTTATATGTCATTCAAAAGCAAGAAATGACACATCTACATATAAGCATGCGTGACTTTCTTTTTAACTTATGTTTGGCTGCATGTCAGCTGTTTAAATGTACAATGATAACATCAAATAGTCCTGAATATTAAGTGTCAATTTTCCCTGATTAGGCTCGTATTTTATATCATTTATATGGATTTACGCTTGTTTTCCTTTATATTTCACTTTCAGATAAATTACGAGCATTTGAGCTAATGAGACGCGGATTTTGAGATTTTCTTAGAGATTTATGATAGTATGCCTACTGTGAAGAAGCTACGGCGTAACTCCATCTCTCACATTACGCCGTAGCTAGCGCGTTGACTCAGAAGACCAACTCAACATCAATTACGGCCTAACTTCTAACTAAGGATTACGCCGTAACCAACTAGGTCAAGGAATGTTTCATGCCGCCATCAGATACGCCGTAACTCCTTACAATGATTATGACGTAGTTATACCAAATGTCACCTCTATTGAAGATACGGCGTAACCCTTCCCATGTGTTACGCCGTAACCAGCTTACCGAGGGCATAATTGTGGAATTTTTGAGGTTACGGCGTAACTCTCAACTAAAGTTACACCGTAACTAGATCGTGCCTATAAATACCAGCCCTAATTTTTGCATTTTATATCATTCACTTTACACCAAAAAGCAGAGAACGTCAAGAGGGGTTCAAAGGCATATCTTGAAGAGCATACGGAGGCATCTCCAAGGGAGAAATCACTCCCTAACGATAAGAATTAGCGATTATTTTATCTTTTACTTTCGATTCATGTATTTCATTATGTCAAACATTGAATCTTTAGTTTCGTTTATTATGATTGGCTAAGCACCTTTGGTGCTAGCATAGGCATGATTCCTTAACTGTTTTGTTTACGTTTTCATGCTTCCGTATGATTGTTTCTAGTGTATGCATGCATAGTTCGTTGGTAGCTACCATAGCTTCGGTAGTTTTGAATGGCGGTAGTATCTAGTTGCTTAGGAGAATTGACCAACCGACCCTAAGTAGTTAGGTTGAGTTGGGAGGTAAATTGACCAACCGACGACCTTTCCTTGCTTGTCGAAATGACCAAATGATCACCTGTCGTTTGGATGAACTTAAGAAGTTAGGGATGAGTGTCTAAGATGCTAGCACACAGGCACTCATTGTTACGAATCTTGCATGTAGAGGTACTTAATGACTTGGCTTAGGGGACTAAAAATAACTAGACTTTCAAGGGTAGTAGCTTGATCTCCGGTGGAAGCCTTTGCTGATAGGTTAGGAAGACCTGACCAAATGTTTTCCTAGCGACTTAAACCCCCAGTTGAATCAATTGAAAATAGTAAAGCGTGAACATAAGATGATAGGATGAGTAAATAGGTTAGCACACTTTACCCCTATTGATCACAACCACTATTTTATTTGTTTGCCTTTATTTCTTGTTTTTCTAGTTAATTAATCATTTTAATATTAAAACAATTAAAACCAGTGACACCTAGACTTAATTAGAATCCGCTCACATAGCTCTTTGGACGACCTCGGTTTTACCGATTACAACACTACACACGACCGGGTACATTGCCCGTGAGTGCATAAGGTGGACCATAGGTAAACAAGACACTATAAATATTAAAACCTGATCAGAAATCCTGCATCAAATTTTTGGCGCCGTTGATGGGGAGTTATATTAGGGTTTTTGTTAAGTCTTTTATTTTTTGTTTTATTTTGAATTCTTGTTTTCTCACGATTTCTTTTAAGTTTCAGGTATCATGGAGGTTGTGAACATTGATGACCTCAATCTTGAGGAATATTTGGCATTGACTAGGGATGAACAAGGGTCGAGGCTCGTTAGGTTGGCTATTGGAGCTAATGTCCGTTTCGAGATCAAAGAACAGTTTATGAGGGAGCTACGTGCTAACCCTTTCTCGGGAAACAGAGACGAAGATGCTTATGAACACGTTGAAAATGTCTTGTACATCCCAAGCCTTTTCAACATACCTGGTGTTTCTCATGATGCGGTTATGCTCCGAGTTTTCCCCACGACACTTACCGGGGCAGCAAGACGATGGATCGAGAGATTGCTCGCTGGGGCAGTCGATACATGGGATCTCCTAAAGAAGCATTTTATTCAAAGATATTATCCTCCTTCGAAGATATCTAATCCACTCATGGAGATCCATAATTTTAAGCAAGAAGGTGATGAAACATTGTATCAAGCTTGGGATAGGTACAATGATCTTCTTTACTAGTGTCCCATTCATGACCTAAACAGCCAACAAAAGGTCAAAATTTTCTACAAAGGGATCAACGTAGCTACAAGACAAATGCTGGACTACCAGAGACCAATTCCAAGCATGAATCCTACCCTCGCCATTGAAGCCATTCAAAAAATGGACGATCATTCTCAAAAATGGCATGATGGAGGAAGCCAAAGAAGCCTTGGCGAAAATCTTGAAGGTATTGCTGCAATTACTAGCAAGCTTGAAAATCTTGGTCGGGACATGCTTAAGCTCAAGGAATGTGTTCATGCTATCCAAGTAGGATGTGAAAGTTGTGGAGGGGGACATCTCACAAAAAAATTTCCTCTCATTAACGAAGATAGCAAGGTTGAAGAAGTGAAATATGGAGGAAATCGACGGTTTCAAAGGGCAAATGGAATCGGGAATGGTTATCGTGGAGGACCTCCCACATATTACAGCCGTGGGACTTTCGAGGAAAGAAGATCTAATTTGGAGGAAACGATTAGCAAATACCTCAAAGACTCCACTAAGAGACAAAAGGAGCAAGAAGAATGGCTAAAGAACTTTCAAGAAAATACAAACAAAAGCCTTTTTAGTCATGAAGAATCGCTAAAAAAACTTGGAAACCATGATTGGCAAGCTTAGCGATGAGGTATAGAGAAGGAATGAAGAACAAAAGAGCAAACCAGTAGCATGCAAAGCCGTATTTTCTGAAAAAGGCAAATCCGACGATAGCTCTAGCATGGTGAAGGAAAATGATGCTAAAGTGCTGACAGAAGCCAGTTACGCCGTAACCCCAAATCCAAATTACGGCGTAACTAGGATACGTGGTCTAACAGGTTTCTCGAATTGGATAAATCAAGAACACATGTCATTAATGGGTGGTCCAGTGATATAAACCTATGCCCAAAATCCCCATCCAAGAGGAAGAATCACTGGTGCAAAGCGATACCAGTGGATAATGATGGATGGTACGATATTTGGGCCTCTGATGCATTCGCACGAGGTTTTAAATTTGTATGCAAGAATTACCGATTAACTAGGAACACATTCGGGCAAGTATACCCTAGTCAAGTTGTAGTATTGTAGTTGGTAAGTCAAGGTCATCCCAAGAGACTTGGTTGCACTTCAAGTGTCGTTTGTTTGTTTAAGCAAGTAACAAGTTGATGGTTATGATTGTCATGGATCAAACCAACAAGAAAAACAATATAAGAACAAGCACATAAAGAACATAGATGTTTAGACAAATGGTCACAAGGATATTAGGATGTTTAGTTTGGAAAACATATTATCAAAAGGTAATCCTTACGAGCTATAGAACCATAAGATTTGGGCGCTACTAACCTACCAACTAATGAAACAATGACAACTAACGTGTTTTTTTTAGTATGTATAATCAATCATAAAACAAAATTAAATCGCACGAAACAAAATGCTCGACCAACATATGTTTTCCGCAATCACCATCACAAGTATAATCACAATCACAATGTTGAACCTAAGACCTTGATAGATCTTTGAGCACTCGTGGATCGATAGTAATGCTTATGTAATCACAAACACACTATAAGACAGTCTCTATAACTTGTATTCAAGCAGAAATTAAACACAAGAACAAACACAAATAACTAAGAACTCTTTGATCCTCTATGGATCTTTTAATAATACTAAAACTTGTTTTTCAACTCGTACATAATTCATACTATTGTGTTCCTTTTATACACAAGGAACCCTAACTCGTTTCCCAAGAAACGTATAAACATAAAACTAAATAAGATATACATTATCACTTCTAATAAAGCTCATGCATATCCTAACTAACTATAGAATCGCGGAATATCTATCTCCAGAAACCATCTACGGTTTTATTACTTGACGAGAATCCTTGCACTTGAGAGAATCCATCGGCGATAACTCACATAATTCATACTTAGTAGAATTCCAACAATCCTCCCTAAACGGAATTTGACTAGGTTAAGTTCCAGTTTCTTGATAGATCGTTAACACAGTAAAAAACAAGAGGATTGTATTCGAACATCAGCAACAAAGAACCAAAACAAGGACATCTCTATGATGATAAAACGTGGAAACTCCAGATCTTTGCAGCAACAAATGACAAAATGTACATCAAAACATATTAGTTTCATACTATTCTCATCACATCCAGGTGTGTTAACTCCTGTGAGAGGTGAATCATTAAAAATAATGGATTTGATGTCTCTTTACCAATAGCCATTACTACTGGAGTAGCCAAATGTTTGAGTTCGAAAACTATGGTATCTTGATAACCATCGATTTATTAGCAAATCGGCAACTATTAACGGATTTGACATGTCTTTACCAGTAGCCGTTTGCTCGGGACTAGTCAATTCTTAGGTGGAAAGAATCCCTTGGTGAATTGATTACCAAATATGGTATTCCACTGCCTTTACCACAAGCCATATACTTGTGGGCTAGCCAATTCTTGGATTCCAAAAAGGAATAAACCATGGTGAATTGATGACCATATAACCCTCAGCAATTAAGCATGGGTGAGTTGCATACCCTATGATTTTGAGCAAATCATTACAGCTATCAACAGATTTGATGTGTCTTTACCAAAGCTGTACCCTTTGGACTAGCCAACTCTTTGAGGTACACAAGACACATCTGGTGAGTCAATAACCATCAACAGATCCATATACAACAATCATAAAAATGTTAGACAAACAAAAATATACATAGATTTTTTTTTAACTAGTAAATGAAACAAGGAAAGAAAGAAAGAAAGAAAGAAAGAATACAAAATACCAGAATCAAGAAGATGCTTGGTGTTGCATAAGCTGAGTCTTAATCAATCCAACCAGCTGTTCAGCATGAAGCATATCATTCCCCACTGGATCTGGAGGTACTTCCAACTTCCTTCTAAGCATTCTTTGCATCAATGTCACATATAAAGGATATAGCTTATCAAAAAACATACACACAGACATCCCACACTTGGTCTCCACAACATGTACACTGGGTATAGGATAAAATCTCCAAGTCTCAACCTTTCATTTATGTGAATCCTTCCAAATGGAATACCCTTTACCATTTGGAGATTGAGAGTCAAAAAGAACCTGAAGATCTCCCAATAGGTACAACCCAGAACTTTGTGGAGTATGAGTAGCATAATATTGTGTGACTAGACCATGAAGAGTTCTCAAATCTTGCCTATCCATCATATGAAGGATATCTTTCAAAAAGGTAAACTGCATAGAAGAATTATCCAACCTATAGATGGTGTTCAGCTGGTCATCAGTCAATGTCCATGTAGTCAACACACCATGAGACCCTTCAAGAAAAGTGTCAGAAGATCCCTCTTTAATAAAGGTTAACTCAACAGCCTTTAGATCAAAATTCTTTGAAGAACCACCCCTTTTAGATATGCCAGATGCCTTCTTCACAGTCACTCCCAGAGATCTCCTTATAGCAATGTGTCTTCTTCTAGACATCTGTTTCCCTCTCCTCCCAGGTATATAAATGTCCTTAGAAATAGAAGATGGTACATTCTCAGATGTACCAGAGACATCTTCAAAAGAAACAGAAGGAATAGGAACAGGACCACCCATTGCATATAACTTTTCACTCTCCTCTCTAGCCTGTTTAGCTCTAGCAGCTTCCATTTCAACTTTCTTAACCATAGCATCTCCTTTCAGATCAGCAGATGTATCAGCAGTATAATGTGAAGCTTCAGGAGAAACAACATGAGAGCTTTGTTGTGCTGTATGAGTATCAAAAGACTCTACAATCTCAACAGTCTTTGGTCTTTTAGCTTTGGGAGCAGCAATACAACCAGCAATTCTCTACACTTTAGATGGTGGAGAAATCTGCTTCATAATCTTATGATACATGTTAGTCAACTCAGAATCATCTAAAGCCCAAACTTGCTTCTTTGATAAACCAGACTGATAAAGAGCAATACTTTGGTTATAAACCACATTCCTCATATATGCTTTCTTCTGAGCTGCAGTTTGTGGTCTCTCTATCTTTGCTTTAGCCTTTTGCTCAGCAATAGCCTTTCTTTTTGCAGCTGCAGCTAGCTTCTTTTGTTTCCCAAGAGCCATCATTTGAGCAACAAAGGTCTCACTATCAAAATCTGCTCCTAAAATACTCTGAGCAACAGTAGGATCTGATGCAACTTCAAGAGTATAAGTATCCCATTGTGCATCAGTAAACTGAGTGGATTGTTCATCCAATTCTTCTTGTCTTTTAGGAGACAAATTGGAATTAAACTATTCTGAAAGCTTTTGAGCCAATGTGTGACTCTTCTGCATATCTGCATACTCAGCTAGCAATCTTTCTTGCTCTTGCCTTTCCTGTTCACTCAGAAGATCTGGACCAAGCTCCTCATTAATCATAGCCCCTTTTCCTTTATCAGTAGGCTTAAGAACAGAATCATCATGTGGAGTATCAACAATGGGAACATCAAAAGAAACACCCATGTAAGCATCAGAAGTAAAATGTTGTGGAGTGTCTTCAGAAGGAACATTAGCATTAGGATCCAAATTAAAACTCCTTCCAGCAACAAACACTTCATCATGAGCTGCTGAAGGTGGAGAAGTAAGTTGTTCGTGCATAGATGAAGATTGACCAAGCTCAGAAGCAACATCCATCATTAAAGCATCAACATTCTCATCAGTGGTTGCAACATTGTCCACACTTTGCAATTTGGATGATTCAGTGGAATCCTTGCTCAAATATTGTCTTGTTCTCCTTCTAGAAAACATAATAGGTTCCTTGTGCTTTGAGGATTCAGCAGCAACTGGAGAAGAAGCATGAGTCTTGTGAGCCACATCAGCCAAGATGTCAAGTGAATCCAAATGAGTATCCTCTTGCTCCTCATCAGAAGAAACCACAAACCTCCTTTTGCTATTTTGACCAAGTTGTTCCTCTAAATCCTGAACCTTTCTCTTTAACTCCACAATCTCACGACCAAGTGAAGATTTAGTCTCAACAAGCTCCTTTTTAAGATCAGTAACCTCTTCCACATACCTGTTCAATAGAGCATATACATAAGTAAGAGTAATAGGGTCCTCAGCTCCACCAGCAGATTTCTCAGTGGTAATGGGAGCTTCATTGGACCTTTCAGGAGAAATATGGTCATGCTCAAAAACAGGAGAGCTTTCAACAAATGGCTCTCTAACAGGACTAGGTGTGGTCATCCTATTAAACTCAGGTTCAAACTCATCAGGAGTAACATTAGTAGGCGGTGGACTAGGAATAGATGTATGTGTGGGTAAAGGTGTAGGTGTAGGTTGGTCAGGAGAAACATGTGATGCTTCAGCAGTCATAGAAGGGCCCTCATCCAAGGCAACTGATGGATTACCATCAGCAGCAACATTGTTAGAGGGTGGAGGACCAACAACATTACCCTCATCAGCAGCCTCATCGCCTTGTGGCAATATAGCTGCTAGCAAAGGATGATGTGTCCCAACATAATTAGTCTTCATTGAAGCAAACACTTTAGCACTTAGAGCTCCAATGGGACAAAATACTGTGTCTTGGGTTTGTATGTCTAAAATCATTTGTAAAAATCTGGGATACATAAAAAACTTATGCTTTTTCTTTTGAACATTTTCAATCATATTATCAAAAATATACTTAGAAAAATTATAAGTTAAACCCTGTGATAGACACACAATCCCACAACCCAATTGAGTAGAAAATTGGTCCCATCCACCTGACTTTTTACTAATGCACTGGAGTAAAGTGTGTACCAGAAACCTCCATATGGGGCAAAGCTTGTTTTTATGCCACATATCTGTTCTAGTACTCTGGTAACCCACAGCTCTTAGCCCAACAAGTATCTCCACAGTATTAGAGTGATAAACCCCATTTTCATCCTCCAAACGAAGTTGTCTCCTTATCAAACCCTCAGTCACAACATAATCAGTTCCATCAATCACTGCTGCAATCTCTGTGTCACTCCTTTTAGTAGCAGATGCCCAAAACTGTTCAACCAACGATTCATATATCACATTTGGAGAATGTGTAAGCGCATAATGAATCTTGGACCTCTTTAAAAAATCCACCATTGGTTCATATAACTCATGACCCTTTGCTTTTCCCAGAAAAGCCACCTTATTATGATCCTTCTTAAATTGAAGCGCCATGTGAGAAATTGTGAGACTGGGTTAAGATTCACGTAACTGGAAGTGTGTTTAAATCGAGTGAAGAGAGAATCAATTGATTTTGAGCGAAGATATGCGAATTGGTTATTAATAGAAGTTACCCAATGTATGGTCAAATATATCGGAACTAAACGTTGACCATATCTTACGTGTAAAATAACTTCAACCAAATTCAAAATTAACACTTCAGCATAAACGATGGTCAAACTGCTGAAGGAGGTCAATCAGCAGAAACAACTCAAGTGACTTAGTATTTTCAGTAAATATCTTGAGTTTTACTGTGCCACCCAACTCGCATTAATGGTTATCAAGCCTTGACTCCGCCTATAAGATAATCCCAATGCACAATTAACACATACCAATTACCCCCAATTAACTTCAAAAACCCTAATTTCTCCAAAATACCACAATCACCAATAATAACCATGTATACCAAACCAGAAGTAGTCAATCCAACTTCCTCATCATCATCATCATCATCATCAGCCTCCAGTGATGATTCACGCCCATTATTTCGATATCCCTATCAAGATGAACCTCGACCTTCAAAATCCCCCTTTCTCCCTTCTTCTGAAGATGACAGTGTAGTGGATCCAAGTGATTCATCTAGTGATTATGATGACTCCTTAGATCGTCTAGAGCCAAGTGCTGTGGTGATTGCACTTCCTGCTCCAGGAACTAGTGCTTCATGCCATGGAAGCAGGGGAAAGGGAAAGATGGCAGAGGTGAAGGGAAAGGGAAAAGGGAAGATGGAGTGATGCTTTATGGTGGAACGAGTAGATGGAACAACTGAAGATTTCTCATACCACAAAACTAGGTTCTTGAGCATCTTCATCGTCGTTTTCATCAGTCCATCCACTCCATTTTCATCTTCAGCTTCTTCATAGTACTGGTCATGCATATCCACCAGCTTTTGTAATAGATGATAGGAACTAGTATATGCTTGGTAGATCTTGTATAGGAATGGTCTTGTATTTCATTTGAAGTTGATTGTAAGCTGTAAGCTGTAAACTGTTTCTTGAATGAATGATCAACATGACTTTCTCTCAATGATTAGCACTTCAGTACTTTCCTTTAGTAGAATCAATGATATAACTTGTAACAATACTTGTGCTTTCCCTCAGTAGAAACAAACTTTAAGCTTACATGACAATTTTCCCATTAACCAACTTGGTGAATAATAACTCAATGAGACATCCTGCAACACACAAAGAAGCAAACACACCAAACAAAACTAAAAGAACATTAGCAGGTTAGTGTTAGCAAACAAAAAGATAACCAAATATCTACAAAGTTTACAAATTATACAACTAACATCCTCCCCTAAGGCATTTGCCTCCCCTGAGGCCTATGCCTCCCCTCAAACTTTGCAGTTAAGGGTTAACCATCCCAATATGGACAACTAGGTGCTCAAACCTAGGTCCATCAAAAGCTTTAGTCAATAAATCTGCCACATTATTATCTGTGTGAATCTTAAGCACCTTTATCAAATGTTTGTCATATGCATCTCTTATAAAATGGTGCCTGATCTCAATATGCTTTGTTCTACTATGAAAAACTGGATTTTTAACTATGCATATGGTACTTTGATTATCAATAAAAATTGTGGTGTTCATGAAGTTAAACCCATAATCCAGCAATTGATTTTGAATCCATAGTACCTGACCACAACAATTTGCAGCAGCAACATACTCTGCTTCAGTAGATGAGGTGGCCACAATTGTTTGTTTCTTGCATTGCCAAGAAATCAATCTTCTTCCAAGAAATTGGCAACCTCTAGTTTTGGATCTCCTATCCAGATTTGCACCAGCATAATCACTATCACTATATGCTTCCAACACAAAAGGAGACTCTTTTGGGTACCAAAGACCTAACTTGGGTTGGCCTTTCAAATACTTGAAGATCTTTTTGGCTGCATTCAAATTGGAATTGAGTGGAGTGACCTGATGTCTAGAACAAACACTCACATCAAATGTAATGTCAGGCCTAGAAGCTATTAAATACATCAATGAACCAATCATGGATCTGTATAAGTGCACATTCACAGCAGGATCTGGTTCAATGTTGTTCTTTGGTTTTGGAGCTTCATAAGGTGTAGTGGCAGTTCTGACATTCTCCATATCAAACTTCTTCCAAATGTCTCTCACATAGTTATCCTGATGGATAAAAATACCATCAGGTTTCTGCTGAACTTGTAAACCCAAAAAGAAAGTAAGCTCTCCCATAGCACTCATCTGAAATTCTCCCTTCATTAGTTCTTCAAACTCCCTGCACCAAGCTTCTTTAGTGGATCCAAAAATAATGTCATCCACATAAACTTGCACAAGAATGATGTCTGTAGAATTCTTCTTTAGGAAGAGTGTTTTGTCAATGGCACCCTTCAGAACCATGCTTGGAATCTCGAAAGCCTAGCATACCATGCTCTTGGTGCTGATGTAGTCCATAGAGAGCTTTGACAACTTTGTATACATTCTTTGGATGATGTGGATCTTCAAAACCTTTGGGTTGAGTGACATATACTTCTTCTTCTATCTCACCATACAGGAAAGCACCTTTCACATCCATTTGATAAACCATGAACCCCATATAAGATGCATAGGCCAAAAAGATTCTAATGGCCTCAACTCGAGCTACATGTGCAAATACTTCATCATAATCAACTTCTTCCTCTTGCCTGAACCCCTGAGCCACTAATCTTGCCTTGTTTTTAACCACAATACCCCTTACATCTCTTTTATTCTTCAAAATCCATTTTGTCCCAATTGCAAACTTCCCATCAGGTAGTGGTACCAATATCCAAACCTGTTGATTCTTGAACTGTTGCATCTCTTCTTGCATTGCTTCAAGCCAACTTGAATCTTCAAGAGCTTGAGAAACACTGGTTGGTTCCACTTGAGAGAGAAAACAAGCAAACATACAATGCTTAAAGTCTGTGTGATTGTCCCTTTGCTGATTTGAGACATAGGAAAGAAAGGCAACTTGACCATACTTAGAACCTGTCACAGTACTTCTAGTTCTAACAGGTGCTTGAGGATCACCAATAACATTAGATTGAGGATGAGCAATGTTGATCCTTTTTGTAGCAGTGGGGTGGACATCAATAGATGAATCAAGATTGTTCACAGTTAGTTCAAAATCACTATCATAGGAAGGTGAGGTGAAGATGCCAGCTTTAGGTTGGTGATTACCAAGATCTGAAGGACTTGGAAATCGCGTATATGGAGCTTCAAAGTCTGTTGACACACTAGTAGTAATAGGAGAACCTTCAGGAGAAACAGGATAACCTTGAGGAGAATCATGGTTTCCACTGACTGTTTCTCTAGCAATCTCCCCACCAAGCCTCTCAGCATCTAGGTTGGCTGCATATTCTTGCTTATTAAGCCTAGCAAGATCCTCTGCATAGTGTGACTCATCTTCACTCTCATCAGAAGATACTTTAGTACTATCACCTGCAAAATGGTTAGGGGATAAGGAAGGTACAACAATTGGTTGCTTATCATGATCAGACTCACTCTCTGAGTCATCATCCAAGGTACCTGCATTGTCAGTGGGAGACTCTTGTGTACCTACAGATTGGTTAGATACATGTCTAGTATAACCCAAGTAATCAGTTAAATAATCCAAATCAAAGGACCAAACATGACCTTGACCTTGCACATTGGGCTTATCTTCAAGATACCTCAGGTTAAGTGTTTCCTCAATCTTTCTAGCATTCAAATTATATACCCTGTAAGCCTTACTATGAGCCGAATAACCCACAATATACCCCTCATCAGCTTTCTCATCAAATTTACCCAATAGATCACTGGTGTTCAAAATGGTCACTTGACATCCAAACGGTTTGAGGTAATGTATAGCAGGAACTTTCCCAGTGAGAAGTTCATAAGGTGTCTTGAAATGAGGTCTAGTAATGGATACCTGCTTAGTACATAGCAAGTCGTGCTAACTTCTTCATCCGAACATAGTGGGTAATTTAGAGTCGCAAGCATGGATCTTGCTGCCTCTATTAAGGTCATATTCTTTCTTTCACCTACCCATTTTGTTGTGGGGTTCTTGGAGTGCTATAGTCCCTTTTATCCCTTTAGACTTACAAAGTTCGATTAACACGCATTTTTAACTCGTCCCATTATCACACCGAATTCCTTTAACCTTTTGTTTAACTGGTTTTCAACAAGGGTAATGAACTCTTTAAGACTTGAGATGTTTCATCTTTAGTCCTCAAAAGAATACCCAACAAAATCGCTATAGTCATCGGTGATTACCGAGCGTAAATACTTGTGATCAATACTCGACTTGGGTTAGACCAAAGAGATCCATGTGTAGCAACCGAAGAGGTTACGAGATAGTGCTCACAATGTAATGGCTTTGTATGAGGCTTTGTGTTGCTTTCCTTTGTTGCAGGCTACACAATTGTGTTCATTGGTGAAGACTTTGGAGGGAAGTCCTTCAACAAGACCCAATTTAGAAAGCTTGTTAATGGTCTTGAAGTTCACATGAGCCATCCTTCTATGCCATTTTGTAGACTCATCCAGGGATGCTTTAGCCACCAAACATGTGAGATCACCTTCTGGTTGAACATCATTCAAATTGAATGTGTATAAATTATGGTTTCTAGGAACTCTCAGCAGAATGGATGTATCTTCTGGAAGTGTAAAATCTTTAGAGAGCACGATACATTCATTCTCACAAAATAATACTTTGTTCTTGGCGTCACAAATTTGTGATACTGAGAACAAGTTGAAATGTTGCAGTTCCTTTACTTAGTACGCATTCTCAAAATCCAAGTGAGGTGTTCTAATGGTGCCTTTCTCTATGATTCTACCATCTCCTCCACCAAAAGTCACACTACCTCCTCCTTCTATGGGTACAAAATCATGCATCTTTTCTTTGTTTCCTGACATGCTTCTGGAACAACCACTATCCACTATGCCAACATCCTTACTCCTCAGGGGATGATCCTACAACAACAATAAAAATATATACAAAATATTAGTAAATTATGGAGACTCAAGTCATTACTGACTTGAGCCTGCCTTGTGGATCATAGGATTTAGGACATGTAGATGTAAAACATCCACTATTGTTCTTGGACCTCCATTGAAAATTAGGTCCCTTTTTAGTCCTAGAACAACCTGCTGAGGGCTTCACAGCAGTACCCCAATTTCCCTTCCTATCACACATTGAGTCAACACATCCAGGCCAATAACCATTTTGAAAATATGAACTTGTTGGTTTCACATAAGGTCTAGCAACAGATCTTCTCCAAGGAAATGGAGAAGGTTTATTAGTTGCTTGTGGAATAAAAGATGGTATATCATTAACATTTGTCCACATTGGTCTAAGTTTCTTTTGACTAGCACATGCACCCATTCTTTGCTCATGAAAATTACAATCCTTAATCAAATGAAATTTACTTCCACAAACAAAACATGTCTTCTTTTTAGAAGATTTATTCAAAGTGAAAGATGTTCTATGACATGCAAAAGCATTCAAAGCACAAACATTAACATAATTGTTTTTAACAGACTTAAAAGCATTTTGTGCAAAGAATTAAAAGACAAGTCTTCAGAGGAAACTGTCTTGGAAGATGATTCCTCAGCTGCAACTCTAACAGGCTTGTAGTGAGTCTTGGGTGTAGGCTTGGGTGTGGTCTTGGGACGGTCGACTTGTCATTTGAATCACACAGTAGTAGAAGTAGACCCTTGGTCGAGGACTTGTCCTTTGTCACAACAAGAGACAAAGTCGGTAGATGAAGAATCGGTCAGCAAGTCTCTTGACTTTTTCCATAAAGATGGTGTGATCCATCAAAGTCATGATGATGGATAGGTCAATGGGCATATGTTCTCCTCTAATAGGCCCGGGGACAATGCAATTTTCCTTCTTTGACATAATTAGCTAAACCTCTTTGGTGTAGTTTCGCCCATCATTCCTTGCTTCTAATCCTACATACTTTTGAAAACCTAAACCTATCCCGAGGTCTCGGATTGACTACCATAGATATGTCTAGCTAGATTGTCACCGATATTAACCATTCTTTATGTCTAGCTACTTCCTTATCTAGTTTCTCTTTTAGCACTTGGTTTTCGAAACTACCTCGGCTTTTTCTTTCTCATGACGTTTTAAATCAATTTTAGTACATTCTAAATCACTTTGTAACACCCCGATCTTTTCATCATAAGCCAATTGATTCTTTTGAAACCAAACTTTTGTCTTTCTAATGTTTTTAATGCTGTTTATAAGCCTCAACTTGACATAACATTCATTATATTTAGGTTTCAATTCATCATAGGCTTCTTTAAGTTCATTATATCTTTCACTACAACCAAAAACACAATTATGTACACGAGAGATGCCCATTAAGGCAACTTGATCATGCCTATCCTCTCAAGTACGACTTGCCGCCATCCAATATTCTCGAACCGGGACCTTCATCATTATCGAGGCTCATGCGATTCCAATTGACATGGGCATCCATAGTGACAAGAGCTATGGAGGATCCAGCCTTTGAAGTTCCAGCTTCCTTTTGATTCTGCTGATAGGTAGAATACCTAACCTCATCACCAACCTTCCTATCCTTGCATTCTCTTGAAAAGTGACCCATCTGACCACAAGTATAGCATTTGACTTTACTTCTGTCAAATCTTGCTGGATCTCTCCCCTGGAAACCAAACTTTCTCCCAGACTTACTCTCAAACTTCTTAATTTTCATTGAGAGCATGGCCAGTTGCCACTTCAAGTTCATTTCTTCCATGTCAAATGGATCCACCTGTTCAAAGTCCTCAAAGGCTAGTTCTTCTTGAGTGTCATAATCAGCAACAAAAGAGTGAAGTACATCTTCCAATACACCACTGGATTTAGGTTGAGAACTTGATGAAGTGGTAGTGTAGGATGATGAGGCTGAGGAAACAGGACTTGGAGCATAAGTCATCCTATTTGAGGAGGCCCCAACAAAAGCTGTATGACTAGGAGTGGATGAATGAAATGGAATTCTCATATCAGGCTCAAGAGATTTAAGTCTCTTGTATACTTCATCAAAAGTGAGCATATCCAGCCCACCTTTAGCTTTGAGGGCAATGCTTACTTGCAACCAAGATGAAGGTAAAGATCGCAAGAACTTTGAGTTGCAGTCATCATTATCTGGCTTTGCCTTCAGCTGATTCAATTGACTCAATATCTTATGGAACTGTCATACCCTTGTGGATACCTTCCTCTTGATTTGGAATTCTTGAAGCTGTTGTTTCACATTGATTTCTCATTCTCCTTGACTCCTCATTCCCACCAAACCTAGCCTTGATTGCCATCCATATGTCCTTAGCATCCTGCATGTAGTGAAAGTCACCCAAGTGATCCTCAGGTATAGCTTGAAGGAGAATCGTTCTAACTTTGTTCTCTCTCTGAACAGTCAGGATCTCTTCAGCAGTTTTGGGACCAACGATGGTAACCTTACCATCAGGATCTGTGATATGCCTCTTCAAACTGTTACCATTCTTTATAACTTCCCAAAGATTCCAATCAATGTTGGAGATCCAATTCTGCATCTTCATAGCCCACAAATCATACTCCTCCTTCTTTAGGTATGGGAACTTTGCATTGCTGTTACTGAGACTGAGTTGTTGCAGAGATGTGTTGTTATGATTGTTGATGACATCAACTTCATTGTCTGATCCAGGAATGGTGAATGTTGTTTTGGTTGTTAGGGTGTACAAAAAGATTGTTCTTAGTATCACAGAGACTCTCCCGAGGCTCTGATACCACTTGTTGAACCTAAGACCTTGATAGATCTTTGAGCACTCGTGGATCGATAGTAATGCTTATGTAATCACAAACACACTATAAGACAGTCTCTATAACTTGTATTCAAGCGTAAATTAAACACAAGAACAAACACAAATAACTAAGAACTCTTTGATCCTCTATGGATCTTTTAATAATACTAAAACTTGTTTTTCAACTCGTACATAATTCATACTATTGTGTTCCTTTTATACACAAGGAACCCTAACCCGTTTCCCAAGAAACGTATAAACATAAAACTAAATAAGATATACATTATCACTTCCTAATAAAGCTCATGCATATCCTAACTAACTATAGAATACGGAATATCTATCTCCAGAAACCATCTACGGTTTTATTACTTGGTAATTACTTCTTGAGAGAATCCTTGCACTTGTTGAGAATCCATCGACAAGAACTCAAAGATAATTCATACTTAGTAGAATTCCCAACACACAAGCTACTAAATCACTTATTAACTATAACCTTACGAAAATTAGGTGAAATTTAACTGTTAAATATAACATCTATCCAAACAAATGATAAATTCACTAAGAAGAGTAATGTTATCATACCGAACTATTGTAGCGAACGGGTAGATTGAATGCTTTATAAACCAAACAGTAACTGTAGAGAATGTGTTCCGGCCGTTGCAGATCTCCGGTGTACATATTTTTTTTTTGAAAGCTAAAAGAGGATGACATGATTTAATTTTATTTTTGTGAAAGCTAAAAGATAAGTGAATAAAAAATATTTGTTGTGATGGGTGACATATTATGCGAAAATTTTAGAATTTGATATAATTGAAATCGAGTCTTCATTCTTTTATGTGAGATAATTGTATGCTGGGATTAAACTTTATAATTTTATTTCTGCCACTTGTCATTTTTTTTTATAATTGTCTTTTTTTTTTTTTTTTTTTTTTTTTTTAATTTTATTGGGCTTTTAAGCCTAGTGAGATAATTGTTAAACTTTTTTGTAAGCCTTAGTATTAAACCTTTTTGCAGCCCTTTAGATTTTAGTTTAAGCTTGTATGTGGCTTATAAGCTTATTTGTGTTTTGGCTTATATTTTATAAGCCTCAATGTTTCGGCTTATTTTGAGATTTGTGAGTTTATATAAGCCCAAAAATCTTGGTATAAGCCTAAATTTAAAGCTTATAAAATATATGCCGAAATCAAGTAAGCTCATAAGCTCACATAATCATGTTAAATTAGTGGGCAATAATATTATCTGTATTATAAATCAAATATATCCGAGATGTTGTTCAGTGAATAATTAGTGACTATCTAGCTCGTCACTAATGATTTACGAATGACCAAAAACCAGTGAACCAAATTATATGGTCACTAAATGGCCAAAATAATGACCAATATAAAGTGGTCACTACATTTTCGTAACTAAACACACTTTTTCTTGTAGTGAACATCTTCTTATCAAAAATAAGTTTATATGATACAAAATATTATATGATTAAAAGACAATTTTATACTATAGATAAGCACGACCATGGGAGATGCTGTAATATTTCACTTTACAACTTGTTGATCAATACACTTTACAACTTGTTGATCAATACAGAAATGCAACCACAACAAAAAGAAGGTGTGTGAAACGTTTCACAACATTTCCAAGGTGTAACATCGAGTATCATACATTCGTTGATGCAACTTATGATTAAGGTTGTACTATACTATTTAGTAATAATTATATGAAAAACTAAAAGTTACTTTGTATGGGTTTTATTATGTATGAATCTTTTCCGTTTTTGATTATTGACTTCAATGTAGTTTCAAATTCTCTAAAAAAAACCGTCTTCAAGTGACACATAAGAAAATGTCACCAAAAGTTGAAAATGTGCCACTAAAAGTAAAAAAGTGTCACTAAAAGTAATTAAAATGTCACCAAAAGTATAAGACAGTGTCACTAAAAATTTATGTGGTTCTCTCACACTTAAAAAATGTGCAATGAAAGTGAAATTTTTAAAAGTTGCAAAATGGTTTATATAGAGCTACGATTATATTGTAGGAAAAGCTTTCAGATGATAGAAAAGGTTCAAGTTTATAAGTATTTCTATTGCCCTTAAACATATGTAACTACTAAAATTCTCTTTAGTATCCTTGTTTAATTATAAAACTCTACAACGACTACCGGAAAAAGTGACTTTAGTGACCGGAAATTTTGCATCTCAAACAGTGCCAATCTCGTCACTAAACATGATTAGTGACGAAATTTAGATGGTCACTTGTAGTCACTATTGGTCTGTCACTAATTATAATTAGAGACCAAACGCAGTTTCATTACTAAATAATGACCAACCTACCATCAACTTAATTTAACATAAAACGATGACACCTAAACGTGTTTGTTTTGGAATGTATAGTTAATCGTAACTAAACAAAACATGGTTGTTTTCCGCAATTTTCATCACTTATTAACTATAACAAAGCTAAATATAACTCGATGAGCAACATTAGGTCAAATTTGGACGCTACCTACCTACTAGCCCAATAAAACAATGACAAATAAATGTGCTTGTTTTCCACAATCGCCATCACTTATTAACTATAACAAAGCTAACTATAATTTGATGATCAACATTTTTGTTAAATTTGGGTGCTACCTACCTACCAACCAAAGAAACAATGACAACTAAACATGTATATTTTGGTATGTATAATCAATCATAAAACTAAATTAAACCGACAAGAAACAAAACAATCGACCAACATACGTTTCCGCAATCACCATCACAAGTCCAATCACAATCACAAGCTACTGAATCACTTATTAACAATATAGCAAGAGTAATGATATCATACTGAATTATTGTATCGAACGGGTTGATTGAATGCTTTATAAACCAACCATAACTGTAGCGAACCTGTTCCGACTGTTGTAGATAGCGGTGATCACGGTGTACTTATTTTTTGTGAAAGCTAAAAGCGGATGACATGATTATATTTTATTTTTGTGAAAGCTAAAAGAGGAATGAATAAAAAATATTTGATGTGATGGGTGACATAATACGTGAAACTTTTAGAATTTGATGTGACTGAAATCGAGTGTTCCTTCTTTTATGTGGGATAATTGTATGTTGGGATTAAACTTTTAAAATTTTATTTTTGGCACTTGTATTTTTCCCCCCTCCATTTGGTTAGGCTTTTAAGCCCAGTGAGGTAAGTGTTAAACTTTTTTTTTAGCCCTTAGTGTTAAACGTTTATGTAGCTCTTTAGTTTAAGCTTGTATCTGGCTTATAAGCTTATTTGTGTTTTGGCTTACATTTTATAAGCCTCAATGTTTTGGCTTATTTTGAGACTTGTGAGTTTATATAAGTTTATTATGATATGATAAACTTATATAAACTCAAAAATCTTGGTATACCGCCGGAAATTTGAAGCTTATAAAATATATGCCAAAATCAAATAAGCTCATAAGCTCACATAATCTTGTTAATCTGTCTTATAAATCAAATATATCCGACATGTAGTTCAGTGAATAATTAGTGACCATTTACCTCGTGACTAATGATTTACGAAACACCAAAATCAGTGACCAAAATTATATGGTCAATAATGGCAAAATAGTGACCAAGAACAAAGTGGTTACTAAATTTTCGTCACTAAACACACTTTTTCTTGTAGTGTATATTAACAATAACATAGCTAATTATAAGCCGATGAGCAACATTTAAGTCAAATTTGGGCACTACTAACCTACCAACTAATGAAACAATGACAACTAACGTGTTTTTTTTAGTATGTATAATCAATCATAAAACAAAATTAAATCGGCACGAAACAAAACGCTCGACCAACATACGTTTTCCGTAATCACCATCACAAGTATAATCACAATCACAATCACAAGCTACTTAATCACTTATTAACTATAACATTACAAAAATTAGGTCAAATTTAAGGCCAAACTATTAAATATAACATCTATCCAAACAAATGATAAATTCACTAAGAAGAGTAATGATATCATACCGAATTATTGTAGCAAACGGGTTGATTGAATGCTTTATAAACCAAACAATAACTGTAGAGAACGTGTTCCGGCCGTTGTAGATCGCCGGTGTACATCGCCGGTACACGTATTTTTTTTGAAAGCTAAAAGAGGATGAGATGATTTTATTTTATTTTTGTGAAAGCTAAAAGATAAGTGAATAAAAAATATTTGTTGTGATGGGTGACATATTATGCGAAAATTTTAGAATTTGATATAATTGAAATCGAGTCTTCATTCTTTTACGTGTGATAATTGTATGCTGGGATTAAACTTTATAATTTTATTTTTGCCACTTGTCATTTTCTTTTTCTTTTCTTTTTTTTTTTAATCAATTTTGTTGGGCTTTTAAGCCTAGTGAGATAGTTGTTAAACTTTTTTTGTAGGCCTTAGTATTAAACCTTTTTGCAGCCCTTTAGATTTTAGTTTAAGCTTATATGTGGCTTATAAGCTTATTTGTGTTTTGGCTTATATTTTTATAAGCCTCAATGTTTCGGCTTATTTTGAGATTTGTGAGTTTATATAAGCCCAAAAAGCTTGATATATGCCTGAAACTTAAAGCTTATAAAATATATGCCGAAATCAAGTAAGCTCATAAGCTCACATAATCATGTTAAATTAGTGGGCAATAATCTTATCTGTATTATAAATCAAATATATCCGACATGTTGTTCAGTGAATAATTAGTGACTATCTAGCTCGTCACTAATGATTTACGAATGACCAAAAACCGGTGAACCAAATTATATGGTCACTAAATGGCCAAAATAATGACCAATATAAAGTGGTCACTACATTTTCGTAACTAAACACACTTTTTCTTGTAGCGAACATCTTCTTAACAAAAATAAGTTTATATGATACAAAATATTATATGATTAAAAGACAATTTTATACTATAGATAAGCGCAACCATGGGAGATGCTGTAATATTTCACATTACAACTTGTTGATCAATACAGAAATGCAACCACAACAAAAAGAAGGTGTGTGAAACGTTTCACAACATTTCCAAGGTGTAACATCGGGTATCATACATTCGTTGATGCAACTTATGAATA
Source organism: Chrysanthemum lavandulifolium (assembly GCA_022545495.1). Taxonomy (NCBI): domain Eukaryota; kingdom Viridiplantae; phylum Streptophyta; class Magnoliopsida; order Asterales; family Asteraceae; genus Chrysanthemum; species Chrysanthemum lavandulifolium. The sequence goes on from CM040244.1 coordinate 4,267,996, forward strand.
AGGTTGTACTATACAGTTTAGCAATAACTATACGAAAAACTAAAAGTTACATTGTATGGGTTTTATTATGTATGAATCTTTTCCGTTTTTGGTTATTGACTTCAATGTAGTTTCAAATTCACTAAAAAACCGTCTTCAAGTGACACATAAAAAATGCCACCAAAAGTTAAAAAAGTGCCACTAAAAGTAAAAAAGTGTCACTAAAAGTAATTAAATTGTCACCAAAAGTATAAGACAGTGTCACTAAAAATTTATGTGGTTCTCTCACACTTAAAAAATGTGCAATGAAAGTGAAATTTTTAAAAGTTGCAAAATGGTTTATATAGAGCTACGATTATATTGTAGGAAGAGCTTTCAGATGATAGAAAAGGTTCAAGTTTATAAGTATTTCTATTGCCCTTAAACATATGTAACTAATAAAATTCTCTTTAGTATCCTTGTTTACTTATAAAACTCTACAACGACTACAGGAAAAAGTGACTTTAGTGACCGGAAATTATGCATCTCAAACAGTGCCAATCTCGTCACTAAACATGATTAGTGACCAAATTTAGATGGTCACTTGTAGTCACTATTGGCCCGTCACTAATTATAATTAGAGACCAAACGCAGTTTCATCACTAAATAATGACCAACCTACCATCAACTTAATTTAACATAAAACGATGACACCTAAACGTGTTTGTTTTGGAATGTATAGTTAATCATAACTAAAAAAAACATGGTTGTTTTCCGCAATTTCCATCACTTATTAACTATAACAAAGCTAAATATAACTCGATGTGCAACATTAGGTCAAATTTGGGCGCTACCTACCTACTAGCCCAATAAAACAATGACAAATAAATGTGTTTGTTTTCCACAATCGCCATCACTTATTAACTATAACAAAGCTAACTATAACTCGATGATCAACATTTTGGTTAAATTTGGGCGCTACGTACCTACCAACCAAAGAAACAATGACAACTAAACATGTATATTTTGGTATGTATAATCAATCATAAAACTAAATTAAACAGACAAGAAACAAAACAATCGACCAACATACGTTTCCGCAATCACCATCACAAGTCCAATCACAATCACAATCACAAGCTATTGAATCACTTATTAACAATATAGCAAGAGTAATGATATCATACTGAATTATTGTATCGAACGGGTTGATTGAATGCTTTATAAACCAACCATAACTGTAGCGAACCTGTTTCGACTGTAGTAGATAGCGGTGATCACGGTGTACTTATTTTTTGTGAAAGCTAAAAGCGAATGACATGATTATATTTTATTTTTGTGAAAGCTAAAAGAGGAATGAATAAAAAATATTTGATGTGATGGGTGGCACATTATGTGAAACTTTTAGAATTTGATGTGATTGAAACCGAGTCTTCATTCTTTTATGTGGGATAATTGTATGTTGGGATTAAACTTTTAAAATTTTATTTCTGGCACTTGTCTTTTTTTTTCCCCTCCATTTTGTTGGGCTTTTAAGCCCAGCGAGGTAAGTGTTAAACTTTTTTTTGAAGCCCTTAGTGTTAAACCTTTTTGTAGCTCTTTAGATTTTAGTTTAAGCTTGTATCCGGCTTATAAGCTTATTTGTGTTTTGGCTTACATTTTATAAGCCTCAATGTTTTGGCTTATTTTGAGACTTGTGAGTTTATATAAGTTTATTATGATATGATAAACTTATATAAGCTCAAAAATCTTGGTATACCGCCGGAAATTTGAAGCTTATAAAATATGTGCCAAAATCAAATAAGCTCATAAGCTCATATAATCATGTTAATCTGTCTTATAAATCAAATATATCCTACATGTAGTTCAGTGAATAATTAGTGACCATTTACCTCGTCACTAATGATTTACGAATGACCAAAAACTAGTGACCAAAATTATATGGTCACTAAATGGCCAAAATAGTGACAAAAAACAAAGTGGTTACTAAATTTTCGTCACTAAACACACTTTTTCTTGTAGTTTATATTAACTCTAACATAGCTAACTATAAGCCGATGAGCAACATTTAGGTCAAATTTGGGCGCTACCTACCTACCAGCTAATAAAACAATGACAACTAAACGTGTTTTTTGGTATGTATAATCAATCATAAAACTAAATTAAATCGGCACGAAACAAACGATCGACCAACATACGTTTTCCGCACTCACTATCACAAGTATAATCACAATCACAATCACAAGCTACTTAATCACTTATTAACTATAACATTACAAAAATTAGGTCAAATTTAAGGCCAAACTATTAAATATAACATCTATCCAAACAAATGATAAATTCACTAAGAAGAGTAATGTTATCATACCGAACTATTGTAGCGAACAGGTAGATTGAATGCTTTATAAACCAAACAGTAACTGTAGAGAATGTGTTACGGCCGTTGCAGAACGCCAGTGTACATTTTCATTTTATTTTTTTAAAGCTAAAAGAGGATGAGATGATTTTATTTTACTTTTGTGAAAGCTAAAAGATAAGTGAATAAAAAATATTTGTTGTGATGGGTGACATATTATGCGAAAATTTTAGAATTTGATATAATTGAAATCGAGTCTTCATTCTTTTATGTGAGATAATTGTATACTGGGATTAAACTTTATAATTTTATTTCTGCCACTTGTTATTTTATTTTTTATTTTTTTCTATTTTGTTTGTCTTTTAAGCCTAGTGAGATAATTGTTAAACTTTTTTTGTAGGCCTTAGTATTAAACCTTTTTGCAGCCCTTTAGATTTTTGTTTAAGCTTGTATGTAGCTTATAAGCTTATTTCTGTTTTGGCTTATATTTTTATAAGCCTCAATGTTTTGGCTTATTTTGAGATTTGTGAGTTTATATAAGCCCAAAAATCTTGGTATAAGCCTGAAATTTAAAGCTTATAAATAATATGCCGAAATCAAGTAAGCTCGTAAGCTCACATAATCATGTTAAATTAGTGGGCAATAATCTTATCTGTATTATAAATCAAATATATCCGACATGTTGTTCAGTGAATATTTAGTGACTATCTAGCTCGTCACTAATGATTTACGAATGACCAAAAACCAGTGAACCAAATTATATGGTCACTATATGGCCAAAATAATGACCAATATAAAGTGGTCACTACATTTTCGTAACTAAACACACTTTTTCTTGTAGTGAACATCTTCTTAGCAAAAATAAGTTTATATGATACAAAATATTATATTATTAAAAGACAATTTTATACTATAGATAAGCGCGACCATGAGAGATGCTGTAATATTTCACTTTACAACTTGTTGATCAATACAGAAATGCAACCACAACAAAAAGAAGGTGTGTGAAACGTTTCACAACATTTCCAAGGTGTAACATCGAGTATCATACATTCGTTGATGCAACTTATGATTAAGGTTGTACTATACTATTTAGTAATAATTATATGAAAAACTAAAAGTTACTTTGTATGGGTTTTATTATGTATGAATCTTTTCCGTTTTTGATTATTGACTTCAATGTAGTTTCAAATTCACTAAAAAAACCGTTTTCAAGTGACACATAAAAAAATGTCACCAAAAGTTAAAAAAGTGCCACTAAAAGTAAAAAAGTGTCACTAAAAGTAAATAAAATGACACCAAAAGTATAAGACAGTGTCACTAAAAATTTATGTGGTTCTCTCACACTTAAAAAATGTGCAATGAAAGTGAAATTTTTAAAAGTTGCAAAATGGTTTATATAGAGCTACGATTATATTGTAGGAAGAGCTTTCAGATGATAGAAAAGGTTCAAGTTTCTAAGCATTTCTATTGCCCTTAACATATGTAACTACTAAAATTCTCTTTAGTATCCTTGTTTATTTATAAAACTCTACAACTACTACAGGAAAAAGTGACTTTAGTGACCGAAAATTTTGCATCTCAAACAGTACCAATCTCATCACTAAACATGATTAGTGACCAAATTTAGATGGTCACTTGTAGTCACGATTGGTCCGTCACTAATTATAATTAGAGACCAAACGCAGTTTCATCACTAAATAATGACCAACCTACCGTCAACTTAATTTAACATAAAACGATGACAACTAAACGTGTTTGTTTTGGAATGTATAGTTAATCATAACTAAACAAAACATGGTTGTTTTCCGCAATTTCCATCACTTATTAACTATAACAAAGCTAAATATAACTCGATGTGCAACATTAGGTCAAATTTGGGCGCTACCTACCTACTAGCCCAATAAAACAATGACAAATAAATGTGTTTGTTTTCCACAATCGCCATCACTTATTAACTATAACAAAGCTAACTATAACTCGATGATCAACATTTTGGTTAAATTTGGGCGCTACGTACCTACCAACCAAAGAAACAATGACAACTAAACATGTATATTTTGGTATGTATAATCAATCATAAAACTAAATTAAACCGACAAGAAACAAAACAATCGACCAACACACGTTTCCGCAATCACCATCACAAGTCCAATCACAATCACAATCACAAGCTATTGAATCACTTATTAACAATATAACAAGAGTAATGATATCATACCGAATTATTGTATCGAACGGGTTGATTGAATGCTTTATAAACCAACCATAACTGTAGCGAACGTGTTCCGACTGTTGTAGATAGTGGTGATCACGGTGTACTTAATTTTTGTGAAAGCTAAAAGAGGATGACATGATTATATTTTATTTTTGTGAAAGCTAAAAGAGGAATGAATAAAAAATATTTGATGTGATGGGTGACATAATACGTGAAACTTTTAGAATTTGATGTGAGTGAAATCGAGTGTTCCTTCTTTTATGTGTGATAATTGTATGTTGGGATTAAACTTTTTAAAAAAAAATTTTGGCACTTGTCTTCACCCCCCCCCCTCCATTTTGTTAGGCTTTTAAGCCCGGTTAGGATTTTAGTTTTTAGTTTGTATCCGCTTATAAGCTTATTTGTGTTTTAGCTTACATTTTATAAGCCTCAATGTTTTGGCTTATTTTGAGACTTGTGAGTTTATATAAGTTTATTATGATATGATAAACTTATATAAGCTCAAAAATCTTGGTATACCGCTAGAAATTTGAAGCTTAAAAAATATATGCCAAATTCAAATAAGCTCATAAGCTCACATAATCATGTTAATCTGTCTTATAAATCAAATATATCCAACATGTAGTTCAGTGAATAATTAGTGACCATATACCTCGTTACTAATGATTTACGAATCACTAAAAACCAGTGACCAAAATTATATGGTCAATAATGGCCAAAATAGTGACCAAGAACAAAGTGGTTACTAAATTTTCGTCACTAAACACACTTTTTCTTTTAGTGTATATTATCTAGAACATAGCTAATTATAAGCCGATGAGCAACATTTAAGTCAAATTTGGGCGCTACTAACCTACCAACTAACGAAACAATGAAAACTAACGTGTTTTTTTTAGTATGTATAATCAATCATAAAACAAAATTAAATCGGCACGAAACAAAACGCTCGACCAACATACGTTTTCCGCAATCACCATCACAAGTATAATCACAATCACAATCACAAGCTACTGAATCACTTATTAACTATAACATTACGAAAATTAGGTGAAATTTAACTATTAAATATAACATCTATCCAAACAAATGATAAATTCACTAAGAAGAGTAATGTTATCATACCGAACTATTGTAGCGAACGGGTAGATTGAATGCTTTTTTAACCAAACAGTAACTGTAGAGAATGCGTTCCGGCCGTTGCAGATCGCCGGTGTACATGTTTTTTTTTTTGAAAGCTAAAAGAGGATGACATGATTTTACTTTATTTTTGTGAAAGCTAAAAGATAAGTGAATAAAAAAAATTTGTTGTGATGGGTGACATATTATGCGAAAATTTTAGAATTTGATATAATTGAAACCGAGTCTTCATTATTTTATGTGAGATAATTGTATGCTGGGATTAAACTTTATAATTTTATTTCAGCCACTTGTCATTTTTATTTATTTTTTTTTATTTATTTTTTTTCAATTTTGTTGGGCTTTTAAGCTGAGTGAGATAATTGTTAAACTTTTTTTGTAGGCCTTAGTATTAAACCTTTTTGCAGCCCTTTAGATTTTAGTTTAAGCTTGTATGTGGCTTATAAGTTTATTTGTGTTTTGGCTTATATTTTATAAGCCTCAATGTTTCGGCTTATATTGAGATTTGTGAGTTTATATAAGCCCAAAAATCTTGGTATAAGCCGGAAATTTGAAGCTTATAAAATATATGCCGAAATCAAGTAAACTCATAAGCTCACATAATCATGTTAAATTAGTGGGAAATAATCTTATCTGTATTATAAATCAAATATATCCGACATGTCGTTCAGTGAATAATTAGTGACCATGTGTTCGTCACTAATGATTTCCGAATGACCAAAAACCAGTGACCAAAATTATATGGTCACCAAATGCAAAATAGTGACCAAAAATAAAGTGGTCACTACATTTTCGTAACTAAACATACTTTTTCTTGTAGTGAACATCTTCTTAGCAAAAATAAGTTTATATGATACAAAAATTTATATCATTACAAGACAATTTATACTATAGATAAGCGCGACCATGGGAGATGCTGTAATATTTCACTTTACAACTTGTTGATCAATACAGAAATGCAACCACAACAAAAAGAAGGTGTGTGAAACGTTTCACAACATTTCCAAGGTGTAACATCGAGTATCATACATTCATTGATGCAACTTATGATTAAGGTTGTACTATACAGTTTAGTAATAATTATATGAAAAACTAAAAGTTACATTGTATGGGTTTTATTATGTACGAATCTTTTCCGTTTTTTATTATTGACTTCAACGTAGTTTCAAATTCACTAAAAAAACCGTCTTCAAGTGACACATAGAAAAATGAAACCAAAAGTTAAAAAAAGTGCCACTAAAAGGAAAAAAGTGTCACTAAAAGTAAATAAAATGTCACCAAAAGTATAAGATAGAGTCACTAAAAATTTATGTGGTTCTTTCACACTTAAAAAATGTGTCGGTAGAAATACAGTAAGTAAAAGTCTATTTATAGTGACACAAAAAAGTGTGAGTGCATAGTTTTTGTCTCTTATGGCACATTTTGTTTATAAAATCTGTCATAAAAATTTAAATTTTTGTCTGCACTTTTTAGAGAGCACAGAATGACACTTTTTATGTTATCAGAACCTCTGTCACTAAATGTCTAATCTCCTTCGTTGATTGTTTTGCACACACTTTGACTTTACGAATATCTAGAGCATATTAATAAAATTCCTGCTGAGTTTTCAACTTCATATTAAAGAAATAATAATTAGGCGTCTTGATATGAGGGTGTAGACACTATAAATACCCATACCAATGTTGTAGTAATATCTGCACTTTCAAAAACTCATTTCTCAAAACGAAACAATATCACCTTAAAAGAGATGGACATGCTTGAAGCCCATACCACCACTCAAGTGAACATGGAGGTTGTGCGTGTTGGAAAATGAGTTTTGCAAAATGAGTTTTTGCAAATTTTGGACACTATTTAATATATATATATATGTTATATATATTTATATTTCTTGGTAGCTTTATGCTCTCCTCGACGAGAGCTTCAAGAACGAGCTAAAGTATGTCCAAATTGGAATAGAAATGAATGAGATATCGTGTCTCAAAGTGAGGCACAAAATCGGAAAAGAAAAACTATCCCACATCGCCTAGAAGAGGAAGTAGAGACTAGTTTATAAGGAAATCATAATATTGGCTATCAAATTCCTTTAGGTTGGTTATGCTCCCACTCCTACGTGCTTGCAGCAGGGGGTGCGAAAATGGGATTTCGAGCTAAAATGAGTTCAAGCTTCGAACTCATGCGAGCCAGCGACCTGCGGACACGAATGCACTCAAATCTACCACGCGGTATCTTTTTGTCGAGAATTATGGTTCCTTATTTGATAATATTCCGAATATTCGTAATCTATTTGAGGAATAGATTTAGACTTTGTGTCGTGTCGTGTTTTTAATAAAACGCAGCTCATTCGGTTTGACACATCCATAAACGCATCTCATTACGTGCGGTATCCGGCAACCTCTTCGATCGAAACACGCAAGCTACCGTGAATTTTCGTGCAAGTTTGTCGTCCGACGGCAACAAGATTGAGCGTTGTACCGGGAAATGCAGACGGCAAATCTGTTTAAAGGGAATCGTGTTAAACACGAGCCTCGCTCACGACCTTTTACCGCTTTTCTTTAAATAACATTTTATAGTGTCTGCCTTCGCTTCTACTCCTTTCTCGTCTGCGTTTATTTATCGCTTTTACATTCGTTATTTTATAATTATAATCGATTTATTATTTTAATAAAAGTGTACACCGCTTCCCACGCCTTAAAACAGATTCGGTTTAACCAATTTATATCACTTTGTTAAAAATCGGATTAATAATTAACAGTTTATAAACTGTTTCGTCGAAACCTTGTTGAGTTTCTTTGGAAATCGCTTTGGATTTAACAGTTTATACATACAGATTTGGTTTGAACAGACTAACGTTTTTTTTAAGCGCTTTATTATCGCTTTAACGAAACCAAGATAGAGTTTCTATTAAATCGATTACTCGATCCATCAAAACCAAGCTAGAGTTTTGTTGAATCGATCCGGTACAAGTAGATACCATTTAAAACAGTTTGTTTAACTGTTTGTGTTTGAATTTTCGTGATGACAAACACCAATACCCTCCTCGTGAATACTCCCGTGAACGTGGCGGCGCCAGCTTACCAACACGATTGCTAATCATGCCGAGAAACCGGAGAAATTCAATGGGCGTAATTTCAAGAGGTGGCAATGTAAGATGTTTTTCTATCTCGACTACTTTGAACCTTGCGCGGTTCTTAAAAGAAAACCCACCTAACGTGGAACCTCCTACGAAGGTCAATCCTCTAATCAACAGTCGCTCAAGCCTTGGAAGCATGGAAACATTCAGATTTTTGTGTCACAATTATGTTCGAATGGTTTGGTTGATTCTTTGTACAACGTGTATCGCAAGACCAAGACCGCCAAAGAATTATGGGAGTCATTGGAACGTAAGTACAAAACCGAGGATGCCGGTACAAAGAAGTTCGTTGTAGCTCGCTTTTTGGATTACAAGATGGTTGATTCAAAGAATGTGATAAGTCGGGTTCAAGATCCGCAGGTTCGCTACACGACATTCATGTCGAGGGAATGACTTTGAGTGAAACTTTTCAAGTTGTCGCTATTATTGAAAAGTTACCCAAGCCGGGTAGAATTCAAGAACTACCAAGCATAAGCGAAAGGAGATGAGTGTTGAAGACTTGGTTGTTCGTCTTCGTATTGAAGAGGACAACAAGTCGGCTCGAAAAACACGTATACCTGATTCTCGCAAAGGCAAATATGGTTGAGCATGTTTCGTCATCTTCAAAGTCCAATGTCAAAGCTAAAGGCAAAGGAAAAGGAAAGAATGACAAGAAGGACAAAGGGAAGTCCGAGTACCTTGCTCCTAAAGTCGCAATTGTGAAACGAAGTTCCAAGGGTGTGTTTCAACCGTGACCACCAGTCACCGTCGCTAATTGTAAGATGCCTAAGCGGGTGACTCCACGCCAGCTAATATGGTGAATGAAGATGTGGACATGATTGCTATGGTGTCCGATGTCATTGCCATGATCTCGGGTTAACTGGTAGGTTCCAACAACGAGGAATGGTGGGTGGATACTGGGCTACCCGTCATGTGTGTTGATAAGAGTATGTTTCACTCTTTCGAGCGGTTGATAGTGGAGAGAGTTTATACATGGGCAACTCGCAATCTTCTTGAAATCAAGGGCGAAGGAGATGTAATCTTGAAGATGACATCCGAGAAAGAGCTCAAGTTGACTAATGTCTTGTATGTTCCAGATTCGCAAGAATCTTGTGTCCGTTGGCAATTGAACAAGTTTGGTTTTCGCCTTGTTTTTGAGTCGATAAGTTTGTTCTTTCTAAGAATCAAGTTTATGTTGGTAGGGATATGCCCCGAATGGTATGTTTAAACTCAATGTAATGGTTGTTAAGAATACTATCAATAAAATGAATTCTTCGCTTACTTGATTGAGTCTTCTAATATGTGGCATGGCCGCTTGGACATATAAATTTTAATTCGATGCGTCGCTTAATTAAATTTAATTGCATACCTAATTTCCATATTGACTCAAAATATAAATGTGAAACTTGTGTTGAAGCCAAACTTACAAGAGCATCTTTCAAATCGGTTGAACGAAAACCGAACCACTTGATATGATACACACCGACATATGTGATTTGAAATCACTACCCACAAAAGGTGGCAATAAGTACTTTATCACGTTTATTGATGATTGTACAAAGTATTGCTACGTTTACTTCATCGAAAAGTAAAGATGAAGCTATAGACAAGTTTGTTCTATACAAAACGAAGTTGAGAATCAACTTGGTAAGAAAATCAAGGTGGTACGAGTGATAGAGGAGGTGAATATGTGTCTCCATTTGCGGATCTATGTGCGAAACATGGAATTAGACACGAATTCACCGCCCCTATTCACCTCAAAGTGAACGGTATTGCCGAAAGGAAGAACCGTACCTTGAAAAAATGGTTAATGCCATGTTGATAAGTTCGGTCTAAGCCGTGACATGTGGGGAAGCCATTTTAACGGCAACTTATCTTTTAAATAAGATACCTCGTAAGGAAAAGAAGAGACCCTTATGAATTATGGATGGGAAGAAAGCCATAATATCAAGACTTACGAGTGTGGGGGTGTCTAGCAAAGGTCGCTATACCGACTCCCAAGGACCAAAAGATTGGACCTAAATCAGATTGTATATTCATCGGATATGCTAAGAATAGCGAGTGCTTATCGCTTCATAGTACATGAATCGAAAAATCCGGATATACAAAAGGGTAATTTAATGGAATCAAGGAATGCTTCATTCTTTGAAACTATTTTTCCTTGTTTAACGAAGGAACCGGAAGTTCATCTAGAATAGATGACGAAGTTGTCCAAGATAAGAGACAACGAGACGATAATGATCTCCAAGATGAGACAAGATCAAACCGAGGAAGAAGAGGTTGAACCTAGAAGAAGCAAAAGGGCAAGAACCGAGAAATCGTTTGGACCCGATTTTGTTTCTTTTATGGTTGAAAACGAACCTACTTCATACCGCTAAGCGGTTACTTCTCGTAAGGGCCTCAATGGAAAGAAGCCATTAAAAGTGAAATAGATTCTATTTTACAAAACCATACTTGGGAGCTCGTGGATTTACCTCCTGGTTGTAAACCACTAGGCTATAAATGGATCTTCAAGAAGAAGATGAAAGCCGATGGCACCATTGACAAGTATAAAGCAAGATTAGTAATCAAAGGATTTAGACAACGAGAAGGTCTTGATTACTTTGATACATATTCACCTGTTACGCGAATAACATCGATTAGGATGATACTTGCTATTGCCGCTTTAAGAAATTTGGAAGTTCACCAAATGGATGTGAAAACGGCATTTCTAAACGGAGATTTAGAAGAAGAAATCTACATGAATCAACCTGAGGGTTTCATGGCTCTGGACAAGAGAACAAAGTTTGTAGGCTTGTTAAGTCATTATATGGCTTAAAGCAAGCTCCCAAACAATGGCATCAAAAATTTGACCACGCCATGCTAGAGAGTGGATTCAAAATTAATGAATGCGACAAATGTGTTTATGTCAAAGACACAAATAGTGGATATGTAATCTTGTGTTTATATGTTAATGATATGCTTATCGCTTGGCGTGAACGACAAGATGATCAAATCTACTAAAGACATGTTGAAATCAAAGTTTGACATGAAGGATATGGGTTTGGTGATGTGATCCTTGGAATAAAGATCATACGAACTCATAATGGACTTGTGTTAAGTCAAGCACATTATGTGGACAAAATTCTTAATACTCATAATGCGGGGATTCCGCCTAGCTAGAACTCCAATTGACACCAAGAAGCATCTATCTAAAATAGAGGCTTAGGTGTTGCCCAATTAGAGTATTCAAGAATTATTGGCATGTTAATGTACTTGATGATGTGTACCGACCGACTTAGCATATGTCATTAGCGTGCTAAGTAGGTATACTAGTAACCCAAGCTATGCACATTGGGCGCCTATGACTCGGTACTTCACTATTTGAGATACAATCGCGATTATGGATCGATTATGATCGATATCCATTGTTATCGAAGGATACAGTGATGCAAATTGGATATCGACATAAAGGATTCTAGATCGACTAGTGGATATGTGTTTACACTAGGAGGGGCAGCTATATCTTGGAAGTCTTCCAAATAAACGGTTATAGCTAAGTCCACGATGGAATCGAAATTTATCGCGTTAGATAAATGCGGACAAGAGGCGGAATGGCTACGCCAATTCGTAGAGGACATACCAAGGTGGCCTAAACCGTAACGCCATTAGTATACATTGTGATAGTCAATCGGCAATTGGCGAGCTCATAGCATAATGTATAATGGAAAGTCCGACATATCCGTCGTCGACATAATTCGATACGACAACTACTCTCAACAGAGTTATCTCAATTGACTATGTGAAGTCAAAGGATAACATCGCGGATCCGCTACGAAAGGCTTAAGCAGAGAGTTAGTAAGTAAGTCGTCTAGAGGAATGGGACTAAAGCCCTTGAAGGAATGAGTTTCTATGAAGGAAAACCTAACCCAGTTGATTGGAGATCCCAAGATCCGGGTTCAATAGGACAACCTAATCATAGAAATGTGGGGAAGTCACGTCAATGTGGGGAGTTACTAAATATTGTAACTTTCCTAGTCCATTCCTATAACAAATGTGACTTGTTGAAAGGTTAAACATATGGCTTTAATGATTCGTGATGAAATCATAAAGCATAATGATTCAAGATGAAATCACAAAACATATGTTTTAATGATTCAAGATGAAATCACCTATGTGAGAGAGAAGTGGGGTCGCTCAAGGGAAATGTGGGGCGCAATTCCTAAGAGCTCTTGCAGAACCAGTGCTAGTGTTCATGACCATAACGGACACGACTATGAGGACTTGACATTGTCGTGAGAGTCTTGTGTGAAGTGTAATGTCGCTCACGTAAATGGATGATGAGTTCAAGGACATCGCGCCTACTCGCATCTAGGAGACTAAGTGCATCTCACAAGGAAGGTTCAAAGGGTTACACCTACCTATCCTATGCAAGACTTAACCGCAAAATTTCACCGAAACTTTCGTGTGTTTTCGACCGATTTCCATTCATGTGGGGATTGTTGGAAAATGAGTTTTGCAAAATGAGTTTTGCAAATTTTGGACACTATTTAATATATATATATGTTATATATATTTATATTTCTTGGTAGCTTTATGCTCTCCTCGACGAGAGCTTCAGAACGAGCTAAAGTATGTCCAAATTGGAATAGAAATGAATGAGATATCGTGTCTCAAAGTGAGGCACAAAATCGAAAAGAAAACTATCCCACATCGCCTAGAAGAGGAAGTGGAGACTAGTTTATAAGGAAATCATAATATTGGCTATCAAATTCCTTTAGGTTGGTTATGCTCCCACTCCTACGCGCGCTGCAGGGGGGGTGCGTAAATGGGATTTCGAGCTAAAATGAGTTCAAGCTTCGAACTCATGCGAGCCCGCGACCATGGACACGAATGCAGCCCAAATCTGCCACGCGGTATCTTTTGCCGAGAATTACGGTTCCTTATTTGATAATATTCCGTAATATTCTCGTAATCTATTTGAGGAATAGATTTAGACTTTGTGCTTAAGTCTTAACAGATATATGCAAATCGTGTTTTTAATATAACAGATATGCATATCGCTTATTTTCCGCATATATTCTATCTTGTCGAACAAGGTAGGTATTGCCTATAAAATAAAACGCAGCTCATTCGGTTGACACATCCATAAACGCATCTCATTACGCAGATCCAGCAGCCTCTTCGATCGTAAACACGCAAGCTACCGTGAATTTTCGTGCAAGTTTGTCAGTCCGACTGCAACAAGATTGAGCGTTGTACCGGGAAATGACGGCTAACTGTTTTAAGGAATCGTGTTAAACACGAGCCTCGCTCACGACCTTTACCGCTTTTCTTTAAATAACGCTTTTATAGTGTCTCTTTCGCTTCTACCCTTTCTCGTCTGCGCTTATTTATCGCTTTTACATTCTGTTATTTTATAATTATAATGATTTATTATTTTAATAAAAGTGTACAAGGCCCTTTGGCTAACTTCCTCCTTCTATCCGGGTGACCGCTTATCTTTCTCTTGACTATTCGGTAAGTACCCACATATGCGTGTCTCCCTGTCAAGGTTATCCGAGGATTTAGATGTACAAGGTCTAACCGGGTATCTCCGTGACCGTTTACGACCATTCCATAACCACCCCAAATGTGTACCAAGAGACGGTGATAGAACAAGGGTTGGGTCCCAGGACACCCATACATTTTTGTGACGTAGTGTTAATTTTATTTTAAAATGTTGATTTTTCTTAAATGCATCCGGTCCAAGATGGTGTTTGTAATACTATTGTTTAGTTTTATCTTAAATGCACATATTCACTTTGTGTACTCATTGTGTCATGTCTAGAGAGGTTTGAACCATTGACTTCACTAGGCCATTCAGTGGTGGTTTGACTATGCGTAGGTGTACAATTATAAATCTGTGACACAGAAGCTAGTACGTTACTTTGTTAAAACTAAACAATGCTTTTTTTTTTTTCTTTTTTTTTTTTTTTTGTAGAAATTGGAAACTCATGCAAAAGCCATGGTGAAACCAAAAGAAGAGCTAAAAAGAATTATAGTTGACCCAAAATGGACTCAAATGAAAACTAAAGTTGATTAATTGTGTTTACCGTCTTGGTTTGAAATACATGTTCATTGAAGAGATTGATAATCAACTTGACAAACTTTATAAAGAGCTAAAGATTGAAGATTATGATGAAGCTGATCTTTGTACCGTTTCACTTAATTTTCAAGTTTCAGACAACATGGATATAGACTCTCTTGTGGTAAGGCACCCACAAACATAACTTTGAGCTTTCCTCCATTCTGCTAATTAATATGTTATAGGATTAGGCTTTAGTACATTTAACGTTTGTAAGTAGGGATGTGAGTTATTTTACCTCTAGTTGTTTGTCAAAATTATAGTATCTTTTCAAAAAAATTACCTCTACCTCTAGTATCTTTTCAATTCATTATTATTAGGAAGATAAACTTTTACCACTACCTCTAGTATCTTTTCAAAAAAATTTCAAAATATTCTTCAACTTAATTCACAGTTTAACATAAACTTTACGGTTATTTTTTTTTTTGTGAAGACACTCTTTTTAAAAGACTTTTTAAGCGATTTTGCTTCAGATTTCATCTAATTTAATTATTGTCAAATTTTTTCAGATGGAAGTGTAAAAAAATAATTTAATATGAAAAATAATGTTATTTCTCTAGTTTAATGTCAATTTTTTTCTTTTTTTTTTCTTTTGGGTTGACTAAATTTATAATATAACGTATACGAAAAGAAAAGAAAATCTTATGACCTATGATTATGCAGATGTGTTTAACAAATTCAAGGATTTTAGCTCTGGAAAGTTCAAGGAATACATTACAAGAGATGTGAAGGGCTTGTTAAGCTTTTACGAATCTACGCATCTAAGAATTCATGGGGAAACAATATTAGATGAGGCATTTGCATTTACGGAAGCTCGACTAAAGGATGCTGTAGACACTACTCTCGAAGGTAATCTTGCACAACAGGTGAAACAAGCCTTGAGTATTCCTTTTCATCGGGGTTGCCAGTCGCAGAGGCAAGACTGTATTTCTCCAACTATGAAGAAGAATGCTTAAAATATGACCCAATACCAAAGCTAGCAAATGCGCACTTCAATTACTTTCAACTAAGGCAGAAAGAAGAACTTCAGATTCTCACTAAGTAAGTTACGAGTTAATACATTTCAACTTTAGTTTTATAGCTAGCTTTAATATTCACAAGTTTATCTATATTGATTTCTCAAATTTAGAAGCGCAAAACCATCTAACTAAGTTCCTTTTTCTTGATTAGGTGGTATAAGGACATGGAGTTCCAAAAAATAAGTCCTTATGCAAGGGAGAAACTGCCAGAGATGTACTTATGGATTTTGGCCGTATTTGTGGAGCCTCATTACTCCGAAGCCAGAATTATAACTACCAAAATTACGCAACTGGTGTGTGTGTTAGATGACACATTTGATGCATATGCTACTATTGACGAACTTCGACTTCTAACAGATGCCATAAACAGGTACCAAAAGGCATGCATATTTGTATGAGTTAAATATCTTTTGCATGTTTGCTAGGCTCGAATGATCGTGTACACATTCAGGTGGGAAATGAGTGCTCTGGAGAAACTTCCAGAATATATTAAACCATTTTACAAAATCATCCTCAATGAGTATGCTGAACTTGAGAAACAAGTAGATAAAGAAGGAAGAGCAAACGTGCTTAACGCTTCAAAACAAGCAGTATGGTTTAATTATATTATATGCACTATATATTGTCAATATATGACTCAATTCTTTGCATCTATATACCAAGAACTAAATTTCTGTCATGAACAATTTCAAGAGTTAGCCAGAGCATACCTTAGAGAAGCTGAGTGGAGACATAGCAAACAAGTGCCATCATTTCAAGAGTATCTGGAAAATGGAATGCTTACTTCAACCTACAACGTTCTTGTAAAATCCGCGTTAGTAGGCATGGGTGAAGTCGTCACTGAAGAGGCTTTGGCATGGCATGAAAGTCATCCCAAAATTCTCCAAGCTTCAGAGCTAATTGGAAGAATCCATAATGATGTTATGTCCTACAAGGTACTTGCCATATTTTGTTGATCTCACATTTATTCATTCACAACATTTTAATGATGTCTAGGTCGTATATATTTATACTACCACGTACGACCAAGATAATAAGGATCCAAAGAGATTGTTTCGTTGGCAATTCGGCTTAGTGCATGATTATTATTTGCCATGATCAGCCATCAAAAATCCTACGAATCCTATTAGCACACAACAAAATAAAAATTTATATTATGCAAATAGAGAATAATTATTCTACTTGTTGATAATCCTTTCTCTATATGAAGTTTGAGCGTAAAAGAGCACCTGGAGCTACTAGTATAGATGCATATGTCAAGACTTTTGGAGTGCCAGAACATGTGGCAGTGGATGCACTCGAGAAAATGATTGAAAATGCATGGAAAGACATAAATGAGGGATGTCTTAAGCCGACGCAGGTATCAATGGAAATGCTTTCTCGGATTGTTAACTTTACACGAGTGATATATGTGGTATACAAGTTCAATGATGGCTTCACTTTTTCAAACAAAACGACCTTTCAAGACTTTATCACTCTCCTATTTGAGACTTCTATCCCCATGCAAGATTAATAGAAAAGGGATTGGCCAGTGATCGGATGTTAAGTTGTGTGTTTCCTTCGTTAATGTGTGACGTTCTACTGTTGAATAAATTCTCGTATGGATTTTGTGGTTTTACACAGTGTTTTGAAACCCGGTTCGACCAGTCGGTTGAACCGTTTTTCGTCAAAAAAGGGGCAAAATGAAGCGGTATTTCGAGGCTCAAAAACCTAGTTTAACCCGCTGAGTTTCATGTAACCCGGTTCACCAACGTCAGCCGTGGATTGATCATGATGATGGATGATGTTGTTTTTAAGTTTAAAACTTGTTTTGTTAAATTGTATGTGTTGTTACTGTATAATACTCGTATATGTTTTTTAAACCTTATATGTGATTGGTAATGAACTTATAGGTGTTTGGTTACCCAAATTATTGCAATATAATTAAATGAAAAACGGGTTGATCCGGCGGTTGAACCGGTTGTAAGATGAATAATATTGATTGACCAAGATTAATTGATTATTGAGAGAATACATATGACCCAATATTTATAGCTTAACACTTGGGCTTATACCAATCATAATCTAATACAAATACTAATATAATTCTAACTCTAATACAAATACGCTAACAAACCCTGGCAATTGGAGCGAGAGTCGAACGAACACTCAAATTGTCTCGAAACTTAGAAACAAAACAGGTGATACTTATAGAAGAACTTGTAAATTCACCAATGATATGCTTTAGGATATTATAATACTCAAACTGTCTCAAAACTCAACAAACAAAGTAGACGATACTTGTAGAAGAACTTGTTGATTCACCAATAACGTGCTTTAGGACATCAAAAGTTTCACAGTGACTTTTGAAGAAGTTAAACCATGCGGCATATTAGAGAAGTAACACCAATGGTCGAGCTTTAGTCAACTTTAGGTGGACTTTAGATGAAGATTGGCCGAGCTTTAGTCGACTTTAAGTGTAAAGAAAAAAAAAGGTGGAGAATTTTAAAGAAATAAAACAAACAAAAAACAACTGAACTTAATTCTTTCTTCAAATGAACCTTTTTTTACTGTAAGACGTAAAGATTAGTCGAGCTTTAGAAGAAGACCGGAGTTGCAATAAAAATCGGCCGAATCGGTCAAAAATCGGTCGAATCGGTCAACTTTAAAAAAATAATAATTTCACTTATGGCGCACAACAGGGATCGTTTATTTCACTTATAACGCACAATGAGCCTCATAATCATAATTGGAACCTTTTATTGAGGTTTGGAAACATAGTAGGCTTGGAATCAGTTAAGATATTTAGTTTGGTCTCCAGATATACCCAAAACTTACAGGAAATGCCAATCCGATTAATCACCGATTAATCTCGCCTTGACCGATTACTCGCTGCAGGGTGGTCGACCGCCCGACTACCGATTCACGATTTTTGCAACATTGATTATAATACTCAAACCGTCTCAAAACTCAACAAACAAAGTAGACGATACTTGTAGAAGAACTTGTTGATTCACCAATAACGTGCTTTAGGACATCAAAATTTTCACAGTGTCTTTTGAAGAAGTAACACAAGGCAGAATATTAGAGAAGTAACACCAATGGTCGAACTTTAGTCAACTTTATGTGGACTTTAGATGAAGACTGGTCGGGTTTTAGTCAATATTAAGTGTAAAGAAAAAATAAGGTAGTGAATTTTAAAGAAATAAAACAAACAAAAAACAACTTAACTTAATTATTTCTCCAAATGAACCTTTTTTTACTATAAGACATGCAGATTAGTCAAGCTTAAGAAGAAGACTAGAGTTGCAAATAAAGAAAAATATAAAAACAGTCAAGTTTTAGTCGACTTAGTGGTGAAAAAGGTTTGAAAATCGACTTTTAAATCGAATTCCAAACATATACTAAATCCCAATTAGAAAATCGATTGCATAAATAATCAAAAAAAGTCATTCAAACCAAATATTCATATGAACAATTTTCTTTTTCCTTTTTTTTAAATTAATAAATTCACAATACAAATTACTAAACAACACAAATTAAAATATGGTAGGCCCAATTCCAACATATGGGCTACTGAAACTTAACATCGACCAAACAAATTAATACATAGAAATACCACACCAATGAGAATCTTCATTCAAGAGTGTAACACCCCCAAATTCACCCATCAAAAATGTAATTTGAAGACGTTAGTTACATCATAGTATAAGAACACAAGAAGCAAGAGAAAGACCTCTATATGTGACTCCAAGAATGTTGAGCCAAGTCAAAACCAAGCACCTGAGAATTATATGCTAAAAGGGTCAACAAATATGTTGGTAAGTTCATAGGTTTTAAGTAAATATAATATTGAACCACAAGAATTTAAAAGGTGCATGACCATTATAACAAATACAATGTCACACAAAATGCATTTCCTACTGCCTAAGCTAATGATACAGAAGCGTTAACAATGATATAATAAGAGTGCCCAATGCGAATATCTGACCCAAGACCACCCGGTTGTTAAACAAGTGGAATGCGTCCATCTGACTAGTAACTTATTGTTGGTTTAATGGATATAAATTAGTAGACGTGAGTTATGATCGAACTTGAGACTATGGGATTGCACACTTTACGTATGAGAATTTAAAGTTAATAATTAAATATAAATGTTATATTTATTTATTTATTAAACGAAATAACTAACGGACGTTAAGTAATTAATGTAATGGACTAACGGGCGTTAAATGTATTTGGAAAAGGACTTAATTGCAAAAGTTGGGAAGGTTCCGGAATCCCTATGGGATATCCAAACCGATCGCCAAGGAGAGAAAGAAGGAAAGAAAACCAACTTGTTCACCAAGTTTGCTTGGGTATATAAACAAGGCTAGGGTTTTATTTTTCCATCTCTTGTGCTCATTAGCTAAACCCTAAAATTGTTTTGTGTGTGTTTTTCTTCTCCAAACCGGTCGAACATCTTTGTGGGTGTCGATCCACATTTTTCCACAAACCAAGTTATTTGTTTGATAAAACTAGCATTACTTTAATTCGGTTTAGTACGTGTGTACAAGAACATAGTAATAACACACTATTGTTATTATCTTGGATTGAATTACAAAGCGGTGAGGGTAATTCACATAATCCTAACTAAATCAAATTAGGGTTCATCCGTTGCTAGTTTGTGGATTTGATTCTTGTTCGCTAGAATCAAGAAAAGGTACGCATATTCTTTTATGTTAATTAATTGTTCATTAATAAATCCTATACGCTTCCACACTTACTTTGATGTTTATTGTTTATATTTAGGATTAGTCATGTTATATAATTCCAACAGTGGTATCAGAGCCATTGGTTTTTAATGAGTAGTTAATTACATAAACGCGTAATAAAACATATAATTGTATGATGTTTGATATGTTTGATCTAGGGTTTATGTTTTATTTTGTTTGGTCGATTTTTTTTGTTAATTGGGGCGTACCCAATTTTTTTTTAAGTCGACATACACATAAAAATTTTTAGGGTTTTGAAAATTGTTTGCTAACCTTATTAAAACCTAGAATTAATACATAATTACGTGCTTAATTCATGAATAATTTGTTATGTGTCATGGAATTTTATATGCGATCTTGTGACTATTTGTATAATTGTTATGATGTATCCATGATTATACATGCATGTTAGTCATGGATAAGTTGCTTTGATATTGATTAATTGTTATGACATATTTATTTACGATAAATCTTGAATTGGGGAAGACTCCAATTATATATATATATATTAATGAATCAATTATGTGCAATTTGGTATAATTTAATTAAGGGTTTACGCAATCGATTTATCGATGTATGTGGCTCACTTTCTATTGTTGGAGTGAAAACCCTAAATTAATATATACATTAATTTAACCTAGATATTGATTATTAATAGGGTTTTATCGAATAAGTTGCATGTGGCTACTTGTTTACACGTATAAATTGTTTATTATATGTGCATTATTTTTAGTAGTTTATTTTTATTTGTTACTTGTTTGTTTATTATGTTAGACAGCTTTAAGCAAAGGGTAATTTTGAATAGAAAAATAATGCGGACTAAACAATGGCGAAATTTGATTTGTTTTGGAAGAGTTAAGTTTTCAATAGTTTAATTGATTGGTGACTTTGGTACAATGACCGAACGGCTCACCCATTAGAATGAACTATAAAGGGGTTATTTAAGAAGTGCACAAATACATCGAAAAGATGTCTAAGGTTATGCTTTTGCGCTTACGGTCCTCTCTCCTCCAGAAGTTCGAATGGAGCTACTTAGTAAGCCATAAAAGTACAAGCTCATCTTAACGGCGAATTAGTTTTAATTCCATGCGCCACTGGTGGTAATTATCCAAACACTAAGTGTTTACCCTTAAGCAAAAGTACGGTATAATGGATGATAATTAACACTAAATTCCTTGATTGGTGAACCCAATACCTCAATCAAAACTTTGATAATTTGATCTTTATGAATTGGTAATAAATAGTTTTTTATTAAAGATGAATGCATGACATCTTTGTACATATTTGATTTGACCACATAAAATCAAAACTAGTACCCTTTTAAATTAAGAATATGCCATCTAATTAAAAGGAACACTTGAAGTTGCAATTTACGTCATGACAAGACTTGGCTAGATTGTGATGGAGAGGTAAATCTCTATGTAAAGTCGACCTTACATGGACATATTTGCGCTTCTTAAGTTAGACACTTAAGTTGAGTAGGAAGTGAGACCGGACTCAATGGCATAAGATGGGATGAAACATGTTTATATTTGCAATAGCGTTGGAAAATATAAATCCCATAATGATCTAGGAGATGGAAATTGTTTGCCAATTAATGTTCGACAGATTACCTTATTATATGCGTTCGTTGCTAGCGCATCAACCGATGTAATGAACCTATGATAATTTGGATCCTAGTTTTAGAAAATTCTATGGTTATATGAATATTACCTGGGTATTTTATTTTCTTGAAAAGTTTAATTATCGAAAATACTAAAATTGAATTTTGCTAATTCTTTAAATGTATTAATGCAACATTAAACCGTAAACGTAGGTTATTCCTGTATTGGTAAAATTGATCTACACCTGTAAGGGTTTTAGTAGAGTCAACGTTACTAAAAGAATAAAGAAAGGTATGATAGGACAAATTAGAATTGTCTAAATTCTAAATACATAACTCGTAAGCAAATTTTAATAGTTAAGAAAATTGCATATTTCTGAGTTATTAAATTAGAAGCTAGACTAATTACTGTATAATTGGTAAAAGACAAACTAACATATTTTATCTAGTTGTTGTGCTTTGACCATTTAAAAGTACTACTTACAATTGTTGGAATAGTAGAACTATTAAGAAAGAAATTGCATGCCCAATTTTTCAAGTTAATAGCATTGATGGATAAATTCATCGTCTACATAGTAGAATACATTCTTTTAAGTACATTTGTAATTGTTATGTATGGACTTTCTCAAATGTGTAGGAAGTAAATAATACACTATTTTCTTTCATCGGGTTAATGAAACACTTACAATGTTGTCAAATCCAAATGAGTGTTGTGTTCTTATTATCGAATAAGGAATTAATGTAATGATCTCTTATTCGATGGGAGTTACAAGCTTTGTCATCTTGGTAGTAACCTAGATTATCTCTAGAATGTCTTAAGATAATTACTTACCACTTGTAGACACTTATGTTTTCAAGGATAGTCATGTACGCTTCCTTATTAGACAATGAAGTGGTTCTACATCTACTAGTTATGCTAATATCAATGACACAATCATATTAGTCACATAAACAAACATATGTCGTGTTGTTTATACGCTACATGATGTTGTTCCATGCACAAGTGGGAGAAATCTATATTGTGTGCAAGGTACAACATATAAGTATATGATTTAACGGATTCTCTTGACCGCAAGGAAAGAGACTAATGTTCTAATATAACTTGAACATATCTAATTCAAGAAACACTTGGTGTTGCAATTTACGCCATGTGAGAACTTGGCGAGATTGCAACAACAAAGTAAATCTCTATGTGAAGTCGACCTTGCATGGACATATTTGCGCTTCTAAATTAGACAAGTATTTAGAACATGTGTCAAAATGATATATAAGACTACTTCAAATTAAATATTTGTGTATTATTAGAATGACATAAAATTAAATGAAGTAATCTAATCCTACTTCAATTTGTTTATTTATGTATTTTGAATGACATAAATGAAAAATAATGTAGTCCTACATTATTATGAAGTAAAATAAATTAACTTGAAATTACTATTGAAACCAAGAGTTGTGTTCATAATTACTTTAGTTAAACATGTTTATGATTCATTGTAAAGACATAAACATAAAGTCTTTTAAGACTTATAATAAAGTAAGACGTTAACTTGTTATGTTTTTTCATTAAGACATATACAAGAAGTCATTGAGTTGATCAATGATTTATAACGTATAATGGGATTATAACAGTTTATGTTTCTTGTTGAGACATGGATATGAAGTGACTTGGTTAAAAGATACTTGTGTTATAAAGCATGTAATTGGCTTGGAAAGTCTATTATACCATTAAGTTGACTTAGTTGGTAAATAGGTAAGCCAAAAGGAATATGTTTATCTTATATATTGTTAGATTGTCTTACAATATTAATTCTAATGAATACCATGTTCAGTTAGGAGAATCAAACTATATTTGATTTGTTTGATTCAAGATAACAATAACTTCTTTCTTAAAAAGTAACAAGGTTAGAAAATTGAGTATGGATTGAATATACTCAATATGACTCCAACCTAGAAGATTAATAAAACACCATTTCATTATGGAATGTGATGAATCACATTAAGTTTTAAAGCTGAAGATTCTGAATTTGTTAAACTACTTATGAATAAGTTATTAACAAACTAATGTCAAGAATTATCAATGTGTATTTGTAATGTCCCAAATAGAGAACAATGTAGTTTTGCTCTAATCGCTAAGTATATATATAGATAGTCTATATATTACAAAAGGCAAGTGGGAGTTTTTTATCTTGAAAGATAAAATTTCAAGATACATAATCTTCTAAAACACACTAGTAAATATCATGATGAGGTTAGACATTTAATTGATAGACCTCATGATGATGGAATTTTCATTCATAGATCTGCAAGGATATCTCAGATATTTGACTTATATGCTGAGAAATATGAGTTACAGGATTATAGTAAGCCTGATAATCATTATGATGGATTACCGAATATTGAATTGGGTAAATTACTCATACTATGAATGTTAAAGATGCTATCCATAAAGATAATCAATTTTGGAAATTTGGTTTATCTTAATAGTTAGACTAGAGAATGGAAATGAGTTTCTTCAAAGAAATGAAAAACCCTAGTGGTTTGAATTTCTATGTAGAAATCATATGGACAAAATTGTACACTTATTTAATGCATGTTTTATGACAAGATTATTAATCATACTTAAGCAATTAAATATGATTGAATATTCTTTCCTAGACACATTAAATATATAAAGATGATAATTGTCATACTTGTTTTTATTAATATGAAATATGACAATGGAATATCAAAACTCTTTCTTGAGAAATTACTTGAGCGAGGACGGTAAGTAATTGAAAGGTTTTTTTTGAATTCATATAATCTTTGGTAGTGTACGAAGTGCAATAATTCATGAATGAATAAATGCATGCATCTATGAAATTATTCTTATGTTTAATTATTAAATCCTAGTTTTGATTTATAATTGAAATAAGATAAATTTTAAGTATTCCTGAAAGCTAGTGGGAGTATTATGTTAAGTTTCTTAAATCTTATATGTTGTATAACATATAGGAAGTAGCATTCCTTATAAGCTAAATGTTAAGTCTTAGACTGGAATGAAACTTCACTTGTAAGATTTAAGAATTAAAACATACAACCTTGAAATATATGTTTATTGTTAATAAACATGTGCAGTAAAATAAATAATTCTAATAAAACATGATATATCATTTGGGAAATGGATAAATATCTTTTGACAAGATAGAACATGAATGAAATCTAAGTTTGACCTGTAGATTCATCATGTACATCCTGTTGTGTATTCAAATTGTTGTATCATTCTTGAATGATAGATGATTTGACAACATTGATATCTAATTAAAAGTTATTAGATAACTTGTTTAATGAATATTCTGAAAGAATTACATCCTCAGCCTGGAATTGCTCCTAGATTCTATGGATGAACAATATGTCAAATGTTGTGCAAATTGTCATCAGCTTTAAACTTGAAAGTTAGGAAAGCATCAAACATTACACAATAAGATATTAAAGTTTACGGAGTTTTAATGAGCACATTGTTGTTTGTATACAATGATGCTGGTTTAATTGAGATGACACTCAATACTAGTCATGGTAGGATTTCATCCTTGTTAATGACCATGTGAACTAGTTGTGCTACTAAGAGCACAGTTGCATTATACATTAAAAGAATAAGAATACTTTAAACTTATAAAATGTTTGAAAGTTTAAATTGTCATAAATTGGTGATAGAGGATGTCTCACACTTTATGAATTATTATGTGGATTGGTGAATGCACACATACAAGGACTTCATTAATTGAATTCTTGAAATAAGTATTCTCAAAATTACGATAGATCAAGTTGGTTAATTTATGTCTTGTCAACAAGTATGATTATCATTACTTGAGGCATAATTCATCAACTGGAATTTTCATGCATTGATCTATTTGGTATTTGGATAAGGGATGTTAAACAATTGTTATAATATAAATCAAATACTTGGTATGTTTGATTTTATAATATATTGTATCATATATTTGCATGTTTAATCCGTGAATAAATTTATTTATTCTAAATCGTCCGTTGTCAATTAATGATATAGGAGTATCATTAAAATTAAGACAAATCTGAGAGATATGGTAGAATATACTTGAAAGTATATTGATGAGAATGCATACCAATTTCAGATGATATTCAATGAATTGAATATAGGACTTATCCCAACTACATAATTTACTTTGTGGATATTGTTATAAGTAAATTATGAATAGTTATCCTCGGACTTGAGATACCGATAAGTGTCATGAATGTAGTGCACTACGTGGAACAACTTAACGCTATCGTGAATCGGTAGTCATAAGGGTTGTTTCAAGTGTTACAAAGTTCGTGGGTTATTCTCGTAGTCAAGATAGAATTTGTTCCTTCAAATTTATTTGGAGTTTAATCTTATTGGGCCCTCGTAGGGTTGACAAGATGTTTGCGTGCCACGCCCAAAGTTCTCCCACGAATATGTTCAAGATTTGGTAATCTTGCTCAATCACTAACAACGAGAAATGTAATGGTTGAATAAAGAATGACTTAATTCCATATATTTATTTAACATGGTATTAGAAACAAAAGGATAATAATAATGAGAAATCATTAAAAGGTTTTCCAGAGCCTTGCTCGAGTTGTACTAGAGGCATCAAGTGTTGCTAGATGCTAACCGAATGTGATCACTCTATTAAGATATATCCAAGTGGGAGTGTTGGTTTTATGGATATAAATTAGTAGACGTGAGTTAGGATCGAACTTGAGACTATGGGATTGCACACTTTACGTATGAGAATTTAAAGTTAATAATTAAATATAAATGTTATATTTATTTATTTATTAAACGAAATAACTAACGGACGTTAAGTAATTAATGTAATGGACTAACAAGCGTTAAAGTTATTTGGAAAAGGACTTAATTGCAAAGTTGGAAGGTTCCGAATCCTATGGGATATCCAAACCGATCGCCAAGGAGAGAAAGAAGGAAAGAAAACCAACTTGTTCACCAAGTTTGCATGGGTATATAAACAAGGCTAGGGGTTTTATTTTTCCATTTCTTGTGCTCATTAGCTAAACCCTAAAATTGTTTTGTGTGTGTTTTTCTTCTCCAAACCGGTCGAACACCTTTGTGGGTGTCGATCCACATTTTTTCCACAACCAAGTTATTTGTTTGATAAAAACTAGCATTACTTTAATTCGGTTTAGTACGTGTGTACAAGAACATAGTAATAACACACTATTGTTATTATCTTGGATTGAATTACAAAGCGGTGAGGGTAATTCACATAATCCTAACTAAATCAAATTAGGTTCATCCGTTGCTAGTTTGTGGATTTGATTCTTGTTCGGCTAGAATCAAGAAAAAATACGCATATTCTTTTATGTTAATTAATTGTTCATTAATAAATCCTATACGCTTCCGCACTTACTTTGATGTTTATTGTTTATATTTATGATTAGTCATGTTATATAATTCCAACACTTATGTCAGTAGAGCTTATCCTACCATGGAAGGGGGTGTCAAACCCAATAGATCTATTCACAACATTCTTGCTTTCCAATATGTAATTAACGGGTCATGATAGTGGGCAAATAATAAAATCCAGGTTAACAAATAACTTAAGCCAGTACATAAACGGGTAAATGTACTTGTGTTCAAATGTAAAAAGAAGTAGTGTATTCTCACCCCAAGTAAGAAAGTTAAGGGTAAAATACGAGCCTACGAAACTCACGTTAAGGTCCTTTAGATATTTCTCGAATCTTATCAAGTGTCACAATGGCTCGATCATCTAAATATAATTTGACAATACTATAATTAATAACTATGCCATTTGTAATAGTCACCAACATACATACTTAAGCTTCTAGCCAAATGACCCATACTTGTTTTATACTACTCTTATGAGTAATCTAACGAAATCCACAAATCATATTGTCTCAAGCCTTAATCTTTATCTTATTAATATAATATAATCATATGCTTACCACAAATAACTACTTTAATAAACTTGAGAGTATAAAGTTGCCAACCTGTTAAACATAAGGGACTTAAATGTACGGACCCGACACCAACGTCTCGTGTTCGTTTTGTTTATATAACTTTTTACGGAGTGTATATGAAAATACATGTCAATAACTCAAAGTGCAAGGGACAAAACTGTTGAATGTCAAAACTTTGAGGGCCATTTAGTAAAACTGATTTTGAAACAATAACCATTCACAACATGTTCATATTTTCCCTTTTGATAAAAATTCGCAAAGCTTTCTTAACTAACGCTATACAAACACTCACGAGGTTATATATATGATACGTTATGTCATATGGACGGCAAGTAAAACTCACGTCACCGGAGCTTACAAACTCGCCTGAACTGACGGAGTGACAAACTCGAAACACAACGGTTGGTTTCCTTCTCCCGTTCTCTTGACTAAACAACCCCAACAACCCACGTCTTCTTATTTTTATTCACCGTTTTCACCACATCTAACCACGGACATCTCACTAGGAACCATGACTCACGGAGAATTGATAAGAATAGAATGCTCGTCGGAAAATGTAAATAAAACCTTTAACCTACTTTCTTCGCTCCTTGTCGCCAAACATGAACACTAGCTAGCTTAATGTTGTTTTCTCCACGTTTTCATCTCTTTGAACCGCTCATTTCTCGCTAGAAACCTCGGCACAACGTTGAGTCAATAAGGCCCAAAATCTACTTGTCCGAAAATGACTCAACTGTTGGGTTTAACGAATTGGCGGGTGGTGAACTATTCGACCCTAATGCCCGGGTATCATTAATATCTACTTAGGATAAGACCAAATGTATGTTAATAATTTAGGCACAAATCAATAACCCTTTGCTCACAAGTGTTTATGTTTTCTCGTGTGTTTTCATGCATGTAAATCCTATTTATAGGATAGATTTACTCTTTAGTAAATGGAATTATGAGAATTAATCGCCAATTAAACTCCTCATAATGTTCGGGTCCGTTATAGCCATAGCGGTTACAAGACCAGTTGAAATGGTCTTAATTACAAGATCAGAATCGCCAAAGAAGATTAACTTATGCCAAGCAAAGACTAACTTATGCACAACAAGATTAACTTAGCATCGACAAGATTTATATTACTACTAGCGGATAACTCGCTTGGTGATAGTAACATTACTACTAGCAGTAGTAACTACTTAACCACTATTAGAGGTCAGGGTGTTCAGGGACCTTATGGGTGTATACTCCATACCTCCTGACCCATTACCAGGTGTGAACTTGTTGGGATATGAAAGTGCTGTAGAATGACAAAGTACTGGAAAAAGTCAAAGAGTTAAGTACTGTTAAAGAGGAAGTCAAAGTACTGCTGAAGAAGTCAAAGTACTGCAAGGCTAAAAGAACTGTTATATTCGTTTATAGAAAGTCTTGTAATTCTAGAATATTCTTTATTAGATTACTTGTCGTACAAGGATACAAATTGTAAATCGTTTAGGGTTATCCTTGAGCCTATAAAAGGACCCCTAGATTGATATTAGACATGCGCGACATTATTAGAGTTTTAGAGAGAAGTTCGATATTATTAGAGTTGTTAAAGAATGCGCATAATAAGCGAGTTAGAGTTATTAATAAAATCGCTCAAAGTTAAAGTTATTCTTCTTAGCTTTGTTAAGTAAATTCCGATACTTAATAAAGTTTGTCCAATGTTTCTCTGTTAATAACTTAGGATTTATCCGAGGTTATTAAACCTTAACAAGCTATTTAAGTTAGTTTGGTTAGAGTACATCGATCCAACAAGTGGTATCGAGCTTGTGTGGAAACTCGACTAGGAAGAAACCCTAAAACCCTACTACAACAAAACCTAAAGATGTCGATCAAGTCGCTCCACCACCATCAATCACCTCACTAAGAATTCCAATCATCAAGAAGGAGAATACGACCTATGGTGCGTGAAGATGAGGCAAGACATTGCCATTCTGCACCATGCACTATGGAATGTAATTGTCAATGGTAATGAAGTAGTTCAAGAAACTATTGATGTTCTGGACAACCCAAAGCACCTAAACCAGCCTTACCAAAGACTACATTAAGGAATCAAGAGAAGGCTCTTAACATTCTCCTATCTCGCTATACCGATGGACATCTACGAAGTTTCATGATGCTAAAGATGCAAAGCAACTCTTGGCCGCTCTCAAGACCAGATTGGAGGAATGAAGCTTCTAAGAAGATGCATGTAAATCTTCAAGCAACAGTTTGAAACTTTCATCATTGGTGAAGAGAGAGTCTTGATGTCGCATATGATAGATTTCAAAATCTCCTCAACATGTTGGAGTTATACAAGGCGTAAGTATCTTGAAGATGCTAATCAAGTTCTTAAGAAGTTTGCCATCTACATGGCATGTGATAGCTACAATGATCGAGGACAACCAGTTTTGGATGTCATGGACTTTGATGATCTCTACAATCATCCAAGGTGTATGAGCATGAGATGAATGGCCAAACCAGCCCAAATCACACAAGATTGCTTTTCCGTCATCCGAAAAGAAGGCGACTGCTTTCTCCTACTCAAAGTCACCGTGGCTCAAAGTCTTGTTTCATATACTACTCCCACCTATGCTCGTAAGTCCCACCAACTACTACCATGCACTCGATGAAGTTGTATGCTCTTTCTTTGCACAAAGCTTCTTTACCAGAACTTATGAAGAAGATCTCTCAGTTGAAGAGGATGCTTTAGAAGAAATTGATATCGGTGGCAAGTTGCAATGATCACCGCAAGGATCAAGAAGTACATGAAGAAAACAGAAAAGCATTGACTTCAAACCAAAACAGGTATCACTTTGACAAATCCAAGATTGAATGCTTCAATTGTCAAAACATCGGACACTTTGCTAGGAGTGCAGTTTGCTAAGTATCAAGCAAACAGTTGATCGAGAAACCAAAACCGGAGCTCAAAGAAATTTCTATTATCAAACAAAGGCTTTGGTTGCTCAAGAGAAGTTATCGAGGTTGACCGGAGTGAAGAGTTTGATGATAAACCCGTGACTTCATGTATGGTAGCAAAGGAAGAAGCAAATGAAGATTCGGTGGAAGAATTGACCGAGCATCGCTTTGATGAGGAACCCGAACATGCCGATTTGGAATCCGAGATTGTCTAGGAGGATTTGATTGGAGCTTGAGTGTGAAGATGATCCCGTTCTACTTGCAATGGTAGCTACTTCACCAAGTTCGCCCCTATCTCGAGGTATGCTCAAATTGTCATGATTTTTATCAAAATTACTTGGCGCTTATGTGATTGAAAGAGATAATTGTGTTAGGGCTAGGTCTCGAGGTAGTGGTTATCAAATAACCTTAGAATCTATGGAAGCCAAAATCTTAACACATGAAAATAATGAAGTAGCTTCAATGAAAAGTATGCACAACAGACTATCGCTTAAAACTAAGTGAATGGAAATTAAACCGTAAAATTTCAAATAGAAACCGACTAAGGAAAGAGATGATTTGTTAGCTAAGTTTGCTGCTTGGGGTGAATCTGGACTTTCACATGCTACTTATGTTCAAAAACAGAGAAGAGCTTACATTAAAACTGGCTTAGGTTTTGGTATGGACTTTGATAACATAGAAGAGAATCAATCTGATGATGACCTAGAGGATATAACCACTAGTGATGATGAACTCATTAATTATGTAGACACATCTAGTAATGAGGATTCAATTAGTGAACCACCTCCTGAGTATAAGAAAGACAATGGTTATCATGCAGTTCCCCATCCCATCGGAAGTCATCAACCCCTAGGCTCGATGTTTCTCGCTTTGGAGTAGATGTCTAGAGTTTAGGAAAAGCTAGTTGGTCAATCTAGATCCGAAACCCCAAAGAAACTGTGAAAATAATGTTCAAAGTCAAGCGGTACCTTCAACTCAAAGTATCAGCCCACAAGCAGACCTTCAGAAAACATTTTCAAAACAAGATCGCTAAACCTTTTGGGATAACTTTGGTCAAAACAAGTTTAATCATTCACCTAGAAGGCAAAATAGTTTTGGTCATAGACATAGAAGAAGTCACTTTGGGAGTATGGGTCAAAAACTGTGTTTTGTGTGTTTTAGTCCTACTCATTTAATCAAGGATTGTGAACATCACTCAGAATACCTTAGAAAATTTCCAAAGAACAGGTCTGCCACCTAGAAACCTAGTGAGACCAAACTAGTCTAGAATAATTCAAATAGGGTCAATCACAGCAATTTCTCACCAGATCATAGGTACCCTCACCGAGAAGACCTTTTCTAGATCACCAAGATTTCACAAGCGATTTTCTCAAAGTCCGCTCAAAGAAACAAGGTAATCGCTAATACTTCTTGGAACAGTATCCTAGGAGATCTCATTACTATCAACCTAGAAGGTATTATAATTCACATAGGGATCTAGATCACAGAACCAAGTATTAAAACAGAATGGGTTAGTTAAGAGAGAAAGTACTGAGAGGACAAACAAGACTTTCAACAAAAAGTGAATCAAGTTTTGTGATACAAGAAAAAGAGAATGAACTTGTAAAAGAGAGTTGTGAAAGTTTTGAAAATCCACATGCTAAAAATCAAAAGATAATTCGATCATGTTTTGAAAAATAGTGGAAATTACATACTCAAAGAATTTGAGTTTGTAACTCCACAAGGGAACACAAGTCAAGAATGGCTTGGGTTCCTAAAAGTCACTAACTCTTTTATCTTTGTGCAGGCAACCCGTAAGAGGAGCTTAAAGATCATTTGATTGTAGATAGTGGTTGCTCCGAAGTATGACAGAGACAAAGAGATTATGTCTCGATTTTAGATCTATTAGTGGAGGAAGAGTTGCATTTGGGAATGATCCCAATAGAGGAAGAATTATCGGAAAAGGAACCATCAAAGCAGACGTCTGATTTTGAGAATGTTATATATGTGAAGGAGCTCAAGTTCAACTTATTGTCGGCCTCTCAACTGTGATAAACAAAGATCATGTGTTATTCACCGACACGTAATGTCTCATCCTCTCTCCCGAATTCAAGCTCATTGATGATAACTTGTAGTACTTAGAGTACCAAGAACCAATGATGTGTATAGTCTAGATATGAAGAGTCTTCATTCTTATGGAAGAGCCACATGTTTGGTGGCAAAGCAACATCTGAAGAAGCACATCATGGCATAGAAGATTGGGCCATGTAAATTTCAAGAATATCAACAAAGCGGTCAAAGGAATTTAGTTAGAGGTTTACCTTCAAAGACTTACAAGAATGATCACTCCTGCTTGGCATGCAAGAAGGGTAACAACACAAAGCTTCATGCAAGAAGCTTGAGGAAAGGAATATTAGAGAACCTTTGGAGTCGTACATATGGATTTGTTTGGACTGTTTACAGTGCAAGTTTAAACAAGAAAAATATCGCTTAGTTGTAACAGATGATTGCAGAGATTCATTGGGTATTTTTCTTGGGATTTAAAGATGATACTTTTGATGCTATTCGAGACACTCATAATAGCACTTGAAAACCAATTGAGACTCAAGGTTAGAGGTATTAGATGTGACAATGGAACCAATTCAAGAACAAGCTTATGGATGAATTTTGTTCAAACAAAGGAATCAAAAGGGAGTTCAAGATTGCAAGAACACCACATCGAATGGTGTTGCAGAGAAAGAATAGGACTTTGATTGAAGCAAATGTAACAATGTTAGCAAATTCACAACTACCTATTCAATTCGGGTCGGGTCGTAAGCACCGCTTGCTATGTACTTAATGAGTATCAATTACTAAGCCACGATGAAGACACCTTACGAGTTCTCGATGGGCAACAAACCCAACATTCGATTTATGAAGCCTTTTGGATGCCCTCTTACTATTTTGAATACAATTGATAATCTAGGTAAGTTTGATGGCAAGTCGGAAGAAGGTTATTTATTGGGTTATCGCACCAACAAGAAGTGGATTTAGAGTGTACAACACAAATACTAAGAAGGTTCAAGATTGTCTTCATGTTGAGTTTTTAGAAGATCAAGACATTGAGAAAGGTAAAGGTCCCGATTGGATGTTTGATCTTGAAGTCTTAACTCCTTCCATGAACTATGTACCAGTAGAGAAGAAAATCAACCTGTGCTTAATGGAGAAGATTTACGATGATGTTGTTTATGGTGTTCATATTAGACCGATGTTGTTCCCGATAAAGAACCTCTACTGCTTCACCAAAGCAAAGTCTCGATGCACCAAAGCAGCATCGATGAACCAAAATCCTCACCGTCTCACGAGGATCAAGCTATTCAAGAGGAACTTAATCGATGCTTTTTCAAGATGTAATGGCACATTCTTATTCGATGAACAACGAAGAGCTTATGAAGAGGCAAAGAAAAGAACAAGACTGCAGAGTATTCTCACGATTTTGGACAAGATTTTGACCAAAGTATCACGCACCGCTGACAACACTTTGGATGATTTGGATGATCCTACCATGCCCGGATTAGAAGATACCGATGATGAGTTTGAAGATGAAGGAATTTTCTCGATTCCAATGAAGATGCCGATTTTACTAATTTGGATGATACTTATGGAGTTCCACGGTCTCCAAACTTAAGAATTCATAAGAATCATCCTCTTGATCAAATCATTGGTCCTTCTACTGGAGTGATGACTAGACACCGAGCTAAGACTTTTTACACCTCACAATGCTTTACTTAGCTTTGTGTATAAACAAAACAAAGCAATCATAAGGACCATCAAACCCGCTGCTTACTTGTTTTATCTCTCAAGAAGAGTATATTCATGCTATGGTTCTTGGAAGAAATATCAAGGTTATCAAGCCTCTATTCGAGAAGACTTTATTTTTTAATGATGAAGATGGGGTTGTTTGTTTTGATAAGCAACTAATTTGGGATACTTTTGGACACATTGGTTATGAAGGGTCATTAACAGAACAAACATTCAGAAACAACTATTTTGTCCTCACCGGAAGTTTTAGTGCATGTGTTGCTTCATTGTATAAGTGCTAAAAGTACTTCATGGGAGCAATTTGGATCTAACATAGCATCCGCTATAGTGGGATTGGCTACATATCGTGTTTTCAATTTTCAAGGCTAATTCTAGATGAAATGCTTTCACACATTACTCATGGGTCAAAATGGTTAATGTATCCAAGGTTTGTTCAAGTATTCCTCACTAAACAACTTTCGGATGTACCTAAACCTACAAGTCTTTTAATTGTGGTACAACAAGCCAAGATATTCACTTTCATGGCTAGGAAGAGTGATTTATTCCCGGAAGGACACTCTTAACTACTTCTATGATGGAAGTTGTTCTGTCGCCGAGCCGATGCGATAGATGAAGATAGTGAAGGTATCTGATCTTCAAGCATCGCATCCGCAAGCATCGCTTCGTGAGTCTTGCATCTCAAGAAGGTATCGCATCACAAGGTACTTCGCTTCGCAAAGCATCAAGTTCAAGAAGATGTTGCGCTTCACCTTCTCCATCTCCACAACGATCTGCTTCTCGATTCTCAACCGAGGAACATTCACCCATTCAAGGAGATGATTCACATACTATACCCCTCAAGGTTTGACATTGGATAATTATGTTCGACAAGGAGTTAGTCAAGTTAAAGAAGACTACTAAGGCTCAAGCTAAACAGATTAAGAAGTTGAAGCTCAAGTTTAGACGACTCAAGAATTTTGTCTCGCCATTGGTTCAACATCATCGTATATGAGTCAAATCTAAAAGAAGGAGCAAAGGCGCCTAGGAAGGCCAAACGCCAAAGGTTCAAAACAATCTTACATCGAATTGGGAGGAATTTAGAAGAAAAGAATTTGAAAGAAGATGTTGTTAAGGAGAATGAACTCAAGGTATCAAGAACAAGAAAGGATCAAGTTTAAGGAACTTAGAGCAAGTCGTTGATGTTCAAGTTCAAAGTACTGATGATCAAGGTACTGCTGATCAAAGTACTGCTTTGACTAGAACTTACAGACAAGAATTAATTACTCCAAGGTTGTTAGATTTTGAAGATGAACCTGGTCCTTCAACAACTGTCATACCAGAGGAAGCTGATACACCTCAAAGGATACACACTGCAAGTGATGATGATACAATTGCTGAAATTTTGCAAGATTTGTCAAAACCAAGGGGTGTTACTATACCATGAGTATCAGAAGAACAATCACAAGTTTCTCAACCTGAAATAGATCCTAAGGATAAAGGAAAAGGTATATTGGTAGAAACAAAAGAAAAGAAACCTACTTTAGCACATATAAGAGTCAAGTTGCTATGAATGAGAAGCGACTAGAAAGTTTCAAGAGGAATTAAATGCTAAAGATAGAGAAGCCAAGGAAGTCAAGAAGCTCGTAATAGAGAAGCAACTAAGAAATTACAAGAGGAATTGAATGTCAAGTTGATGAACCATTAGAGTCACCTATTCCTGTTAGATTTCTACCAAGAAGACCAAATCGAGCTAAAGACAGAAATGCAATGATGACTTATTTAAAAAGTCAAGGATATAAAGGAATGCAGAGGTTTAAATATCATGAGATGAAAGAATTGTATGATGCTGTTAGGGAAGCTTATAAGAAAAATGTTGAAAGCATCAAAGATTATAAAGATGATGCTGCTTGGAAAGAAAAAGATAGAAAAAGAAAAAGAAAAAGCAAGTTGAAGATATTCACCATCAAAGAAAGAGAAAGTTGAGTTACGATCCGATACTACCGATCAACTAAAGAATTACTTACAGTAGTGGATTTTGAGTATTCTATGATGATGCCGAGATGAAGATGAACAAATCTCAAATTATTGCTTTTGAAGTTGTAGACTCAAAAGATGGAAGTTATCCGATGTTTCATAGAGAAGATGAAAGCTTGAGTGTTCAACAAAGCTATGGGATTTATTGCACATCATAGATAGAGTGGATTTATTCTATTTATATCATGTGGTGCGAGATTACTTTGAACAAAATCCATCGAAGGAGTTGGTTTAGTGTTGCTTGGAGATCTCACAACCTTATGGAAATCAAGAACAAAGCATCACGAAATTTGGAAGAATCAAGAGAATTGGGAGATTGTTAATGGAGATTCTTTGAAGAATGTGGAGTACATGTTCTAGAGCTAGAAGATGGAATTATGATTCACATGTTAGCTAATAGAAGATATCCTCTTACACCGTAACTTATGAGGAGGATGCTGGAGCATGGAATGGAAGTAGAAGAAGATAATGAAATAGCATGTCCGGTCATCAAGCTTTTTATCGATGGACTACAATTGATGATGATGATGAATAACGGTATGAATTTTAATTGAATAAATTTTTTGAAATATCAAGATTTTATTCAAAGTCTCACGATCAAACAAGATTTCATCAAAGTATCGCTGCCTTTTAACCGCTATGATTTTGAAAGAAACCTTTCATTAAGTAACAAATATTTTGAAACAAAGGTTGAATAAAATAAATGGTTTTTGAGATGGTAACATCAATAGGTTATCAATCCACCATGGTTACAAAAGGATTGGCTAATCCATGAGCAAACGGCTCGTAAAGATATCTCAAACCGCTTTTAGTTGACAACTTGCTAATAAGTTGTATGGTCATCAACTCACCATATCAAGAATGTGAAGAGTTGGCTAGCCCACAAGAAAATGGCTTGTGGTAAAGGTCGTGGAAAACCATTATATGGTAATTAGTTCAACATGATGAAAGAACTAACTAGTCCGTAAGGTGCGACTTTTGGTAAAGACAACTCAAATCTGTTGATAGTCGATGATTTGCTAAAATCATATGGTTATCAATGTACCATGGTCCTACACACCAAAACATTTGGCTACTCCGAGTTAATGGCTTTGGTAAATAGAACTCAAATCCATTAAATTTTCAATGATTCACCTCTCACGTGAGTTAACACACCGAAGTGATGAGAATAGACCGCAACTTAAACTCGAATTAATGTACAAATTGTCAATTGTTGTTGTGTTGCCGAAAAGATGGAGCTTATTTGGATGTCGTTAAAGAATAATTCTAAAGATACTTTGATAATCTTGATACAAGCACGTAAACTACAAAGATACAATCCAAAGATTAAGACATAATCTTTCCTTAAAGATGAAGTCAAAAGATAATTCACAAAGGAACTTAAAGTCAAGCAAGTGGAATTCAAGTTAGGGAGGATTGTTGGGATATGAAAGTGCTGTAGAATGACAAAGTACTGGAAAAAGTCAAAGAGTCAAAGTACTGCTAAAGAGGAATTCAAAGTACTGCAAGGCTAAAAGAGCTGTTATATTCGTTTATAGAAATTCTTGTAATTCTAGAATATTCTTTATTAGATTACTTGTCGTACAAGGATACAAATTGTAAATCGTTTAGGGTTATCCTTGAGCTTATAAAAGGACCCCTAGATTGATATTAGACATGCGCGACATTATTAGAGTTTTAGAGAAGTTCGATATTATTAGAGTTGTTAAAGAATCTGCATAATAAGCGAGTTATAGTTATTAATAAAATCGCTCAAAGTTAAAGTTATTCTTCTTAGCTTTGTTAAGTAAATTTCGATACTTAATAAAGTTTGCTCGGTGTTTCTCTCATTAATAACTTAGGATTTATCCGAGGTTATTAAACCTTAACAAGCTATTTAAGTTAGTTTGGTTAGAGTACATCGATCCAACATAACTAATCCCACAATAGCACTAAATTTTCAAACAATCCTCCCCAAATTTAGTTCACTCCCTTTCATGAATATTAAACATTAAACAAAACATGTGCATAAACGAAAATATTATGAGGATTGAATTTCTATCTTAGTACATTATACGTTCAAATATTCGAGAATCACGGTGTTCTAAGAATTGAACCCTTCAACCCATTTGAATTCCTGAAGATAAAATACACACAAGTTTTCAAACACTTAAAAGCACCTGACACTATACAAGCCATGTGTCCATATACAAATTCATAAATGTTGTAAGAGCCAAAATCCAATGCTCCTCAAGCGGCAAAACTTCAACATTCACATAGGTGGTTCGTGTTTATTCATACTCCTGCAAAGCAATTTTTCAAAGAAATTAACCATTAAAAAGTAAAGATTTCATCCTCCTTTTCAGCCTGTTCTGATCACAACCTAGGGATGTAAAGTAAAACATGTGCTCGAGTCCACTAAATGTTCAGCTTTCTACATTGAACTCAGTTCCCAAGTTTCCTCAGGAGGGAGTTGGGTGTCTTAGCATCAATGACTAAGTTGGACATAAACCCATCCTTTTAGCAGAATTTATAACCAAGTATCTAGCCAAACCCTTCGTCAAGTGATCAGCTAAATTTTGTTGAGATATAACAAACTCTATAGATATCACCCCATCCATGATAAGCTCATGAATCATGCTATGTCTAACACCTAAGTGTCTAGAGCTCCCATTGTACATCGGCTATAAGCCTTTGCCAATGTAGTTGCACTATCACAACGGATAAAAATACGTGTTATAGGTTTAGCCACAATGGAATCTCAATAAGCAAGTTTTCAACTATTCACTTCTTTACCAAAGAATTGCTAAGGCCATAAATTTAGATTCGTTGTTGAACCGGTGATGCAAGTTTGCTTCTTAGATACCCAAGAAATTGCACCTCTACCAAGTAAGAATACCCACCACTAGTAGACTAATTGTCTTCGATGTTAGTGATCCAACTTGCATCGATGTAACATTCTAACATCAAGGATAACCAAGATATGAGAGACTATAATCCATAGTTCTCTTGAAACCCTCTAAAATTCTTGCTAGTGATGAGCACTAGGATTACCGGTATACCGCCGCTTACCCACTGCAAATGCAATATCGTGGTCTTGTACAAGTCATGGCATACATTCGGCACCAATTACCCTAGAATACTCAAGTTGAGATACGCCTTGCCATTATTAGGCATCGACT
This sequence comes from Chrysanthemum lavandulifolium, assembly GCA_022545495.1. NCBI lineage: Eukaryota > Viridiplantae > Streptophyta > Magnoliopsida > Asterales > Asteraceae > Chrysanthemum > Chrysanthemum lavandulifolium. Next base: position 4,308,087 of record CM040244.1, read on the forward strand.
TCTCACAAGTATCCATAGGTGCACTCACTAGAGTACAATAAAGTAATTGATTTTCCTCAAGACCTTTGATGCGAGTGTTTCTTCGACTGTGTTCTAATATTTATATTGTGTCGTTATACCTATGGTCACCCTAATGCACTAACGGGCAATGTATCCGGTCGTGTGTAGTGTAGTATTTCGGTAAACCGAGGTCGTCCCCAAGAGCTATGTGCGGATTTTAACTAAGTCTAGGTGTCACAGATTTTAATTGGTTTTGAGGTTCAAATGATTAATTACAACAACAACAACAACAACAAACCCAATCCCGCCGAGGCAGGGTATGGGGGAGGTAAAATGTAGACAGATCCTACCCCTACACTAGGGTAAACCCACGGATCGAGAGACTGCTTCCAACGAGACCTCCGGCAAGTGCATGTGTGCGGGTAAGATAGGAAAGAAATAAGAGCAAACGACAGAAAACAATACGCAAAACGCAGTCAAAGAAAGCAAGCCGAACAAGCAAACATAGCATAAAGGGAAGAAAGAAACCGCGCTCAAGCACACGCAAAGTAGCTAACATCAAAGCATAACAAAAAGCAAAGAGCCAAGGCACACAAAAGCGCACCAACTAAAGGGGGCAAAGACAGCAAAGCAAAACAACACACGGGCCTAAAGCTAAGGCAAAAACGTTGATGCACCAAAACAAAATGCATGGAGCAAGAAAAGTAGGCAAACCTAAGGGGCAACAACAAAGCAACGCAAAACACGCAAGGGAATAAAGCTACGGCAAAGCAAAGAAGAGGCCACAAAACCAAAATGCAAGGAGCAAGGCAAAAGGGACGCCTAAAAGCCAAACACCCAAAAACAACTTAAAAACACAGAGCACCTAGCAAAAACTACCCACAAATCCTAATTATGTCCCTCCACCCTTCCTATCTGAGATCATGTCCTCGGTCAAACGAAGCTCCATCATGTCTAGCTTAAGTCTATCCTCCCACCTGAGATTGGTCTACCCCTCCTTATCAAGCCATCAAGTACTAGCGCTTCGACCCTTCTAACTGGCGCTGACTGTGGCCTCCTCCTGACATGACCGAACCACCTCAACCTTCCTTCTCTCATTTTTGAAAAATATTCCCGACCTTAAGTTTTGCTCACGAAAACTCCGTTCGGGATCATGTCAAGCAAGGTTTTACCACAAGTCCATCTTAGCATCCTCGCCGCCACCTCTACCCTCGTTAGCATGAGCCTTTGATATGGGCCAACATTCGAGTCGTACAAAATAAAGGTGTCTAATCGCCACCTTATAGAATTTTCTCTTTAACTTAAAGGGATGTTCCTGTCACAAAGAACTCCTGAAGCCACCTTCCATCTCGCCCACCCCGCTCTAATCCGGTGGGTTACGTCCTCATCTATCCTCCCTGATTTGTGTATAATCGATCCCAGGTATCTAAAAGACTCCTTGGGTGGCAGGATCTGATCACCGATATGAATATCAATTTGTTCTTGATGACCTATCTCGATCCTCCCATAATTACATCTCAGGTATTCAGTCTTCTCTTTGCTCACCCGAAGACCATTGTCTTCAAGAGCCTCCCTCCAGTGCTCAAGTCTGATGTTTAACCCTTCCGCTAATTCTACCACCAAAACAATGTCATCTAAAAAGATCATGTTCCACGGGATGCCCTCCTGTACCCCTCGAGACAACTCATCTAGAATCAAGGCGAAGAGGTAGGGACTAATGGCGGATCCCTGGTGGAGCCTAACTTCCACAATGAAAAACTCTCAGATACCACGAAGGACCGTACACAGTCTTAGCTCCTCGTACATATCCCTAATGACTCTCATGTATCTCTTTGGGGTTCCTCATCGATAAGAGTTCTCAAAATCAACTCGTGCGGGACACTATCATAAGCCTTTTCAAGATCAAGGAACGCCATATGCAAGTCCTTTTGTCTTTCTCTATACTTCTCCATGAGACTTCTGAGAAGGTGAATAGCCTCAATCGAGGACCTTCCTGGCATAAAACCAAATTGGTTCTCTGACACCCTCGTCTCCCTTCTCAATCTTCTCTCAATAACTCTCTCCTAAAGCTTCATGGTGTGTCTGAGAAGCTTAATGCCCTATAATTGCTACACACTTGTGCATCCCTTTATTCTTGTAGATGGGGATGACTTCACCGAGTCTCCATTCTTCCGGCATCTTATCCCCGAAAAGATCTTGTTGAAGAGGCGGTCAACCAATCTAACCCCTATCCCCGGACACCTCCAAGCTTCTATGGAATTTGGTCCGCCCTACCGCTTTGTTTCTTCCCATCTTCTCAGAGTGCGACATTCACTGCGGTTGACTAATCCTCGAATAGTAGCACTGCTCGTTGGCTAGGGTTCTCTTATTCCGCCTTGGCTTCCTTCATTGAAAAAGAGAGAAGTACTCTCCCATCTCTTCCTAATATCCTCTACATTCACAATGGTCCGTCCTCCTTCATCTTTGATATACTTTACGATCCTAAGTCCTCCTTCTTCTCTCTCGGCTTTAGCAATCCCGAAAATATCGTTAGCCCCCTCTTGGAGTCCAATCTCTTATACATATCCTCGTGACACCTTGTCCTTTGCCGAGATAACGCTTTTTCGCTTCTCTTTAGCTACTTTATACCTTTCTTCTGCCGAGGAAATGTCGACATGACCCTCTCGGTACAAAAGAAGCTCTCGAACCTAGATTGTTTCTCCGCGACTTTGGATTGCACTTCCTCATAAAACCACCGCCTGCTGGGACCTCACGACCCTCTAGCCACCCAAGGAATCCTTTGCGCTTCTTTGATAATGCCGGCAATAGTGTCCCACAACCGTCCGCGTCTCTAGCAGCCAAGTCATCCGACCGAGTAGCGAGTCCTCCGAGACTTTCGTTCTAAACGACTCTGCAGCCTCACCGCTCAAATTCTTCCAAAGAATCCTCGGCATCCCGGTCACTACTCTCATTGGTTGTTGCCTCTCTCGGCACGCCAACTGCTACCAATTTGTGTTGGGATGAGCATGTCTCGCTTAGGAAAACCTTGCAGTCCACTGCATGATCTAAGATTACTTCTTCGCACCAACAGATAGTCAATCTGGGTGTTGTGACCCCCACTCCTAAAGGTGATCAAGTGAACATCCCTCTTCTTGAAGAAAGAGTTCGCTACTACCAAGTCGTGGGCGGTAGCAAACTCTAAAAATGATCGACCTTCGTCATTCCTAAATCCGAAGCCAAACCCTCCGTGTATCTCCTCGTAAGCATCCGCTTCGCTCTTATTGGCCGCTCAAGTCACCACCTATAAACAAACGGCGGTCCGACGGACACTCCCTAACGACTCGGCGAGCGCCCCAAAAGCTCTTCTTCCTTGCTTCACTCCGGCCACCTGTAGGCGCGATCACCGATAACATTGAGGGTCTCCCGTTAATAACCGTAGTAATCGCCATGATCCTATCGCTACTCCGGGTCACTTGCACAACATTATCCTTAAGCCCTACTGCCAAAATAACACCAACTCCGTTTCTCGCTGACCTAGAGCCCGAGTACCAAAGCTTGTAGCCGTTAACCTCCCTCGTTCTGGAGCCCTTCCATTTAGTCTCCTGGAAGCACGCTATCTCAACCTTATGTCTCCTCAACACATCCGCGAGCTCAAAGAGCTTACTGGATAAAGATCCAACGCTCCAACTACCCACCCTAATCCCACGTGAAGACGCCACCCCGCGTAACTTCTACCCACCCTAAACCCGCCCACCCTACCTACCCCGCCTACTCCACTAACCCCGAATACCCGCCAACCCCGCCTACTCCACCTACCCCGACCACCCCGCCACACCGGCAAGACATGACCTCGGGTTACCATCAATAACCAAGGGTCTATCCTATTCCCAACAAACCACGAGCAAGCGTAGAACAAAAGGAGCAAGACAAGCAAGCACAAGGGCAAGACAAAATACAAGGAAACAACACCAAAAGCAAATAATCGAAAAATATATACCAAACAGGGCCAACTAAAAGGGAAACAACACTAGAAAAACAAACAATCAATATATAAAGGTCAAACACCAACAAATAGATTAGGAAAAAAAAAATAATAAAAGAAGAAAGAAAAAATGGAAAATAGAAATAAAATAAAATAATACTAATAATAAACTCACCGAGTTTAAAAAATTCCAAAGGACCGAAAAATACACGCCGGCAATGACGCCGATTCGGCAGCCGGAGATGGCGGGTCAACTTGATCGAGCCTCGAAAAACAAGGGAACCTCAACTCGGGAGGTGTAGTTTCGGCCTCCGGAAGTCGCCGGAAAACAAGAAAATCCCACCACGTCTTGGTGGCGCGTGGTGGTGCGTGGGTGCCGCGGCGAGGTCCGGCTGTGGGGGTTTGGTCGGGTTTAGTGAGGAGGTGAAGTTGGTAATGTTTAATTATGAAGAAAATGAGAGATGGTGGGATGGTGATTTTTTTTAGAGAAAGAAAGAAAATGAGAGATGGACGATAGATTTGAAAATAAGAAAAGCAAGTAAAGGCAAGGGTTGTGATCAATAGAGGAGAAGTGTGCTAACCTAGTTATTCATCCTATCAAGTTAAGTTCACGCTTAATTACTTTCAATTGCTTCAAGTGGGGTAAAAGTCGCTAGGATGAATTTGGTCGGTTCGTCCTAACCTATCGCCAAAGGTTTCCACCGAGATCATTAGGTGACCCGTCGAAAGTTCAGCTTGTTTTAGTCCCTAAGCCAAGTCATTAAGTTCCGCTACATGCAACATTCATAACAATGAGTGCCCGGAGCTAGCATCTTAAACACTCATCCCTAACTTCTTAAGTTCATCTAAACGATAGGTGATCATTGGTAAAATCGCACAAGCGAAGAAGGGTCTTTAGTTGGTCAATTCTTACCCTTCCCACTCGCCTACCTACTTAGGGTCACGGTCATATCTCTTAAGTAACTAGCCACTATCGCCATTCAAAACTATCGAAACAAGGGTAGCTACCAACACACTATGCATGCATACACTAGAAACAATTATACGGAAACAATGTAAACATAAAAAAAACAATCAAGGAATCATAACTAGGCTAGCACCAGAGGTGCTTAGCTGCTCATATTAACTAAAACAATCGATTCAATGTTTAACATATCGAAATACATGAATTAAAAGTAAAGAAATGGTAAATTGCTAATGCTTATCGTAGGGAGTAATTTCTCCTCGGAGATAGCTCCGTATGCTCCTCAAGATCTGCCTTCAACCTTCTACCCACGTTATCCGAATTGGTGTGAAGTGAATAAAAGAAATGCTGGAATTTGGGTGGTATTTATAGGCCAGATCGGGTTACGGCGTAACTTAAGTTAAGAGTTACGTCGTAACATCCATTTCTTCGTATTTTGCTCTGGAAAAGCTGGTTACGGCGTAACATCTGGAAAGAGTTACGCCGTATATTCAATAAATCATGGTTACGCCATAATTGTGGAATGAGTTACGGCGTAGCTTGCGCGACGCGGAACATCATTTGACCTAATTAGTTACGCCGTAATCCTAGGAGGAGTTACGCCGTAATCTTCGCTTTAGTTGGTTTTTGAGCCACTCTTTGTTACGGCGTAATATGAGAGGAGAGTTATGCCGTAACATCTTCAAAATGGGCATACTATCATATATCTTGACAAAACTCTCCAACTCAACGCCTCCTTAGCTTTAATGCTCGTAATTTACTTGAAAGTGGAATATGGAGGAAAACAAGCATAAATCCATATAAATGATATAAAATACGAGCATTATCTGGGAACCGACACTTAATATTCGTGATTTTATGATGTTATCAAATACCCCCACTTGAACTATACTTGCCCTCAAGTAGACCTTATTAGATAGATTCCTAAAAGATATCTCCCATTACCGGAAAATATAAGTTTACAAATCCCTTATTCTAGAATAAAACAAAGCCGAACACCTCATGAAATGGGAATAAAACACTCAAATCTCTCAACTATTCTAAGTGTCAATTTTGGGGTGATCACTCAATGCACAATCATAGCATGTATTCTATCATAAGCTTGGCGGTTACACAAATCTCCACTACTAGAGTTAAGGGCTAAACAATTCTCGAAGGCAATATGGGTAGACACGACAAAGGTTAAGAGTGAGTTGTCATTACTAACATGTCACGGCGAAGTGGACAAAATCAATGATACATGAAAATCCATGGTCAAGACACCAAAGATTGCTCATTGCATCACCTAGTCACGCTTCATGACTAAAGGGTAGGTAAGACATGGGATAAAATTTGTGTAAAATAAAATAAATCAAATAATCTAAATCTATAACCAAGTCATCACCACTTATCATTCATCCAAAGTTCAAGTTTCAAAGTTAAGAAACCGGATCATGATAATACCAGGTAGATGTGCCATTAGAGGACGTCATGATGGGCACATTACTAACTCCATTCTTCAAATGTGACCGAGGTGGCCTCCTCGATACTAAATCTATAATAAGCTCATAACATAGTGCTTATAACTTCGCACTTTACAATCACATAATAACTATAACTATAACTATTTTTTTTTCCAAATAACTTCACATTTTTTTTCTCAACAAAAATAACAACTAAACATAACATCCCCCCACTTGAGATGAACAATATGAGAATTTGGGGGGTCTTCAATGATCTTTAAGAATATGTCGTCTACGAAAGCGTGATTCCCGAACCTTTCCACTTGAACCTTGAACTTAGGCAAACAATGGCTTCCCAATTACAAATAAAGACTACAGGGTAGGCTAAGGTGTAAGGGTGTAATGAAATAATATGTTGGGTAAACAAAATGAGAGGAATGGCTCAGATGGGTGTATCTAGGGGTATCTTGCACTAAAGGTGAGTGCAAGATACCCCTAGATAGTATCTTGTTACGTAAGCTTTATGCCTATGTAACGGGCTGAGATATGGGATTTCACTCATATCCATTGTGCTTAAACGTTTTTGGTTAATATATTTACCAGGGTGCAGGATTACTCCCCTTTACCCAAAAAAAAAAAAAAAAAAGGGTTTAAAATGGGGTCGAGAAGTCGAGGTGACTAATCGATAGACACACAATGATAGGTTATTTTGGGTGATAATCCTATAATATTGCCTTCTTAAACTAAAAAGTCCAAATACATCAAGCTAACTCAACATACCTCGTCTATGGTTTCAAAATGATGCAAAGGCCAAGTTCTAAAGTTTACAAGCTACAGGCACACTCATAATTTGGTGGATTTGGGGTAAAAATTTAGAAATGGATAAGGATAATCGCATCATATATTATCAAGGGTTATAATATGCTCGGCTAAGGTCTAATCTAGTTAGAGTTAAGAAAAACATGTCAAAATTTTAAAAATGGCATAATTCAAAATAAACTAGAAAAACGAGGGAAAAATAAAGTTAAAGAGAAAATTCTACTCCCGTCCCCCCACTTGAATTGTACAAAGTCCCTTTTGTACTAAGCGTTAAATAAAGGTGAAGAGAAAAGTAGAATTAGAGCGAGAACTTCCCTGAAATTTGCTCCAAAAAGAAAGAAGGCCCATGAAAAGAATCGTGCCTTCGCATAAGCATCCATGAGCAAACTTCAATCCCTGAAATCACACTACTGACAAGCGTAATTCTAAAAAGAAAAGAAAATGAAAAAGAAACCTAACTCACTTTTGTAGGAATCACGGTTGCATTTAGCGTATGCAACAAGTTTTTAAACCACTTGGTGTCCCAGTGGACGAGTGTAGTCTCGTGAGGGCTTACAGAGAACATACCCACAAAGTTCATTTAAAACTAATACAAGGTTATTGTGTTTAAAAAGAAAGAAGTGTTACAGAGGATAGTTACTCAGAACTCCTATTAAGTGTTACGTAATTAGTGCAAAACCCGGCGACGCCACAGAGTGTAGCTACGGCGTAACCATTGCATGGGATTATGCCGTAATTGGTAATGCTCGAGAAGTACTATCAAAAAAGTAGGTTACGACGTAACCATAAGAATGAGTTACTGTTGTAACTATGGATGATCGAGTCCCGCAAAGATGTTTGATGAGTGTCTAAATACTCATCATTTTGTTCCTTCTACACTACAAAAACAAGAAAACACTTTGAAAAGTCTCAAAAGACGTAAAAAATATTTAGACCGATTTTATGCAATAATTGTCAAAATCTAGTCCCTAGTTATTCAAAACATGATAATTTTTCATAAAAGGCCCTTGGTATATGTGAAAACATATACCTTTTTCTTTATCAAAACCGGACCAAAAAGATCAAAAACTAACCCCTAAAGCCATAAATATTTGTGTTTTTGTGTTTATGTATGTGCAGGTAACGGATATTGTAAAATGGACAAAAAGAAGACAAAATGGGCAAAAGCGAGCACGAGAATGGAAAGAGCACAAAGTTACGGGTCCAATGATAATTTTATTTGGAGCATCGATGGAAGAGAAGAAAAATTAAAAGATCAAACGGAGCTCAAACGAAGAATATTTTTTTAAGATAATGGCTAAAATTGGATCAAGGAAAAGAGGGCTAAAAAGAATTAAATGCAAAGAATTAACACATAAAGGCTCTTTGTCTAGTGGTTGGGTGCATGTTTTTGAAGCAAGAGCCTCCCACGAAATTGGGCCCAACTGCATCCATGCAGCCCAGATCAGATCCTCCAAGCCCAGCCTGCGAAATTCAGGCCCAAGAGATAAAATGCAAAATGAAGAAAGAGGCCCAGCAGAGTTGAAAGATAGATGAAAGTGTAGTATCTGTTTGTCCAAAGAGAGTGTAATCCACGCTCCTAAATTAATTCAAGCCTAGCACGTGAGTGCATGCCTCTGCCACTCGCCTCACTCGCACGCATTATTTTTGATCCTCCAATCTCTAAGCTCCACGTGGCATTTTGGTCGGGTTGTGTACAAGATACATTGAATAGAGACGCATTTTTAGTTATCTTGTGGAGGAAGGATCGAGAATACCAATCATGGTGCTATAAATAGCACATGATCCGAGAGTCTCAAGGCATCAATTAGACATTATTACACACAGTAGTTTTTATATTTGAGAGTAGGAGTAGATTAATTTAGAGTAGGAGTAGAATATTTTTAGTAGCTTATTGTTTTAGCTTATTTTAAAAACTTATTGTAATCAACTTTCTAGCTTATTTCTTAATGAAGATGATGAATTTATTTTAAGTTATTTGAAGCTTATTTCTACTCTCCTCTTTTTTTTTCTTTTTTTTTTACTTTTCTTATCTAATAAGTCATGGTAGCTTATTAGCTTATTGTGTCTTATTTAGATCTAGCTTATTTTATAAGCTCTCTTTTACTACTTTGTTTAAAACATTTTATAAACTTAGATCTAATCTTTATTTTGCAAAATACTTTATAAAAACCCGAAAAGTTTTAATCTTTAAGCTTTTCCTTAGCTTATTTCCATTAAAGTTTAGTACTTTTTAAATCAATAAGCTTTTCCATAGCTTATTTGATTCATTTTATTGCTTATTTGTCCTAACCTTTGTTAAAGTTTTGATTTTTAAGCTTGCTTTCATTCATTCCTAAGACGAGGAGCTTAAGGATTTTATAAGCTAGCTTATTTATAAAGTTTATAGCTTTTTAGTCTTAATAAGCTAGAGTTTGGTTCAATAAAGATCAAAGAAAAACTAAAGATCAAATAAACCATTCTCAACCACTCATTTTTTCATCAAAACAATAAAATAAACTTTCATCTCCATTTTTAAAAACTAAATATCTCACAAACCATTAATCGTTAGACGAAACTAATCATACCATCACGACAAGCATAAAATTACCTTTAATTTGATATCCCACATCATATACTTTCGACGAAAATTTTTTTTCCGACTTTTTTGTGGGTTTAGGGTTTACGGTTAGGGTTTAGGTGTTTAGGGTTTAGGGGTTTGACTTTTTTGGGTTAAGTTTTTTAGGGGTTAAGTGTTTAGGTTTCTTACGGTTTAGCGGATAGGGTTTAGGTTTTTTGGTTTAGCGGTTAGGGTTTTAGGGGTTTAGGGTTTTTAGGGTTTAGGGGTTAGGGTTTTTAGGTTTAGGGGTTAGGGTTTTTAGGGTTTAGGGGTAGGGTTTTTTAGGGTTTAGGGGTTAGGGTTTTTAGGGTTTAGGGGTTGTGTTAATGCAAAAGAGTATTTTTAAAAATTTCATTTATAGTGTAATATATCGAAACCCGCAAAAAACGATAAAAAATAAGTTCGTCGAAAGTATACAATATTGGATATCTATAAAAAGATAATTTTATTCTTGTCGCAATGGTATAATTAGTTTTATCTGACTATTAACGGTTTGTGAGATATTTAATTTTTAAATATAAGGGTGAAAGTGAATTTAATTAATTTGATAAAAAATGAATGGTTGAGAATGATCCATTTGATCTTTAATTTTTATGTGATCTTTATTGATCTCACCCCTAATAAGCTAAATAGTTAATAAAGTCACAAACTTTATTGATTATTTGGTTATATTAATACTTAAAAAGAAGTAAACTTTACAATTTGTCAAGTTTATAAAATCGGGTGGTTAAATTCGTTTCATCTTTTGGATCGGGTTCTACTTTCTCGCCTTTCTCGTTTGGCTTTTATATTTTAGTTAATAATATGCTTATGTTTGTTGAGGTTATTATTGTTGGTTTAGTAGTTATGCTTATTGTGTAGATTTTTATATGTTTGTTAAGTGGTGGTGATATGGGATTTGAGTGTGAAAAACTTAGAAATTGTTGATTAATAATCTTCGGTTACTTGGATTGAAATTTGTTGTTTTGACGGGCAAAAGCCGTTAGGGTAATTAATTAAATCTAGTAATTTTACCTAGATAAAGAATTGTTTTCAAAATAAACCAACGTTGTGAGAAAATAGTTTTTTAAACGGGTATCAAAGATTATTGATTAATAGTTTCCGGATTATTTTTAGATATATTTGGTTGATTGTTTTAACGGGCAAAAGCCGTTGTGATAATTGATTATTTAAATCTATTGATTATTACCAAGAGAAAAAGGATTGTTTTCAATATAAGCCAACGTTGTGAGAAAATAATTTTATTTCGACGGGTATTAATTACAAGAGCTTAATAGATTGTTCACACTTATTTACCTTTTCACCTCACTTGACAAGCATAGCTTTCTCTATCATTTTCTTAGCTTAATTTTATTTCGTCATTAGTTGTTATTCAATTTTAATTAGCATAATATAGTTTTAAAATCTTTCAAAATCCAAAACCAAATATTCGATAATCAAGCATCAAACGAAAAACATAAACGAAATTTCAATTCATATCTCGCCGTGGAATACGACTCGGAAGGTTGATTATTACTTGTCCTCAAGTAGTGATTGATTCTTAATCGGGAAATACAAATTTTAAAACTGCCCTTTGCTAAAATAACGAATCAGCCCTCAGGGATTTTCAAGTTGTCAAAATTAGCCTTTTAAAGTCAGTTTTGCAAAATGACAACTTTAGTCCCTGAAGTTTCAAAGATTGACAGAATTTACCCCTGGACATTTTTAATTGGAAAATTAACATTTTTAGTCCTTTGGTAATTCTAACTTGTCAAAATTGGTCCTTGTAATACTTTTGGAAAATTACAGCTTCGGTCCTCGTTATTGGTGAATTACATATATGGTCCTTGTTACTAATACTAAATCCAAACCGGACCCCAAATACAGCTGGCCCAACATACAACCCAAGCCCAACCCATGTAATTTGAACCATGACCCTTGAACCCCCTTGACCCTTGAACCCCTTATGTTACTAATACACCCCGGTCAAATAAGTCAAACTCACGGGTTTCCCTCTTCCTCATCATCACCTACGCCTGCAAACATCAACACACTCCATCATCATCACACCCACCTTATTCATACCCTCCAAACACCCCAAGCCAAATGTATTAAATGCTCCTTCCCCTGTTACAAGTCACCTGTCCCAACTGGCAAAAATAGTTTTCCCGCCAAAATGCCATCAACGGCTTAAATCCACTCCAGTGATCCAATGGTTCTGAAAGAAGGTGGTAAATGCTCAGAAGACACGTGGGAGCAATCTTGTTGAATAAATAGAGGGAGAAAAGGAGAGCAAAGGCGATGTTAATTTTGAGAATTTCTTGTAAAATCGTTTTTATTATCAATGTCTTAGTTTAAGTCTTAAATTGTAATTTTCAGTTTCTATGTACTAAATTTGAGTTACTTAATCGTTTGTAATCGAATTCAAGTTCTAATTAAAAGTTTATTCAAGTTTCTTGTTTTTAAGTTTTCTTTTATTTATGCAATTTTAAATGTACTAAAAGCCAAGCTTCAATAAGCTTCATTATACCTCAAATAAGCTTACTAAAGCTACCCATAGCTTTTAGTAAGCTTATAATTCAATTTTAAGCTAATTCCCATATTGGTCAACAAAAGTCAACTAAAAAGTTCAATATGGACTTGGTTATGGAATTGGGTTGATGCAGTGCTGATTTGGGTTGGATTTGAGTAGTTTAGTGTAGATTGGGTATTGTATGAGCTCCTCTATAAGCTGGATCAAAAGTGAGTTCAATTTCACCCATTTACTTAAAACCGTTGAGTCAATTTGTTGTTCCATTATTGTCGTAGCTATTTGTGCATTAGTAGATCATTGTTAGTTGTTAATTGAGTATTAGAACTTAGTTAGATTATTGCTTTGATCTATAGTTAGGTTTTATATAGGTTATGTAGTATAAACTGCTTATTAAGTAATGTTTGGATAAGATATTCATTTGAGTTTGAGGATAGATTATTGGATAAGATCAAGAGCTTAAGCTTTAATTAGGTGAATTGACTCAAATCACCAACTAATTGCACTCTATTTCACTTAAAGTCAAAATTCATCCTAATCGCTCTCATTTTCGCCAAGTAGAAATCGCTTGGTAAAATCTTGCATATAGGTATAGAATTTAGTAACATAGATTGCATTAGTGTCATTTTATCACAAAATATCATAATCACTCAGAAAATTTGATTCAAATCTCATTTTAGTCAAAATTCTCAAAACTGTAAAAGTCAAAAGGTTGTTCAAATGGTTATTGAGCTGGACTTTGTGGATTTTTAATTTACTCATTTCTGGTCTATAGTGGTTGAAATTTTGGATTTATAAACTTCAGTTGGTTGAGTTTGTAAACACTATTTTTGCTGAATTTTTAGATATTTCTAAAAGCACTTAACCAGTATGTTTTCTAGGTTTATAATGCCTCAATGCACACTCTCGTGATCACCGAGTGTGCAGGGAACTTCAGTTAGCATAACTTGTTCATGTTTGTTAGTAATTGGCTCAAACTTGGTTTAATGGTTCTCTAGTTGGTATTCTTAAGTTTCCAAGTGCTGGTTTCTACTTTAGCTTATTAGTAAAGCTTGTGCATAAGCCCAAAGTGTGCTAGTCAGGACTGTTTGAATCTTGTGCTTAATTCACCTCAAATCTCAGTAGCTGGTTAATCTTAGGTGTAGAGTAGTTGCTTTAAGTTGATTTTAGGTAGTTTTAGTATATCATAGGTTCTGGAATCCTTTGGTAATCTGTTTTGGCTATTTGCTCATCTTAGAAAGCTTAGGGTCCGTTTGGTTTGTTGCTAGGAATGACAATGGGTATCGGATTTGGAATGAGGTGGAATGATAATGGGTATGAAAAAGTGTATCATTACGATTGTTTATGTTTGGTTGATAAAATATGGTATGAAAAAATGTATAGATATTTGAATTTTGTAGTGGAAAAAAGAAGGGCCCACGGGAATGGATTTCATAGACACCAAATTGGTGTGTAATGAATCTATGACTATGATATATCCATTTCATTACAGGGCCCACAAAACAAAACAAAACAAACATAGACTATGACTTTGAAAGTCATAGTCTCATTCCCATTCAACCAAACCAAACGCCCTTATTAAATAAGCGCTTGCTTTGCATCTCTCATTTCAAAGATTCTATAATAGTTGTTTTCATTTTTCTTAGCTTTTTAATTTTATTTTAGATTTTCCTGAATTTTCATAATTTTTATTAACTGCTTGCTATTTTTCTCAATTAAATCTAGTTTTTAACACTTTTAATTAGCTTTTATTACAATTAAATCGTAAAATCTTCAAAAAATAATTTTCAATTTTCATAGATTAAGATAAATACAAAAGCAAAAAATAATTTTTCCAGATTTTTCTTAGTTAAATTTATAATTTTTAGCCATTTAATTAGTATTAAATGCTTTTTAATTCATAGAAAATAGAAAAATAATCGAAAAATACAAAATTAGTTTTGAAAATTCTCTTTAGTTATTTTAGATTTTGAAAAATAGTTTCACAATTTTCCTCTTTAATTTCATAATTTTTAGTATTTTAATTTAGTTTTAAAGTTTAAAATTAGTTTTAAATTCAAATTTATAAAGGAAAATCAAGAAAATCCAACTTTAAAAATAGTGATAGCGTTTATTTAATATAATTTAGTTTTTAATTTTCTTTAATTTGCATTTAAGCCCTGTAATTTACAAACTTTTTCTTTAGGTATAATTATTCATAATCCACAAACCTTTTCCTGCTCAATATCACCCGATCACTATACGCTTGGTTATTCAACAGACAACTGTTGGGACTTAACGACCCGGGAAACACTAAACTCTCTCGGACTTAATTGCATTATGTTCTCAAGTTGTCTCGGCTTTTATTACGGTTGACCATTCACAAGTGGTTGACTTGTGTAATAAACCGACCGTTTGGGAGCCGATCAAAATTTTGGCGCCACGCCGGGAGTCATGTGCTAATAATCTTACGTTTAGCGATTAGTGATTTGAATATTCACTCCTTGTTCATACCATCTATATATATCTATATTTTCTTATAAAAATCCAAAAAATCCAAAAACATCTTAAAACATATAAAACACAAAAATATTTTTCTTTTGTTTCTACATATATATAAAGATAAAAATACAAAAGATTTTCCGTTTTCTTTGTTTAAATAACAACATAAAATTACCATCGAGAACCAAGACAGTAGTACTACCTAACTGGGGTACGACCATAATAAGTTCCCAGAACCAAAGATTAAAACTTGCCTTTGTGTCCTTGTGAGTGGTGTACCTTTTTAAAGAAGCCATTCATCTTGTGATTATTGGTTTAAGTTCACCGTTGCTTTTGCCTCGATATTGTTTTAATTGGATTTGTTGTTATATCTACTTTTCAAAACCATAAAACCCAAAAGATTCTTCTTTCCCCATTTTCATAATTCCCTTGACTCGAGATTTCTTAAGAGTCAACTCTAGTGTATGCACACCGCTCTTCTAGATCCGTGAGCCCATTTCGTGAGCTTGTCGATTCCAAGAAGGCCATCCGCAGACGCTCGCCCATCGGTCGGATCCGAGATCCGGACCGCCCGCACTACTCCGCTATCATGGCGGAAGAACGTCCTATGTGCGAGCTTCTCCGAGCACCCATCGACGGGTATGGAGATGCTATTGTTATCCCAGCCATTGTGGTGAAAATTTTGAACTTAAAACCGGTTACTAAATCTTGTAACCTCAAGTCAATTCTATGGTTTTGAAAGGATGATCCTCATGCTCATATTCGATGGTTTAACAAGATTGCATCTACCATCAAATACAAGAATGTCCCTACCGATGTCAAGCTTTTCCGCTCCCATTTTCCTCGAGGACAAGCCCGGATTGGCTTGAAAACAACCCCTCAATCGATCGAAACATGGGAAGACCCGGTGAAAAAATTTGTGAACGAGTTCTATCCACCTTCCAAAACCACGAGTCTTAAAACGAAATCATCAAATTCACACAAAAGTTTGATGAATCCTTCAAAGAATCGTGGGATCGTTTTAAGGAGTTGCTCAAAATGTCCTCACCATGGTTTCTCCGAGTTGATGCAACTCGATACTTTCTATAATGGAGTGAGTCAATCGATCAAGATTCTCTCAATTCTCCGCTGGAGGAAATTTCTTGAGCAAAACTGTAAAAGAAGCTTTAGCGATCATTGAAAACAAGTCTAAAGTCCGTGACCGCATCAAAGCAAACCGGTTGTTTCCCAAGTCGGTGTTGGTCCTTCTACTTCATCGCTCGTGAGTCAATCTAGCACCGATGCTAAGATTGACAAGCTCACTAAAGCAATTCAAGCTTTGGTTCTCTCCAACCAAAAGAAAGTTTCTTTCCACAAACTTCACCTCCTACCGGGTTAAGAAAGTGGAAGTATGTGTTACTTGCGTGGCCCCATGCCTATTACAACTGTATGGCCACCGATGGTAACCCTTTGAAGCAAACGCGTGGGCGGGTTTCCAATTCAGAGGCAACCAATACCGTGCTCCTATGGACCCAACCACCGTCCTAACCACTACTGGACCACCCGGTTTCAACCAAAACCAAAACCGTAATCAAAATCGAATAGAACGAACCAAGGTTTTCAAAACCAAGGTAATTTTAGTCAAAATAACGGTTTTCAAAATCAAAGTCAAAACTTCCAACACCAAGGAAACTTTAATAGAAACCAAGGTCGTGGAAATTTCAACCCAAGGTATTTTCATGGCAATAATCAAGGAAATTTCCAAAATCAAGGCCCTAATCCAAACAATAGAGGCCGAATTTTCCTACACAAAATCAAGCCATTGTTCCAACCTGGACCATCATCCGATGAGTTGTTGAAGCAATTCATGAAATCCCAAGAGGAAATGAATAGGTTGTTGGTTAGCCGATTTCGACATTAAGAAGTCTTTAAATGATCGACCCTAAGCAGTCAAGTCAAATAGACTTAAAACATTCAAACACAAATGCAATTAAGATCGGAGGAATATAGGGAATTCACGGGTCGTTAAGTCCCACGGAGGATGAATTGGTGTTAAAACACTTAATCGGATGGTAGAATGATCACTAAGGATAGCAATCGATAAGGTTTCGATGGAAAATTATACTAAAAGAAAAGATTAACAAATAAAAGCGACTTAAATGCAAATTAAAAGATTAAAAGATAAAATCTATTAAATAAACGCTATCACTATTTTTAAAGGCGATGAGCGTTTAAAACCTAAAACTTAAAACTTACGTTTAAAATAAAATTACGTCTACGTACAAAATAAAAAGTGAGTTTTAAAGAAATAAAAGACCTAAAAATATAAAAATGATATTTTGGAATCCTAATAATAAAAGAAAATTATTAGAAAAAGAAAATTATTTTACAACTATTTATTTAATTATTATTAATTAAAACTATTTATTAAGTATTTAAAATGCACTAAAATACAAGAAAATACAAAATTAACCTAGAAAAATGAAATTATAACTTGGAAAAATCTAAAATATGATAAAACTTATTTTAAAACTAAAAATATATTTTTAAGACTTATTATGTATTTATTATTAATTTAAAACTATTTAAAACTAATTAAAATGCTAAAAAATACTTTTTAAACTAAGAAAATTATGGAAAAATACTTTTTATTACTTTTATATTTATCTTAACCTAAGAAAATTGAAAAATCATTTTTTGGACTTTTATAATTTATTTGTATTAAAAGCTATTTAAAATACCTAAAAGCTGTTTTAAATTAAGAAAAATAGCAAACAGTTATGAAAAATAATGAAAATTTCAGGAAAAGTCTATTTTAATATGTGAATCTAGGAAAATAGAAAAACATGGTCTTGTGTGGAGAAATAAGCTCTTGCTATGTAAGCTGCTTATTAATAAGCACTTGAAAAAGCTAAATGATAACCAAAAGCTACCAACTTGATACGAAAGCTATATTAAGCTAAAATGACTCTATTTCAACCAAAACAACAAGCTTGAACCTCTGGATTACAAGTTTAACACAGTTTGAGGTTTGAGCTTGAATAAGCAAAAGCAGAAAATGGTATACTACTTTAAGCTTATGCACGGATCACAAAATAAGCTAAAAGCGAAAAGCAATTATTGGAACTTGTAAAAGACCTGGTTGACTACCTATAAACCAAAACTGAGACAATGATAAGCTAAAATGAGCTTGTGAGAAGCTTTTCAAAACACGAGAACCATTGAGTAAAACTCGGTTAATCTTGAGTAATATGGGACAAAATGATAAGCTCATGCGGGCCTAGTAAATAAGCTTCAAAATGGAATTTTTAACTTGGATCTTGAAAGAGGACCAGGTTGGCTATCTTAAGAACCAAAAATCACAGTTTTGACCAAATATTAAGCTCTTTAGAAGCTTATGAAAATTGAGCTATAAAAAGCGGTGCACAGGGCACTATATTGAAATGGTGTGAAAAATAAGCTAAACAAAAAGCTATCAAATAAGCTACAAATGGAAAATAGGAACTTGTAACCTTGAGACAGCTTGGTTGGCTTCTCAAAAGCCAAAACACACAAGATAATGATCACTAATAAGCTCTCTAAGAGCTTATGAACTTATTACAAAAGCGTACACAGAGCATTTTGACTTTTATGAAACACTCGGTTTGACTTTTATGAACTTTAAAATGATTCTATGAACTGATATTGATGTATTAAGGTATAATAAGATTGTATTAAGCTATGTTAACAACTTTTAAGCTAATATGATGATTTTGCAAATCAAAATCCCAACAGTGAATACATAAGTTGAGATTAAAGTGATTTTTGACTTTTAGGCTAATAAGAACTTGGTTTTCTTGTTTGTTTGAGTTCTTTAGACCAAGTTAAACATGAAACAAGCAAAAGCAAAGGACTTCACAACCTTTAACACAGATAAACACACAAATCCAAACACCCTTTTTCTGCAGTTTTGGTGAGTTTCAAAGAGATTTCAACGATTCAAACCATGAAATTGATTCTGACCTTATAATATCATATATTAAGGACTAAATAAACATTAAACAACAATCAATAACAACATAAAACTAAGAAATACCAATTATGCTATTTTAAGCTGTTAAAATAAGATTTTTAACTAACTACAAATTTAAAAGAACAAACCACTGATTTTAAAACTTAAATACACTTAATTATGACTAATGAACATAAAAAGCAGATTTTACAGCTAATAGACAACTAAAACATATAAATGCAAAAATTGATCAAAAGGCTTACAAGTGAGTTTGAGCGAAAATGAGAACCAAGGACCAAGAACACATCCTAAAGCTTCCCATGAAGCACTAATCCCAAGCGATCAAAATATACCTGCTCCAACTTCTAGAACCTTGCCATGGATTTTTATTTTTAACTAATTAAGTGGTATTTTGTGAATTTTTGATTTTGGCTAATAAACTGCTTTTAAGATATCTAAAAGCTTGTATAAGCTTTATAAGGAGCTTATATGAGCTTCTCGGTCCAAAGTAACAATTTTAACAACATTTCAACATATTGAGATTTCTTTGAAATATTTGAAAATGCATAACGAGATAAGACTTGAAAAGTGAAATTGATGATTGTAAAGTTTTATATTACACTTAATAACATGAAATACAAGATTTAAAAGCTTTAAAATACACTTGAATTTGAAAATTAAGCTAAAGCGACAATGGAAATTAAAATTACACTAGATAGCTTTTACATTGCTTCCTCTTGATATTTATTGACTTCAAATCAACTTTGTCGACCTCGAAGATATCCCACCACAATCTTGACCATTGAAATCAGCGGATAATCATAATTGCCACTTGGCGATTTTGGCGCCAAAAATGTCAAAGAGTTTGGTTTTTAAAGATTAATGGGCTTTGGATTGGTGTGGAGGTGGAAGGAAGAGGTGGAAAGGTGTGTGGGGTGAGGTGGAAAGGAAAAAAAGTGGTTAAATACCACCGGTTTGGTGAAACAGCTTTGGAGGAGGGGATGAACTGATGTAGGCGGTTTTTTGAATTTAAAATTGGGCGGGTCATGTGTTTGGGCTTGGATTTGGGCTTAGTATAATAAAGGGTCCGGTTTGGTTTGGTTTAACAACAACAAGGACCATATTTGCAATTTAGCCAAAGTTGAAGGGCTGAACTTGAACATTTTCCCAAGCTCTCATAAGGACTAAACCTGCCAAGTAATAATAGAACAAGGACCATTGTTGAAAATTTCCATTTTACAAATCCGGGGACTAAAATTGTCAAGTTTGAAACTTGAGGACCAATATTGTAATTTTCTCAAAAGTTTTATCATAAGGACCATTTTGCCATTTATTAATAGAACAAGGTTAAAACTTGATAATTTTCACTTTTAAATTAACCAAGGACTATTTTGACAATTTTCAAAGTTCGAAGGACTAAAGTTGTCAATTTGTGATTTTAAACTTTAAAGGGTTTATTTTGACAACTTTTGAATCTCAAGGACCTAAAATGATATTTTACAAGTTTTTGAATTACCGGGGACTATTTTTGACAACTTTTGTAACTTGGGGACTAAAGCGCCAATTATGCAAACTTGATCGTTTTCACGATTTTGATGTTTTGCATTTAAAACATATAAAACACTTGTTTGTGATATTTTATCATTTTGATGTGTTTACGAGTGTTTCGGATGTTTTGGCATTAACGATATAAAAATGATGAGTATTTAGACACTCATCAATCCCCACACTAAGATATTGCTAGTCCTAGCAATGATTTGAAAAATTTAATGGATTTTATCTCTTTACCAAAAGCCATTACTTACGGAGTAGCCAAATGTTTCGATTCAAGTAAGAACCATGGTACAATGATAACCAAATGATTTTGAGCAAATCATAAGTTTCAACGGTTTGATTTGTCTTTACGAGCCGTACCCCATACGGACTAGCCAACTCTTAGATAAATTATCAATATTATCTTTGGTGAGTGATTACCAATTATGGATTTTCAAGCGCCTTTACCACAAGCCATAAACTTGCGGGCTAGCCAACTTTTCACTAGTTTAAAGATATGGTGAGTTGAACACCATACAATTTTAGGCAAATTGCAAGCCATAAGCGGTTTGAGATATCTTTACCAAGAGCCGTTTGCTCTGGATTAGCCAATCCTTATGTGGGTTAGACATGGCGGATGATTACCATTTCTTTGAGTAAGTGAAAACACTTACTCCAAAAAAAAATTTGGCCAAAAGCAGGGGTTGGGTGAAATAATTACATGAAATTCGTGAGAATTCCCCAGCACTAAGAAATGAATATTGCCCTCAATATTCAAAGTACAAGCGGTTATGCGAAACAAAGAACATAAAAGGAAATACTACGGCCATTATTTTGTTTTGATATATACACATTTTTTTTTTTTTTTTTTTTTTTTTTTTTTTTTTAGAAAGATTGAGAATATACAACGATGTGGGTAGACTCCCCACACTAGGGTGATAGAAAGGGATAAGAAAGCGAAACATGGGTGAAAACCCATATTGTGTGTGCTAATGTTTTTGATTCCCGAGTCACTAGCTTGACTCGATCCCGCATTCATTGGTTCATGGGGAATGTTTGTAGATCCGGGACAACCACGGGGGAATGTCCTCTCCAAAGTAATGCTTTAATCGATGACCATTCACTTTAAAATTAGGACCATCGGTTGAGATAACTCAATGGTGCCATAAGGATAAACCTTAGTGATAGTAAATGGACGGACCGGTAGGGACTTAAGCTTTCAGAAAATCTTCAATCTAGAGTTGAAAAGAAGGACTCGATCACCAACGTTGAAAGCGGTTCTTGATCTTGGAGTCATGAATCTTCTTTGTCTTTTGTTTGTAGATCAAAGAGTTCTCATAAGCTTGATCACGAAGTTCATTTAGTTCATTCATTTGAACTTTTACGTGATCACCGGTATGTCGTATATCGAAGTTTGCATGTTTTAAGGCCCGTAAGCCTTGTGCTCTAGTTCAATCGGAAGATGACATGCTTTTCCGTACACTAGCTTGTATGGAGTACACCCATTGGTGTTTTGTAAGTATGTCGAAAAGCCAGTCGTCATCCGGTTTATCCGACCGGGATGCACGATTTTCACCTCTTGTCCTTTCAAGTATTCTTTTAATACCACGATTTGAAACTTCCACCTTGCCCACTTGTTTGGGGTGGTATGCGATAGATAGGCGGTGGGTAACACCATACTTTTGCATGACACGATCAAATTGGTCATTACAAAATGTGTACCACGATCATTGATTATTGCGAGGAGTTCCAAATCGGCAAAGAGCTTTCAAAATTTCACAACTACTCGGGCATCATTTGTAGGTAAAGCTTTTGCTTCAACCCATTTTGACAAATAGTCAACGACCACGAGTATGTACTTGTTACCACGAGAAGATGGAAATGGCCCCATAAAATCAATACCCCATATGTCAAATATCTCACAAACTTGAATGGCATTTTGTGGCATTTCATTCCTTTGAGATATGTTTCCATGATGACAAAGCGTCACAAGTTTTGACATAATCGTGGGCATCTTTATAGATTGTGGGCCAATAGAACCGGAATCAAACACCTTTTGGCGGTGTAGTTTGGACTATGATGGCCCCGGTGGGTCCGGCATGACAAGCTTTGAGAATGTCAAGAGTTTCTTGTCCATAAACACACCGTCGGATGACTTGATCCGCCAGTTTTGAATAAGAAAGGGTCGTCCCGAAATAGTGTTTAACATCCTTGAAGAATTTATTCTTCTGTGGGTCGACATCCCTTTCACAATGAAGTTACCCGCATGGTAATTTGCAAAGTCGACAAACCATGGGGTAGAAGAGTTTCCACGAAAAGAAACCGCATTGAGTGTCTCGAGAGAAATGTTTCATTTATATCCTTTTCTCGAAAACATCTTGGTGAGGGTTTTCTAATGCAGACGAGATGATCGTGACGGGTTCTCGGCTCCTTTTTATCACGTATGATGATATCAAATTCTTGGAGGAGGAGAACCCAGCGAAGCAATCTCGGCTTTGCATCTTGTTTTGCAAAGAGATATTTAAGAGCCGAGTGATCCGTATACACTACACATTTGGTCAAGATTAAGTATGGCGAAACTTTTCAAATGCATACACCACGGCTAATAGCTCTTTTACGTGGTGGTGTAATGAGTTTGAGCTTGATCATAGTCTTACTTGCGTAGTGAATAGGTGAAAATGCTTGTTTCTTCGTTGCCCTAAGGCTGCGCCGATAGCAAAATCACTTGCATCGCACATAAGCTCAAAAGGTAAATCGATCGGGAACAGCGAGAATGGGTGCTTGATAGCTTTTTCTTCAATGTTTCAAAAGCTACGATGCACTCGGGTGAAAAGATAAAGGAGCATCCTTTTCAAGAAGATGGGTCATTGGTAGGGCGATTTTGGAAAAATCTTGAATGAATCTCGATAGAAACCGGCATGACCTAAAAACTCCTAATACCTTTGGCGGTAGTAGGATGAGGTAATTAGCAATAACATCGACTTTTGCTCTATCTACCTCAATCCCGTTCTTTGAAATCTTATGGCCAGGACTATGCCTTCTTTGACCATAAAGTGACTTTTCTCCCGTTTAGACAAAGATTGGTGTCTTCACACCTTTGAAGCATTTTATCTAAATGGGAGAGACATGTTTGAAACGAATCCCCAATGACCGAGAAGTCATCCATAAACACCTCCATTGTTTCCCGATCATGTCGTGGAAAATGGCCATCATACATCGTTGGAGCGTGCGGGAGCATTACATAAGCCAAAAGGCATCGTCTATAGGCAAAAGTTCCGTATGGGCGGTGAATGTGGTTTTATCTTGATCCTTTGGATCAATGGGAATCTGAAAGTACCAGAAACCATCAAGGAAACAATAGTATTCATTCCTGCTAATCTCTCAAGCATTTGGTCCATAAAGGGTAGAGGAAAATGGTCTTTCTGGTGGCGTCATTCAACTTACGATAGTCAATGCAAACACGCCATCCGTAACCAACGAGTTGGAATTAACTCGTTATCTTCATTTGTGATAACGATTATGCCACCCTTTTTAGGAACACAATGAATTGGGCTAACCCAGGACTATCGAGATCGGGTAAATCAATCACGCATCAAAAGTTTGATAACCTCTGTTTGATAACATCATGGATTTTGGATTTACTCTTCTCGATGTTGAGCTAGCGGCTTAAAGTCATCCTCCATCAAGATTTTGTGAGTACAAAACTCGGGGTTTATACCTTTGATGTCGGAGAGTTTCCAAGCAATTGCTTGCTTGTGTGACTTCAAGATTTTAATGAGGCGACTTTTCATCTTTACTCAAATCTCTAGCAATAATGACGGGTAATTTATCATCACCTTCAAGAAATGCATACTCGAGATGAGGTGGTAAGTCCTTAAGCTCAACCTCGGAAATTCTTGATTTTCTCAAGCGACTTGACTTCCTTGTTATGAAGTTTGATGGAAGGAGAGGAGAAGAAATGTCATGATTTAACAATTTCTCAAGAAGAAAATCTCCTCAGTTAATCTCATTTGATTAATCTCATCGAGAATTGAATCACTAGAGTGAGGGTGGATGATGGATCATCATTAAGCAACTTCTCAATGAGAAGTATGTCTCCTCAATGTCAATTGGGCGTGATCAATTTCCCATGGAGCAGAATCCTTTGGATAAGTAGGCTTCAATCTCTTCTAAGATGAAGTCACTTTCCTCAAATGGGGTGAGAGAAGGAGTAGAATTGGCGATGATAGGTTGAGATGAATGAGTGAGATTATCACTCGAAGAATTATGATCATAACCAAGAACTTCTTGCAGTACTCTTGAAGCAACATCAATGATATCTATTCGGTTAACCGATTCGAATCATAATTTGCGGAGTACCTCGAAGTCGATCAAGGTTAAAAGTGACGACTTCATTTCCAACACGTAATGTGATTTCTTGCTCAAATACATCTATGAGAGCACGGCCCGTTCTCGGGAATCCTCGACCAACAATGAGAGGAACCCGATGATCGGCATCAAAATCAACAACCACGAAGTCGGTGGAAAATGGAACTTTCCTACTTTCACAAATCGTCCTCGGCAATGCCAAGAGGACGGGATATTGTCGATCTGCAAGCTCGAGAGTCATGCATGTAGGAGTAAGTTCGGAAGAAAGTTTCTTCCACACTGAATATGGCATAAGATTAATGCTTGCACCAAGATCGCTAGGGCAAAGCATTCAACCATTCTGAGGAATACACAAGGTAAGAGAAATTTCCGGGATCTCCAAGCTTTTCGGAAGCTTCTTTAGAATAGCTGAGAGCGTTCTCGTTAAGAGGAGTCTTAGCCATTTCAAACGACTTTTCCTTATTGCTTAACATGTGTTTGAGAGTTGATGCAAACTTGGGCATCGGCATGATAGCATCCATAAAGCTTATGTCAAAATGTAACTCTTGGAAAATTTGGAAAAATTTGTCCATTTGATGACTAGCTTTTCACGGAGCTTTTGCTCATTCAAGCGTGATGGATATGGAATAGAAGATTTGGATTTGATATTTTCAGCAGGGAGCTACGGTGGTTCAAAACAACTCTGGATTAGACTTGGGTTTCGGACAACTTGAGGATGGACTACAGAAGGTGGGACTTGTCTTGATATTACTTGGACTTGAATAATGCACTTTGTCCGTTGTTTCCTTGGTAACTTGACTCATTGCCACGGGAGGAGGGGCATTGGAGTCGTGGGTCCATTGTGAGTCGGAGGTTCACTTTCCACTACCTTTGGAAGAGAAGAAGAAGAGGTAGTAGGAATAGCGGGTCCATTGTATGAAACACCACTTACGGTCGTGATCGCCTTAGCATCGCCCCTCGGGTTAGCGATCGTGTTGCTCGATAAAGTACACGAGCTCGGTCGATCATTTAAAGACTTCTTGAGATCGTGATCGGTGACCAACAATCTGTTCATCTCATCTTGGGATTTCATAAAGCGCTTGATAACTCATCGGATGATGGTCTGGAGGAGTAATGATGGGAGGTGGATTAGGAGGAAATTTTGAGGTCGGATGTTTTGATTATGACCTTGTTGTTGAAAATTCCCTTGATTAGGATTCACATTCCCATGAAATTGATTCCCACGATTGAAATTGTTTTGATGAAGGTTCCTTGTTGTTGGAAACCTTGATTGGGTCCGGGATAGAAATTACCTTGGTTTTGATAACCTTGGTTCATTCTAGGTTGATTCGATTCGGTTAGGATTACGGTTAAAACCGGGTGGTGCACGATAATTGCTAGCGGTAGTTTGGTTCATTCGAGGGCGGTATTGATTACCTCCTTGATTTGAAGTACCGGCTATAGCATTTGCTTCAAACGGACTACCATCGGTGGCGATCTGGTTGTAGTATGCATGAGGACCACCACAAGTGACACAAACTTCAACTTTCTTCACTTCACCATGTGTTGGTGTTTGAGTGAAGGTGACTTTCTTTGGTTAGCAAGAACCAAAGCTGAAACGACATCTGTGAGTTTATCAATCTTAGCATCGGTGCTAGATGTACTCACGGAGATGAAGTAGAAGGTCCGACATTAGGCGATTTTGATATGTCTTAGTGCGGAAAGAACGGACACAGGACTTGTTTTCAATGATTTGTAAGGCTTCTTTGGTGGTTTTGCTAAGGAAATTACCTCCAGGAGGCATTCGAGAGAGTCTTGGTCGGTGGTCTCGAGACCATTATAGAAAGTATCCATTTGCATTAACTCGGTAAAACCATGATGTGGACACTTGCGGAGCAATTCTTTATAACGATCCCATGCCTCCCGAATGATTCATCAAATCTACGAGAAAATTTCATTATCTCATTCTTAAGACTTGTGGTTCGGGATGGAGGATAGAACTCGTTAACAAACTTGGTAACTAGATCTTCCCATGTCTCTATAGAGCGAGGGGTTGTTTCTCGAGCCAATTCGGGCTTGTCCTACAGAAAATGGGAGCAGAAGAAGCTTGATAGCCGGATGGGACATTCTTGTACTTGATGGTTGATGCAATCTTGTTAAACCATCGAATGTGTGCATGAGGATCATCCGCTCAAAACCATAGAATTGGCTTTGGGTTACTAGATTAAGCAACCGGTCTTGAGCTCGAAGGTATCGACCACAATGGTTTGGGACAACAATGGCATCTCCGTAACCTCGATGGGTGCTTGGAGAAGCTCATTCATAGGTTTGTCTTACGCCATTTCGACGGTGGTGGTGGTGGTAGGCGTTCCTCGATCACGGTGAAGGAGTGAGCGTCCTCTCGTCTGCGAGGAATGTTTCCAAGTTCGGAAAGTGGACTTGTAGAGCTGGAAGAGCAGTCTTGCATGCACTAAGTATAAAATCAATTTCCAAAACAAATGAGGCAAAACACAAGTGAACTTAACCAATAATCACAAATGAAATGGCTTCTTTGAAAAAGGTACACCAAATCACAAGTGACACAAAGGCAAGTTTTAAATCGATGTTCGGGAACTTATTAATGGTCGCACCCCAGTTAGGTAGTCTGTTGCCTTGATTTGCGGTGGTTGATTTTATGTATTCAATTAAGTACCACCGAAAAGGCGTAGGTATGATTTGTCTTGATGGGGTTTAAAACTTTTGGAAAATATTTTTGGTATCGTCCGTTTAACCAAATCGTATCTCTTTAAGAATCACCTTAAAAGAAACACAAACTAGAAAACGTTACGATTGTTTTGTTGTTTTATATTGTTTTGGGTTTTAACACTTTAGGAAAAGTGTTAATGAACTTTTGGTTTATATTAACTTCTGAAAACTTTTACAAGCGTGGTATATGTGCAAGTGCAGATGCGATAATGCTAGAAACACGCTTCTGACCTCCCGTGGCGCGAAAAATTTGATTGGTGCTAAGCAGTCAAGTCAAATAGACTTAAAACAGCTCAAACACAAATGCAATTAAGATCGGAGGAATATAGGGAATTCACGGGTCGTTAAGTCCCACGGAGGATGAATTGGTGTTAAAACACTTAATCGGATGGTAGAATGATCACTAAGGATAGCAATCGATAAGGTTTTCGATGGAAAATTATACTAAAGAAAAGATTAACAAATAAAGCGACTTAAATGCAAATTAAAAGATTAAAAGATAAAATCTATTAAATAAACGCTATCACTATTTTTAAAGGCGATGAACGTTTAAAACCTAAAACTTAAAACTTACGTTTAAAATAAACTTACGTCTACGTACAAAATAAAAAGTGAGTTTTAAAGAAATAAAAGACCTAAAAATATGAAAATGATATTTTAACAATCCTAATAATAAAAGAAAATTATTAGAAAAATAAAATTATTTTTACAACTATTTATTTAATTATTATTAATTAAAAACTATTTATTAAGTATTTAAAATGCACTAAAATACAAGAAAATACAAAATTAACCTAGAAAAATGAAATTATAACTTGGAAAAATCTAAAATATGATAAAACTTATTTTAAAACTAAAAATATATTTTTAAGACTTATTATGTATTTATTATTAATTTAAAACTATTTAAAACTAATAAAAATGCTAAAAAATACTTTTTAAACTAAGAAAATTATGGAAAAATACTTTTATTACTTTTATATTTATCTTAACCTAAGAAAATTGAAAAATCATTTTTTGGACTTTTTATAATTTATTTGTATTAAAAGCTATTTAAAATACCTAAAAGCTGTTTTTAATTAAGAAAAATAGCAAAACAGTTATGAAAAATAATGAAAATTTCAGGAAAAGTCTATTTTAATATGTAGAATCTAGGAAAATAGAAAAACATGGTCTTGTGTGAGAAATAAGCTCTTGCTATATAAGCTGCTTATTAATAAGCACTTGAAAAAGCTAAATGATAACCAAAAGCTACCAAACCTACGGAAGCTATATTAAGCTAAAATGACTCTATTTCAACCAAAACAACAAGCTTGAACCTCTGGATTACAAGTTTAACACAGTTTGAGTTTTGAGCTTGATTATAAAAGCAGAAAATGGTATACTACTTTAAGCTATTGCACGAGATCACAAAATAAGCTAAAAGCGAAAAGAAATGATTGGAACTTGTAAAAGACCTGGTTGACTACCTATAAACCAAAACTGAGACAATTATAAGCTAACATGAGCTTGTGAGAAGCTTTTCAAAAACGAGAACCATCGAGTAAAACTCGGTTAATCTTGAGTTATATGGGACAAAATGATAAGCTCATGCGGGCACAGTAAATAAGCTTCAAAATGGAAATTTTAACTTGGATCTTAAAGAGGACCAGGTTGGCTATCTTAAGAACCAAAAATCACAAGGTTTGACCAAATATTAAGCTCTTTAGAAGCTTATGAAAATGGCTATAAAAGCGGTGCACGAGGGCACTTATATTGAAATGGTGTGAAAAATAAGCTAAACAAAAGCTATCAAATAAGCTACAAATGGAAAATAGGAACTTGTAACCTTGAGACAGCTTGGTTGGCTTCTCAAAAAGCCAAAACACACAAGATAATGATCACTAATAAGCTCTCTAGAGCTTATGAACTTATTAAAAAATCGTACAGACTTTTTGACTTTTAATGACACACTCGGTTTGACTTTTATGAACTTTAAAATGATTCTATGACACTGATATGATGTATTAAGGTATAATAAGATTGTATTAAGCTATGTTAACAACTTTTAAGCAAATATGATGATTTTTGCAAATCAAAATCCCAACGATGAATACATAAAGTGATATTAAAGAGTGATTTTGACTTTTAGGCTAATAAGAACTTGTTTTATTGTTTGTTTGAGTTCTTTAGACCAATTTAAACATGAAACAAGCAAAAGCAAAGGACTGCACAACCTTTAACACGAGATAAACACACAAATCCAAACACCCTTTTATAAGCAGATTTGGTGCTTTTCAAAGAGTTTCACTGATTCAATCCATGAAATTGATTACGAGACCTTATAATATCATTTATTAAGACTAAATAAACATTAAACAACAACAATAACAACATAAAAC
This sequence comes from Chrysanthemum lavandulifolium, assembly GCA_022545495.1. Taxonomy (NCBI): domain Eukaryota; kingdom Viridiplantae; phylum Streptophyta; class Magnoliopsida; order Asterales; family Asteraceae; genus Chrysanthemum; species Chrysanthemum lavandulifolium. The sequence continues at coordinate 4,337,838 of CM040244.1, forward strand.
TAAAGAATAATGAAAATGCTATTTTAAGCTGTTAAAATAAGATTTTTACTAACTACAAATTTAAAAGAACAAACCTTGATTTTAAAACTTAAATACACTTAATTATGACTAATGAACATTAAAAACAGATTTACACTAATAGACAACTAAAACATATAAATGCAAAATTGATCAAAAGGCTTACAAGTGAGTTTCAATGAAAATGGAGAACCAAGGTGAGAAAACACATCCTAAAGCTTCCCATGAAGCACTAATCCCAAGACGATCAAAATATACCTGCTCCACTTTCTTGAACCTTGCACCATGGATTTTTATTTTTAACTAATTAAGTGGTATTTTTGTGAATTTTTGACTTTGGCTAATAAACGCTTTTAAGATATCTAAAAGCTTGTATAAGCTTTATATGGAGCTTATATGTGCTTCTCGGTCCAAAGTAACAACTTCTAACAACATTTCAACATATTGAGATTTCTTTGAAATTTTGAAAATTGCATAACGAGATAAGACTTGAAAAGTGAAATTGATGATTGTAAAAGTTTTATATTACACCTTATAACATGAAATACAAGATTTAAAAGCTTTAAAATACACTTTGAAATTTGAAAATTAAGCTAAAGCGACAATGAAAATTAAAATTACACTAGATAGATTAATTACATTGCTTCCTTGATATTTATTGACTTCAACTTCTTCTTGTCGACCTCGAAGAATATCCCACCACAATCTTGACCATTGAAATCAGCGGATAATCATAATTGCCACTTGGCGATTTTGGCGCCAAAAATGTCAAAGACGGGTTTTCCATTAATTGGCTTTGGATTGGTGTGGAGGTGGAAGGAAGAGGTGGAAAGGTGTTTGTGGTGGTGGAAAGGTGGAAAACAAGTGGTTAAAACCACTTGGTTTTGGTGAAACAAGGGTGGAGAGGAGGGATGAGCAGTGTGCGGTTTATTTGAATTTAAAATTTGGGCGGGTCAAGTGTTTGGGCTTGGATTTGGGCTTAGATATAATAAAGGGTCCGGTTTGGTTTGGTTTAACAACAAGGACCATATATGCAATTTAGCCAAAGTTGAAGGGCTGAACTTGAACATTTTCCAAAGCTCTCATAAGGACTAAACCTGCCAAGTATAATAGTACAAGGACCATAGTTGAAAATTTCCATTTTACAAATCCGAGGACCAAAATTGTCAAGTTTGAAACTTGAGGACCAATATTGTAATTTTCTCAAAAGTTTTATCATAAGGACCATTTTGTCATTTATTAATAGAACAAGGTTAAAACTTGATAATTTTCACTTTTAAATTAACCAAGGACTATTTTGACAATTTTCAAAGTTCGGGGACTAAAGTTGTCAATTTGTGATTTTAAACTTTAAAGGGTTTGTTTTGACAACTTTTGAATCTCAAGGACCTAAAATGATATTTTACAAGTTTTTGAATTACCGGGGACTATTTTTGACAACTTTTGTAACTTGGGGACTAAAGCGCCAATTATGCAAACTTGATCGTTTTCATCGATTTTGATGTTTTGCATTTAAAACATATAAAACACTTGTTTGTGATATTTTATCATTTTGATGTGTTTACGAGTGTTTTCGGATGTTTTGGCATTAACGATATAAAAATGATGAGTATTTAGACGGATGGCGAGTGTGTATTGACTATCGCAGTTAAACGAAGCCACCCGTAAAGACCATTTTCCTCACCCTTCATGGACCAAATGCTTGAGAGATTAGCGAGGAACGAATACTATTGTTTCCTTGATGGTTTCTCGGGTTATTTTCAGATCCCATTGATCCACGGGATCAAGAAAGACCACATTCACCGCCCATACGGAACTTTTGCCTACTGGGCGTATGCCTTTTGGCCTATGTAACGCTCCCGGCACATTCCAACGATGTATGATGGCAATTTTCCACGACATGATCGGGGAAACAATGGAGGTGTTTATGGATGACTTCTCGGTCATTGGAGACTCATTTCAAACATGTCTCTCCATTTAGAAAAATGCTAAAGCGGTGTGAAGACACCAATCTTTGTCTAAATTGGGAGAAGAGCCACTTTATGGTCAAAGAAGGCATAGTCCTTGGCCATAAGATTTCCAAAATGGGATTGAGGTTGATAGAGCAAAAGTTGATGTTATTGCCAAATTACCTCATCCTACTACCGTCAAGGGTATTAGGAGTTTTCTAGGTCATGCCGGGTTTTATCGCAGATTCATACAAGATTTTTCTAAAATCGCCTACCTATGACCCATCTTCTGAAAAGATGTTCCTTTTATCTTCTCACCGAGTGCATCAAGCTTTTGAAACATTAAAGAAAAAGCTACGGAGGCACCCATTCTAGTGCCCCGATCGGATTTACCCTTTGAACTCATGTGCGATGCAAGTGATTTTGCTATCGGTGCGGTCTTGGGGCAACGTAAAACCAAGCATTTTCACTTATCCACTACGCGAGTAAGACTATGATCAAGCTCAAACCCATTACACCACTACGTAAAAAGAATTGTTAGGCGTGGTGTATGCGTTTGAAGTTTCGCCATACCTTATCTTGACCAAATGCGTGGTGTATACGGATCACTCGGCTCTCAAATATCTCTTTGCAAAACAAGATGCAAAGCCGAGATTGCTCCGTTGGGTTCTCCTCCGCAAGAATTTGATATCATTATACGTGATAAAAAGGAGCCGAGAACACGGTCACGATCATCTCGTCCGTCTAGAAAACCCTCACCAAGATGTGTTCGAGAAAAAGGAAATAAACGAAACATTTCCTCTCGAAACACTCAATGTTGTTTCTTTTCGTGGAGACTCTTCTACCCCATGGTTTCTTGACTTTGCAAATTACCATGCGGGTAACTTTGTGGTGAAAGGGATGTCGTCCCAACGAAAAGCAAATTCTTTAAAGATGTAAAACATTACTCGGGACGACCCTACTTATTCAAAATTTGCGCGGATCAAGTCATCGAGCGATGTGTGTATGGTCGGGAAGCCAATGACATTCTCAAGGCTTGCCATTCGGACCTCTTGGGGACATCATAGCCCCAACTACACCGCCAAGAAGGTGTTTGATTCCGGATTTTATTGGCCCACGATTTACAAGGATGCCCACGAATTTGTCAAAACACGCGACGCTTGTCAACGTCACGGAATATCTCAAAAGAAATGAAATGCCGCAAAACGCCATTCAAGTGTGTGAGATTTTTGACATCCGGGGCATTGACTTTATGGGCCATTTCCTTCATCTCGAGGAAATAAATACATACTCGTGGCCGTTGACTATTTGTCAAAATGGGTTGAAGCGAAAGCTTTGCCTACCAATGATGCCCGAGTTGTTGTGAAATTCTTAAAATCTCTTTTGCTAGGTTTGGAACTCCACGAGCTATAATCGATGATCGTGGTACGCATTTCTGCAATGACCGGTTTGATAGAGTCATGCAAAAGTATGGTGTAACTCACCGCCTCTCTCTGCGTACCACCCCAAACAAGTGGGCAAGTGGAAGTTTCCAACCGAGGATTAAAAGAATTCGGAAAGGACGATGGCGAAAACCGTGCCTCTTGGTCGGATAAGCTAGATGACGACTGGGCCTTCCGTGCAACTTATAAAACACCCATCGGTGTACTCCATACAAGCTAGTGTACGGAAAGGCGTGTCATCTGCCGATTGAGCTTGAGCACAAAGCATCTTGGGCTTTGAAACATGCCAACCGATATTCAGACACCGGTGATCACCGGAAAGTTCAAATGAATGAATTAAATGAACTCCGTGATCAAGCATACGAGAACTCTTTGATCTACAAAGAAAAGACAAAGAAGATTCATGACTCCAAAATCAAGAACCGCGTTTTCAACGTCGGTGATCGAGTCCTTCTTTTCAACTCAAGATTGAAGATTTTCTCGGAAAACTAAAATTCATTGGTGCGGACCATTCACCATCACTAAAGTATTTCCTTATGGAACCATTGAGTTATCTCAACCCGATGGTCCAAATTTTAAAGTGAATGGTCATCGATTGAAGCACTATTTTGGAGAGGACATTCCTCCCGTGGTTGTCCGGATCTACAAACTTTCCCCATGAACCAATGAATGCGGGATCGAGTCAAGCTAGCGACTCGGGAATCAAAAACAATAGCACACTATATGGGTTTTCACCGTATTTAACTTCTTTCTACTTTCTACCACCCTAGTGTGGGAGAGTTCCCCATTGTTGTATATAAAGTTTCAAAAAAAAAAAAAATCAAATAATGGCCGCAGATTTCCTTTTCGTTCTATGTTTCGGCATAACATGGGTACTTTGAATATTGAGGGCAATATTCATTTCTAGTGTGGGGAAATTCTCACGAATTTTATCATGTAATTATACCACCCAATTCCCCATTTTGGCCAAAATTTTTTTTGGAATAAGTGTTTTACACTTACTCGACTTATGGTTATCGATCCGCCATGTCTAATAAACAAAAGGATTGGCTAATCCGAGAGCAAACGGCTCTTGGTAAAGATATCTCAAATCCGTTGACGGCTTGCAATTTGCCCAAAATTGTATGGTGTTCACTTCACCATATCTTTAATTAGTGAAGAGTTGGCTAGCCCGCAAGTTTATGGCTTGTGGTAAAGGCGGTTGGAAAACCATAATTGGTAATCACCACCAAAGATATTTTATCTAAGAGTTGGCTAGTCCGAAGCAAGCGGCTTCGGTAAAGACAAATCAAATCCGTTGAAAGTGGTGATTTGCTCAAAATCATTTGGTTATCATTGTACCAAGGTTCTTACTTGAATCGAAACAATTGGCTACTCCGAAGTAATGGCTTTTGGTAAAGAGACTTAAATCCATTAAGTTTTCTCAAAAGATTGCTAGGGACTAGCAATATTTTAGTGTGGGGATTGATGAGTGTCTAAATACTCATCATTTTGTTCCTTCTACACTACAAAAACAAAAAAAACACTTTGAAAAGTCTCAAAAGATGTAAAAAATATTTAGACAGTATTTTATGCAATAATTGTCAAAATCTAGTCCCTAGTTATTCAAAACATGATAATTTTTCATAAAAGGCCCTCAGGGATTTTCAAGTTGTCAAAATTAGCCTTATAAAGTCAGTTTTGTAAAATGACAACTTTAGTCCCTGAAGTTTCAAAGATTGACAGAATTTACCCCTGGACATTTTAAATTGGAAAATTAACATTTTTAGTCCTTTGGTAATTCTAACTTGTCAAAATTGGTCCTTGTAATACTTTTGGAAAATTACAGTTTCGGTCCCTTGGTTATTGGTGAATTACATATATGGTCCTTGTTACTAATACTAAATCCAAACCGGACCCCAAATACAGCTGGCCCAACATACAACCCAAGCCCAACCCATGTAATTTGAACCATGACCCTTGAACCCCCTTGACCCTTGAACCCCTTGTGTTACTAATACACCCCGGTCAAATAAGTCAAACTCACGGGTTTCCCTCTTCCTCATCATCACCTACGCCTGCAAACACCAACACACTCCATCATCACACCCACCTTATTCCTACCCTCCAAACACCCCAAGCCAAATGCATTAAATGCTCCTTCCCCTGTTACAAGTCACCTGTCCCAACTGGCAAAAATAGTTTTCCCGCCAAAATGCCATCAACGGCTTAAATCCACTCCAGTGATCCAATGGTTCTGAAAGAAGGTGGGAAATGCTCAGAAGACACGTGGGATCAATCTTGTTGAATAAATAGAGGGAGAAAAGGAGAGCAAAGGGCAGTAGTTAATTTTGAGAATTTCTTGTAAAATCGTTTTTATTATCAATGTCTTAGTTTAAGTCTTAAATTGTAATTTTCAGTTTCTATGTACTAAATTTGAGTTACTTAATCGTTTGTAATCGAATTCAAGTTCTAATTAAAAGTTTATTCAAGTTTCTTGTTTTTAAGTTTTCTTTTATTTATGCAATTTTAAATGTACTAAAAGCCAAGCTTCAATAAGCTTCATTATACCTCAAATAAGCTTACTAAAGCTACCCATAGCTTTTAGTAAGCTTATAATTCAGTTTTAAGCTAATTCTCATATTGGTCAACAAAAGTCAACTGAAAAGTTCAATATGGACTTGGTTATGGAATTTGGTTGATGCAGTGCTGATTTGGGTTGGATTTGAGTAGTTTAGTGTAGATTGGGTATTGTATGAGCTCCTCTATAAGCTGGATCAAAAGTGAGTTCAATTTCACTCCATTTACTTAAAACTGTTGAGCTGAATTTGTTGTTCCATTATTGCTGTAGCTATTTGTGCATTAGTAGATCATTGTTAGTTGTTAATTGAGTATTAGAACTTAGTTAGATTATTGCTTTGATCTATAGTTAGGTTTTATATAGGTTATGTAGTATAAACTGTTTATTAAGTAATGTTTGGATAAGATATTCATTTGAGTTTGAGGATAGATTATTGGATAAGATCAGTAGCTTAAGCTTTAATTAGGTGAATTGGACTCAAATCAGTCAACTAATTGCACTCTATTTCACTTAAAGTCAAAATTCATCCTAATCTGCTCTCATTTTCAGTTAAGTAGAAATCAGTTGGTAAAATCTTGCATATAGGTATAGAATTTAGTAACATAGATTGCATTAGTGTCATTTTATCACAAAATATCATAATCACTCAGAAAATTTGATTCAAATCTCATTTTAGTCAAAATTCTCAAAACTGTAAAAGTCAAAAGGTTGTTCAAATGGTTATTGAGCTGGACTTTGTGGATTTTTAATTTACTCATTTCTGGTCTATAGTGGTTGAAATTTTGGATTTATAAACTTCAGTTGGTTGAGTTTGTAAACACTATTTTTGCTGAATTTTTAGATATTTCTAAAAGCACTTAACCAGCTTGTTTTCTAGGTTTATAATGCCACATGCACACTCTCAAGTCATCCTTGAGTGTGCAGGAACTTTGCAGTTAGCATAACTTGTTCATGTTAGTTAGTAATTGGCTCAAACTTGGTTTAATGGTTCTCTAGTTGGTATTCTTAAGTTTCCAAGTCTTGGTTTCTACTTTAGCTTATTAGTAAAGCTTGTGCATAAGCCCAAAGTGTTTAGTCGGGACTGTTTGAATCTTGTGCTTAATTCACCTCAAATCTCAGTAGCTGGTTAATCTTAGGTGTAGAGTAGTTGCTTTAAGTTGATTTTAGGTAGTTTTAGTATATCATAGGTTCTGGAATCCTTTGGTAATCTGTTTTGGCTATTTGCTCATCTTAGAAAGCTTATTAAATAAGCAGTTGATTTGCATCTCTCATTTCCAGCATTCTATAATAGTTGTTTTCATTTTTCTTAGCTTTTTAATTTTATTTTAGATTTTTCCTGAATTTTTCATAATTTTTATTAACTGTTTGCTATTTTTCTCAATTAAATCTAGTTTTTAACACTTTTTAATTAGCTTTTATTACAATTAAATCAGAAAATCTTCAAAAAATAATTTTTCAATTTTCATAGATTAAGATAAATACAAAAAGCAAAAAATAATTTTTCCAGATTTTTCTTAGTTAAATTTATAATTTTTAGCCATTTAATTAGTATTAAACAGTTTTTAATTCATAGAAAATAGAAAAATAATCAGAAAAATACAAAATTAGTTTTGAAAATTCTCTTTAGTTATTTTAGATTTTTGAAAAATAGTTTCACAATTTTCCTCTTTAATTTCATAATTTTTAGTATTTTAATTTAGTTTTAAAGTTTAAAATTAGTTTTAAATTCAAATTTATAAAGGAAAAATCAAGAAAATCCAACTTTAAAAATAGTGATAGCGTTTATTTAATATAATTTAGTTTTTTAATTTTCTTTAATTTGCATTTAAGCCCCTGTAATTTACAAACTTTTTCTTTAGGTATAATTATTCATAATCCACAAACCTTTTCCGTTCAATATCACCCGATCACTATACGTTTGGTTATTCAACAAGACAAACGCTGGGACTTAACGACCGGGAAACACTAAACTCTCCGGACTTAATTGCATTGCGTTCTCAAGTCATCGACTTTTATTACGGTTGACCATTCACAGTGGTTGACTTGTGTAATAAAACTGACCGTTTGGGAGCCGATCAATGTTGCAGCAACTTTTCTTTGTTTTCCTACAAAAATGGTTAAAACACAAAACTCAACAGAAATGTAAATAAAACAAATGAAAAGGATAATTCGGGTTGTCTCCCGAAAGAGCACTTTTCTTTATTTATGAGTCTTTAAGTTAGACTCAAAGCCATGGGGCTTTATGGTGGCCTTTGGACTTGGCCAACTTCCTCCATATCCTTCATCAAATTATGTCTGACCCAAGAAACATGTGTAGCAGTGCGAAGATATTCATTATTCTCGATCTTCCGAATTTTGCAAAACTTTTTGTCCGGCCCCAAGTGGTACCTAGTAAATTCATACTTTTCAGCTACAATCGATGGCGGCATCTTATACGAAATGCCAAAAAGTTTGCACCTTCTTTGCTCATATTCTTCATTGTCGGGGTCAGTGAATCAATCTTCACCTTGTAGTTCAAGGTAATCCAAAGTCCCTTCTATATCATCATCATCGGACTTATGTCATTTGGAATCTCTTCGCTCGGGTCTTCTTTACTCATGCATCCTTTCCAGATCTTTTCCTTAGTTAACGCATCTACCTTCCCATATTTGATTTCGACCAAACTGTTGAATCCCAAATTGTCTAGCCAAGGTAACTCAGTTCTTTCCGCATCATTGGTTGAGTTCCAAAAGAATTCATCATTCCCAACTCTCTCTATGCTGCTTCCCCCATTACATTTATCATCATAAGGGTTGCAAGATGCCCAAAAAATTTCGCCAGGTGTTTTGATTTTCTCACACCAACGGCTTCGAGCTACATCATCATCTGTGTTACTTGAAGGATTCTCCGTGCAGTAGATATCATTATCTATGGACTTTCTCTATAGACAATGCTCCTCATAACCAATCTTGAGCCTTTTTAGCATCCCCGAATTGTACCGCATACCAATCATCGAAGGATAAATCTCTGAACTAAACATCATGTCTTTCGGGCTCATGAGGGCATGTCCATTCCTCGTCTTTCATGTTACCCACCCCGTTGCAATACTCGCGGAAAGGATTGCATGTAGGCCACGCTCGTGTGAACTTGTCATCAGCGATAATTATCGGGGTGCAACAGTGCCTAATAGGTGGTTCCTCCTCTTCTTCAAATGAGAGCTTTGCCAACCTTTCTTCATCAGTATATGCAGGCCACATGAATTTGTTATCCTTGACCCTATCCTTATCGATTCCTCCATCGTAAATTTTGTTCCGAGGGTCGCATGAAGCCCATAGATCATACCATTCACCATTAGCTACTGGTATTTTCTTGCATCAGTGATACTTCTTTTTAGATGGAGATTGAGGGTATAAATTAATATCATTGGATAATCCGTTAATAACCTGCGTCCCTGATTCATCTAACTCGCGAAATTTGTCGGACCACGTATCCCAATTACGCCGTAACTCTGATGTTTGGTTACGGCGTAACTCACTCCTGTCATCAGCATCAGTATCATTCTTCTTCATAATTCCACGATCGTTTTCTAAACCATGCTTACGCCGTAACTCGTCAGAAGTGTTGCGGTAAATCGAACACTGTCATGAAATTTTCGGTAGAATCGAATTTTTGGTGGAAGAATTGACTTGTAACTTTGCATCTTCATCAAAAAAGATGACCTTGCATTCCATCATAGGTTTTACCCCTTCCGGTTTAGTGTTATTTTTCCTTACCTTCTCACTAAGCTTCTCCACCATTGTTTCTAGGTTTTTTATGGTTGTGTCGTAATTGGAGAGGCTTCTATTAGTGTTTTCCTGAAATTCTTTGAGCCATTCATCTTGTTCCTTTTGTCTTTGGGTTGAGGTTTCCAGAAATTTGTTGATGGTCTCTTCAATGTTGGGCCTTTTTTCTCCATAAGGCCCGCGTTTGTAATTTCCAGAAGGTCCTCCACGATAGCCATTACTATTTCGATTTTCCTCATAAAACGGACGATTTTCACCATATTTAATTTCTTCAATCTTGCTATCTTTGTCAAAGAAGGGACAATTTTTGGTGAGATGTCCTCCTCCACAGCTTTCGCAACCTATTTAGATGGCATGAACAGTTTTTCTGATCTTGAGCATATCCCGACCAAGATTTTCTAACTTGTTAGTGATGGCGGAAATTCCATCAAGACTTCCGCCAAGGTTTCTTTTGCTACCTCCATCGTGCCATTTTGGGAATGATCAACCATTTTTGGATGGCTTCAATTGCGAGTAGGAGTCATGCTCGAATTGGTCCTTAGTAGTCCAAAGATCATCTTGTAGTCACGTTGATTCCTTTGTAAAAATATTGACCTTTTCGGTCCGTTCGTGTCATGAGTTGGACATTTGTAGAGGAGATCATTGTATCTTTCCCAGGTTTGATACAATGTTTCATCGTCATCTTGCTTGAAATTATAGATCTCCATGAGCTGATTAGATATCTTTGATAGAGGACAATATCTTTGGATGAAGTGTTTTTTTAGTAGAGCCCATGTATCATCTGCCCCGGCAAGCAATCTTTCAATCCACCTTATTGCTCCCACGGTAAGAGTCATGGGGAACACCGATAGCATAACAGCGTCATGAGAAACACCCAAAATGTTAAAAAGGCTTGCAATGTACAAGACATTTTCAACGTGCTCATACGCATCTTCGTCCCTGTTTCCTGAAAAAGGGTTTGCGCGAAGCTCCCTCATAAACCGATCTTTAATCTCTTGTCAACACCAAATATTCCTCAAGAGTGAGGTCATCAATGTTAACAACTTCCATGGTACACGAAACTAGAAAAGAAATCTTGAGAAGTAGAAAATTTTAAATAAAACATAAATGAAAGGCTTGATGAAAATCCTAATATAACTCTCCGACAATGTGCCAAAAACTTGATGCAGTTTTCTTGACTGTGTTTTAATATATTTATTGTCTCATTATACCTATGGTCACCCTAATGCACTAACAGCAAAAATCCGGTCGTGTGTAGTGTAGTATTTCGTAAAACCGAGGTCGTCCCAAGAGCTATGTGTGCGGATTTTAACTAAGTCTAGGTGTCACAGATTTTAATTGGTTTTGAGGTTGAAATAATTAATTAATAACTAAAGACAAGAAAAATAAGAAAAGCAAGTCAAGGCAAGGGTTGTGATCAATAGAGGATAAGTATGCTAACCTAGTTATTCACCCTATCAAGTTAAATTCACGTTTAATTACTTCCAATTGCTTCATGTTGGGGTAAAAGTCGCTAGGACAACATTTGGTCAGTTCGTCCTAACCTATCAGCAAAGGTTTCCACCGGTGATCATCAGGTGACCCCGTCGAAAGTCCAGTTGTTTTTAGTCCCCTAAGCCAAGTCATTAAGTTCCGCTACATGCAACATTCATAACAATGAGTGCCCGGGTGATAGCATCTTAAACACTCATCCCTAACTTCTTAAGTTCATCCAAACGATAGGTGATCAGTTGGTCAAATCGCACAAGCGCAGAAAGGTCGTCAGTTGGTCAATTCTTACCCTTCCCACTCAGTCTACCTACTTAGGGTGAGTTGGTCATATCTCCTAAGTAACTAGCCACTATCGCCATTCAAAACTACCGAAACAAGGGTAGCTACCAACAAACTATGCATGCACACTAGAAACAATTATACGGAAACAATGTAAACATAAATAAAACAATCAAGGAATCATAACTAGGCTAGCACCAGAGGTGCTTAGCCGCTCATAATAACTAAAATAATCAATTCAATATTTAACATATAGAAATACATGAATTGAAAGTAAAGAAATGATAAATTGCTAATGCTTATCATAGGGGAGTGATTTCTCCCTTGGAGATAGCTCCGTATGCTCCTCAAGATCTGCCTTCAACCTTCTAGCCACGTTCTCTGAATTGATGTGTGAAGTGAATGAATAGAAATGCTGGAATTTGGGTGGTATTTATAGGCAAGATCTGGTTACGGTGTAACTTAAGTTAAGAGTTATGCCGTAACATCCATTTCTTCGTATTTTGCTCTGGAAAAGTTGGTTACGGCATAACATCTGGAAAGAGTTACGCCGTATCTTCAATAAATCGTGGTTACGCCGTAATTGTGGAATGAGTTACGGCGTAGCTTGCAGCGGCGCGGAACATCATTTGACCTAATTAGTTACTTCGTAATCCTTGAAGGGAGTTACGCCATAATCTTCAGTTTAGTTGGTTTTTTTAGCCACGCTTTTGTTACGGCGTAATGTGACAGGAGAGTTACGCCGTAACATCTTCAAAATGGGCATGTTATCATATATCTTTACAAAACTCTCCAAAGCCGTGTCTCCTTAGCTCCAATGCTCGTAATTTACCTGAAAATGGTATATAAAGGAAAACCAGTGTAAATCTATATAAATGATATAAAATACGAGCATTATCGGGGGAAATTGACACTTAATATTCAGGATTATTTGATGTTATCAACCTTCTCAAGATAATGAGACTGTGAGATAGATTTTTTTTTACTTTCATGTTTAATCCTTATACCAAGGATAACATCAACCTCCCCTATATCCTTCATGGAGAACCTTGATGACCAAAACTCCTTTGTCAAGTTAACTCGATTTTGGTCGATGCAAAGATCAAGATGTCATAAACATATAGACAAATGATGACTCCTTTGCATTCATCAAATTTGCTATACACATTTGTCGACTTGGTTAAGAACATAACCACTAGACAAAACCACTTCATCAAATTTTTGATGCCATTGTTAGTTGCTGCTTTAGTCCATACAGGACTTAATCAGTTTACACCTTGTTTTCATTGCCAGGCAAGATGAAGCCCTAAGGTTGGATCATATAAACCTCCTCATCTAATTCACCATTCAAGAAAGCTGTTTTCACATCCATCTGATGAATAATCAGATTGTGAATTAATGCCAAAGCAATCAGAAGTCTTATGGTACTGATACAAGCCACAGGGGCATAGTTATGAAAATAGTATATTCCTAAATTTTGTTTAAAGCCTTGAATGATTAGTCTAGCCTTGAAATTTTCAATAGTTCCATCTAACTTCATTTTCCTTTTGAAAATCCATTTGCAACCCAGAGGTTTGCAACCAGGTGGTAGATCAACCAACACTCAAGTGTTGTTGCCTATGATTGAATCCATCTCATCATTAATTGCTTCTTTCCAGAAAGCAACATCCCGGGACTTCATTGCTTCTTGAAATGTTTTGGGATCATCCTCAACAATGAAGCAATAGGATTATTGGTCATAGACCTTACCCCTTGTTCCTTCAATTAAGTATAATTGAAACTTAGGTCCAAATGACTTTGGATTCCTTGCCCTTTTGCTCTTCTCGAGCATAGGTTCGAGTTGTTGAATCACAACCTCATCGAGGACCGATGACTCTTCATCGTGGACCTCGATACACCAAAGTCATGAGTTCTATTAGGAATCTTGACTTGGTCTAGGGACCGATGAGAATTTATTCTCATCAAAGATTGCATCCCTTGATTCAATTATAGAGTTAATTGAAATAGATTCATTAGGTTCAATAACATAGAACCAAAAAGCCTTGGAATGCTCAGCATATCCAACAAAGATGCATTCAATGCCTCTTTCACCTAAATTTTTCATCTTTGGATCAGGGAGTCTTACAACAGCCCTACAACCCCAAACCCTAGGATAGTTCTGGTTGGGTTTCATTTTAGTCCAGAGTTCATAAGGGGTAAACATGTTCCTTTCGTTGGGAACCCTATTTAATAAATAGCAAGTTGTTAACATAGCTTCACCCCATAACCCTTGACTCAGTCCTGAATAGGACAACATGGAATTAATCATCTCCTTCAGTACCCTATTTTTTCTTTCATAGATACCATTTTTCTTAGGAGTATAGGGAGCAGTTGTTTCATGGATTATACCAACAAACTGAAAGTACAAAGTATCCATGTACTCACCTCCCCTATCAGTCCTTAATCTTTTGACCAGGGACCCAAGTTGTAATTCAACTTAGTTTTAAACACTTTGAATTTATCTAATGCTTCATCCTTAGTATGTAATAGATAGACATAACAGAACCTAGAAGTATCATCAATAAATGTCACAAAGTACTTCTTATTACCCAAAGAGTGAGTGACATTCAAATCACACAGGTCACTGTGTATTAGCTCCAAGAGCTTAGTTTCTCGATTAACACCCTGAAAAGGTTTCTTAGTTATTTTGGTTCACATGAAAGTTTTACACTTTTCAGTGTCCATGTCAAATGCTGGGATTAACCCATCCTTAGACATATCATGCATCCTTTTATAGTGTACATGGCCAAGTCTAGCATGCCAGAGGGTAGAGTCAGTCAGGTCAGAGGTGGTCATAAAGGCTGAATTATCATTATCATTAACAATGTTCAACCTGAACATTTGATTACACAAATATCCAAAACCAATAAATACACCACTTTTAGATAGAACAAATTTATCATCAATAACTTGTTTAAAACCATGATTATTCAAAACACTACTTGAAACTAAGTTTTTCCTTATATCAAGAACATGAATAACATTAAACAAAGTTACAATCTTTCCAGAACTAAACTTAAGATCTACACAAACACGTCCATGCACTAGGGTTTTGACTCATTTCCCATTTGAAGAATAGAACTATCATTCAGTGACTCATAAGTCTTGAACCAGCTTCTATCTTTGCACACATGAACAGTTGCTCCAGAGTCAACCCACCACGCAACATCATCATCCTGCACATAGTTAGATTCAGATACATATGTAACATAATAAAACTAAAGAGATTTATTAAACATATTCTGACCTTTCAGAGGAACTAAACCATTCCCTGATCCACTAGTGCCTGATCCATTGGTTTTACCACCAATCTTAAAACCTTTGCAATCCCTTTTAATGTGACCAGATTTGCTACCTTTCCAACAAGTAGGTGTTGCCTTCTTGTTAGGGTCTGCCCTTGTGTTATCCTGATGTTTATGTTTACCCCTTGTTGTCATGGTACCTGGTGGAGTTGTTATGCTCCACCATATTGACAACAGATGCACCAGTAGCATTGGTACTCTTTGGCTTGTCATTATCATGCACCCTGAGTGATTCCTCAATGCACAAATGACTGCCCAACTCAATAAGTGTTAACACCTCCTTCTTATGTTTCAAGGTATGCTTGAAATCTTTCCAAGAAAGAGGAAATTTATCAATGACACAATAGACTAAAATAGCCTCATCCATGTGCATCTTGTGTTGTGTAAACCTTCCAAGTATACCAAGAAGTTCATTGTATTGTTCTATAACTGGTCTTGAATCAGTCATTTTGTAATTTGTGAAATTACTTACAAGGAACTTCTTACTTGATGCATCCTCAGCCATATATTTGACATCCAAGGAATCCCATAGTTCTTTGTAAGATTCAATAATCTTACAAATATCAAATAAAGAATCAGACATACCATTGAGGATTAAACCTCTGCAAATGTAATCATCATTCTCCCATTTGCTCCTCTTCCTGATCAGTTCCATAGTAGCATCATCCCCATCATCTGGAATAGGTGTAGTCACAAAATAGACCACACTCATGCTTGAATGAAGAAAGTGCATCTTCTTTTGCGATCTTCGGAAGTCCACCCCTCCAAACTTGTCAAGCTTGGCAAAGTTTGAAGTCATGTATTTCATAGCAGCAACAGCCATTGATTATCACAAAAATAGTTTACTTTGATTGTTGGAGTTTAACATCCTAGAGCAGGGTGAAGATAATCAATAGCAAACCAAATACCAATACAGGTTTTCGGATATCACTTGGAATCATATTATCACTTTCCAAAGTAAACTATTCGACCCTAATGCATGGGTATCATGAATGTCTACTTGGGATAATACCAAATGTATGTTAATGATTTAGGCACAAATCAATAACCCTTTTGCTTACAAGTGTTTATGTTTTTTTTTATGTTTTTCATGCAGATGTAAATCTTATTTATAGGATAGATTTACTCTTTAATAAATGGAATTATGAGAATTAATCGGTCAATTAAACTCCTCATAATTTTCCTCTATCATGGCCATAGTGGTTACAAGACCATGTTGAAATTGTATTAATTACAAGACTGTAACTGCTCAGTAGTACTAACTTATGCCAAGCATTACTAACTTATACACAACATTAATAGCTTATGCATATCAGTAGTAACTTAGCACTGGGATTATTTATATTTCTATTAGCAGTAGTAACTCTGCACAGCAGTAGTAATATTACTACTAGCAGTAGTAACTACTTAACCACTATAAGAGTCAGGGTGTTCAGGGACCTTATGGGTGTACATGCCGTACCACCTGACTCATTATCAGGTGTGAACTAATCCCACAAGTGTACTAAATTTTCCAACATCAACTACAGCAGAAAGAACGGAAATGAAAGCTTGAATATAGACAGGAAGTGGGTTTTAGAGAGGAGGAAAAGAGATGAATGATGTTCATGGTTACATGTCTTGACTTTGTAAAATTTATAAGCCAAAGATTGGCAAGTGCCATTCGAAAGTCAAATTTGCTTACGTGTATATGCATGTATATTAAAGATATATAAGGAGCTTCAAGGAAAAAGTTATTTATTTTTATTAACTAGTTACGGGTTTTAGGCCGTGCTAAGCACGGCCCATATTTCGTGACATTTATCTTTTAAGGTTGTCATATTTGTTGTTTGAAGATGAAGAAAAGTAGATACAACCAATTAGTATATATATATATTCACTGAATTTCTCATGTGTTCATGGCGACGCTTTTCATATCTTATGAAATTTTAGTTTATATCTTGTATGTCTTTGGCCTGTTGATTTGGATGATCTTGGGATGCATTTTCGTGTCTAAATGCAAAAAGGTAAAAGTTAACTCTCATCAACCCTCAGCCCTTGGTCCCTATGATCTTGCGGTGTTTTGCTACTGTTGTGCTCCAAGCAGCTACATACTTGCCCCTGTTATCCCAAGATATATGAAATTTGGATGACTTTGTAGGTAATATGTGTCTATAACTTTCACTTTTGTAGTAAATAAAATACTTTAACATGTTTTATCAACTCACGCGTAAGCATTATATTTATCAACACACAACGAAAATTGCTGCTTACATCTTCAATTATAATCACGATTGAAAGCATTTTCAATCAAAATAGTTAGTGAAAAATCAAATCTCTAGATAGGGGATCATAAAAAACAGTATCATCCATCAACCATGTATGATTACCTAATACTTATTTACCCACCCACCCTCTCCAAATAGTAAAACTTGTCATCTTTTTCTGCAAATAAATCCATCAACATTTATCCCAGAAAACTAAAAAATTCTTAAAAGGACAATACAAAACTGCATTTTACTCCATGAACACAAACAAAGAAGGGAAGGCAAATAATGCAAAATAAATAAATTATGATGAAATATCCATGATCTATTATCAACTTCACGATCTCATTAAAATTTATATTAAGAAGTTCATGTTGTTCTTCATTTTATTTATTTTGAATTAAGTGGTCAATTAGTTCAACCTAAATGCTCCTACTATAAACCTTTTGTATATAACCAAATCATAAAAAAAAAAAAAAAAAATGGGTGAGCAAATCATTCAAATTAACAAAACAACTTCACATCACTAAATAATCTAGTATTTCTTTCTTTCCAAAAAAATAATGCAACAAAACAAAGCCTCTACACTAAAACATTTTTTTTTTTTAAAGAAAAAAGTGAAACAAAGACATAATGATATACTCGAAAAAGGGCTTTCCAAAAAAAAAATGATCATTCACACATATGCTACCAGAAAAATCAACACATTTTAGTAGTCATTGATATAAACACATATTTGAAGCTAATAAAAAAGAAAATGTACAACAGTACAAGCGATATGAAGTATGAACAAACAAAAGTAGATTCCCTAATTCAAAGGTAGTTAAATATGAATATACAAAATCATATGATTATCATTTTATCAATAAGACTTGAACATCATAAATATACCGAATTTATTATTATATTTCCATATGTGCTCTCATACGTGCTCTGTTATTTGGCCTCTTGTTGCTATCCAGCCGTTCATCCTCAATTTGTATTTTGAAAAGGAAAATGTTCTCCACCATTGAGAGCCAATTATAACAATAAAAAAATAAAATATGAAAACAGTGAATTTATTGAAACAAAAGCAAACTACAAAGGAAAATTCAAAGACATATTGCAAGACGTAGAAGATAAGCAGACTTTCGAGAAGAAACCAAAACAAGATATCCCAAGAAAACTACAATGAAGTAAATATAACCTTGCGAAACCTCATTTAGCCATCATTTTCCTCTCTCAATCTCTCTATACGCTCTACGACCTGGGTTTAACATTAACCCAGGTCAGTAACATACATATGCCATTCATATTTTGAAGCAGAAAAAATAAAAGTATAGCAATAAAAGGAAGGGAAAAAAAACTAACCATTTGAAAAGCTCCTTGTGCAATCAACAAAACACTGTAAAAAAATATGCAGTTAGTAAATTAGAAGAAGAAAATGAAGTAAAAGTAAAAAGCAAGAAGAAATGGGAAAGAAGATTTATCAAAAATGATATTGTTGTTGGGATGCAGGATGTTAGATGGGATGGGAGTGGGTGGACAAAGCGTGTGAATTTCCCCAAACCTCAAGAACTATAAGGTTTAATATTGTGAAGAGTCAAACACGTGGCAGTTTTTGGAAGTGTTGTGACTGCTGACGTGTCAACTCCTGAAGGCTTTACAGTAATAACATGCCTCTTGTTTATATAATAGGTACTAGGCAATTTTTTAGGCCGTGCTAAGCACGACCCATGAAAATCAACGTTTATTGTTAAATGATCATTTATGTAGCAGTTAATTGTTAGTTTCCAATTCGACATTGAGTAGCTCATGAGTTAGATCGACACAATGTAGTAGCGTTATATTTATATATAGCTGTTAATATTAGTTTCCAATTTGATATTCGTATAGCATCTTTGATTAAAAAAAGAATTTCTTTATAAGCAATTTCTACACCATGTAGCATCATTGATAGTCAGCATGATTCAAAGAACTTTATTGTTTATAAGTTAATGTGTGTTTATAGAGAATAACATTCTTTGATTCAAAAACTTATCGAAATTGCTTATTTATTTCAAACCTATACGATATATAGTTATATTTATATAGGTTATATATATGTAAAAGCTTGTTTACGCTCATGAACCTACTTTAGCTTGATATCTGAATCTTGGGCTCGAGCTCATTTATTAAACAAGCTTTATGTTAAGCTCGTGCTCGAGCTCGTGAAGGCTTTGCTCTTTCCGAGCCAATCTTGCATAGCTCGGCTTGTTTACACTCGTATTTAAAAACTATATATATATTATATAATATTCATTAAGATGATATACGAAAACATGTGAAAAAATATATTACGACTATCCAACATCCACTTAACTATAACTTGAGTTTGTTGCTCAAAATTGATACCTTCATTTTTGACTTGTAAGTTGAAAATATTCAACAGTCCTATACTCCTATTAATTACCTTTGACAATCCTTCCACAAGCAAAATATATTTTCCCCATAGTCCTATCACCCACCCTTTTCCTAGACTTTCTATTATTCTCTTTCACTTGACACAATAGCCATTCTAAGAGCATTCCCATTCTTAACGCCCTAACGGCGTGAAAGACGAAAATAACGGCGTTAAGCCGTTATTACCCTTGGAAGTGCAGCGTTATAACGGCGTTAGTCCATGGGCGTTACAGGGCTAACGCCCGTTATTTGCTTCTTTTTTTTTTTTCCTTTTTTTTTTCATTAATGCCCCTAAATGAGGGGTTGTTTTTGTAAATTGTTGGGAATGTTATTGATGTTATTGGGATGTTATGGATGAGAGTGTTTTTTGGGGATGTTAATGTTAAATGTTAAAGGCGATGTACCGACGCGACGGTGTTATTGGTGTTATAGTGTTATGGATGGGAGTGCTCTAACAAGTATGCCCTACATCGCTACACACTCCTACTTTTCACTCTAGTTCTCTACCAAAAGCAGTACCACAAGACAAGGACACCACACCTCAATCATATCTCTTGCCATTTACCCACTAATATTCAGTACACTTTTAAACATCTTACTATTATTATTGTAATGCATAAAAAAGTTAAGATGCATTGTTTCTTACCCAATCCGTCAAAGCAACCATACCGCTCATGCTCCTATTACTTACCATAAGATCTTCTACCACACCATCAAAGCACATGCTCCTATTAATTATATCACACATCAACAACCACATCATCCCAAACTTATGTCTATTTCTATTTGAACCAAAAATGACATCCCATTCTTTAATTAACCATTAATATTCATTTCATTTTTCTTTTTATTATTATTATTATTTTTTTTTGGTAAAAGGTTTCAATACCTGATGAAATAACCATTAAAAGTATATCATATCATTTGTAAACATTAGAAATGACTCTAATAATAAGGATGACACTTTGTGCATACTTAAACATTTAACAATAATACTTAAAAAGTATATTTAATTTAACAATCATTCACTAAAAATCTAGAATTCACATTACGTTCATAACCCATGTAACTTAAAAACAACATGTAATACAAATAATGATAATCTTAGTAGCTCAACATTATAAATGTAGAGAAATTCTCATTATCATAAGTTGTAGCATAACAAAACATCATACAAATTAGTTAATAAGCTAGGTTCCAACCTATAGGCTATACGCCAACTTTGCAAATTTAAGTGAGAACAAAAATATATTTGACCCCGAGTTTAAATCATATATACATGCATATGCATATTATCTACATACCTACTCACTCATAGTCATAAGTACCATCCTTCATGTTCTTCTGCCTTTTGTGCTTTACGACGGGTCGATGGCCATAACCACGAAGCACTGCACCAGCTTATAATACTTACTGATCATGCCACCATGTTTTGAATATATGGAGTAATAAGCTGTTAATTCTTTCATAGCTCCTGAAGTGTTAATATAGAATGTGATTATGAAATAAATTAAAACTTGAATACCACATATAACCTAATACTCTAATAAAGAACTATGCCACATATATTGATAGTGGATACATCGTTTTTGGCAAACCGGGTACCATGTATAATCTTTGATTTCTTCATTATCTAGCCTCCATACCATAGCTCTACCAAGCTGGTAACCCCAACTTCCGACGCTTGAAAATAAAAATACAAAAGGTAAACTTATTGAAAAATCATAAGCATATAAGCACATCACAAAACCAGATTGTTTGTCAATCTTTTATGAAAAAAAATGAAAATGAAAATAACAACCACTCGACACTCGTTATGCATGAAAGAAAATGAATGCAAACTGAATTTACTTACAAGTTCAAGCTTTGAAAGCAATTTGAAGGTGCCTGGAAAGATTGGATGCACTTGATGGTTAGAGAGAGAAACAAATTGATCGAAGAAATAAGGTGTTTGAAAACAATGGTTGAGTAAAAAACGGGTTATAAGAAAAGAATTAAAGACATGGTGTAACAGTGTCATACTGTTTATTCCTACATGGCAAGCTTTGAGTGCTCCATAATAGCTGATGTGTCATCTCCCAAAGCCTTTGTAGTAGCTGATGTGTCATCTCCCAAGGCCTTCACAGCAAAAAAGGATCTCTCATTTATATAATAGGTAGAGATATTGCAAATATGTTTCAAAGAAAGAGGTATACGTATTTGTTACAAATAGTTTAAGATTTTATCTCTCTTGGTAAGATTTATGTTTGTTGGAAATATCCATGAATGTTTTGGTCAAAAGATGTACATGTTTTGCAAAAGAAAAGGTAAATAGTAGAAAGACTTATATGTCATTCAAAATCAAGAAATGACACATCTACATATAAGCATGCGTGACTTTCTTTTTAACTTATGTTTGGCTGCATGTCAGCTGTTTAAATGTACAATGATAACATCAAATATTCCTGAATATTAAGTGTCAATTTTCTCTGATTATGCTCGTATTTTATATCGTTTATATGGATTTACACTTGTTTTCCTTTATATTTCACTTTCAGGTAAATTACGAGCATTGGAGCTAATGAGACGCGGATTTGGAGATTTTCTTAGAGATTTATGATAGTATGCCTACTGTGAAGAAGCTACGGCGTAACTCCATCTCTCACATTACGCCGTAGCTAGCGCGTTGACTCAGAAGACCAACTCAACATCAATTACGGCATAATTCCTAACTAAGGATTACGCCGTAACCAACTAGGTCAAGGAATGTTTCATTCCGCCATCAGATACGCTGTAACTCCTTACAATGATTACGACGTAGTTATACCAAATGTCACCTGTATTGAAGATATGGTGTAACCTTTCCCATGTGTTACGCCATAACCAGCTTATCGAGGGCATAATTGTGGAATTTTTGAGGTTACGGCGTAACTCTCAACTAAAGTTACGCCTTAACTAGATTGTGTCTATAAATACCAGCCCTAATTTCTGCATTTTATATCATTCACTTTACACCAAAAAGCAGAGAACGTCAAGAGGGGTTCAAAGGCATATCTTGAAGAGCATACGGAGGCATCTCCAAGGGAGAAATCACTCCCTAACGATAAGAATTAGCGATTATTTTATCTTTTACTTTCGATTCATGTATTTCATTATGTCAAAAATTGAATATTTGGTTTCGTTTAATATGATTGGCTAAGCACCTTTGGTGCTAGCATAGGCATGATTCCTTAACTGATTTGTTTACGTTTTCATGCTTCCGTATGATTGTTTCTAGTTTATGCATGCATAGTTCGTTGGTAGCTACCATAGCTTCGGTAGTTTTGAATGGCAGTAGTATCTAGTTGCTTAGGAGAATTGACCAACTGACCCTAAGTAGTTAGGTTGAGTTGGGGAGGGTAAGAATTGACCAACTGACGACCCTTCCTTGCTTGTTCGAAATGACCAAATGATCACATGTCGTTTGGATGAACTTAAGAAGTTAGGGATGAGTGTCTAAGATGCTAGCACACAGGCACTCATTATTACGAATCTTGCATGTAGAGGTACTTAATGACTTAGCTTAGGGGACTAAAAACAACTGGACTTTCAAGGGTAGTAGCTTGATCTCCGGTGGAAGCCTTTGCTGATAGGTTAGGACGACCTGACCAAATGTTTTTCTAGCGACTTAAATCCCCCACTTGAATCAATTGGAAATAGTAAAGCGTGAACATAACATGATAGGATGAGTAACTAGGTTAGCACACTTTACCCCTATTGATCACATCCACTATTTTGTTTGTTTGCCATTATTTCTTGTTTTTCTAGTTAATTAATCATTTTAATATTAAAACAATTAAAACCAGTGACACCTAGACTTAATTAGAATCCGCTCACATAGCTCTTTGGACGACCTCGGTTTTACCGATTACAACACTACACACGACCGGGTACACTGCCCGTGAGTGCATAAGGTGAACCATAGGTAAACAAGACACTATAAATATGAAAACCTGATCAGAAATCCTGCATCAAGTTTTTGGCGCCGTTGCCGGAGTTATATTAGGGTTTTTGTTAAGTCTTTTATTTTTTGTTTTATTTTGAATTCTTGTTTTCTCACGATTTCTTTTAAGTTTCAGGTATCATGGAGGTTGTGAACATTGATGATCTCAATCTTGAGGAATATTTGGCATTGACTAGGGATGAACAAGGGTCGAGGGTCATTAGGTTGGCTATTGGAGCTAATGTCCTTTTCGAGATCAAATAATAGTTTATGAGGGAGCTACGTTCTAACCCTTTCTCGGGAAACAGAGACGAAGATGCTTATGAACACGTTGAAAATGTCTTGTACATCGCAAGCCTTTTCAACATACCTGGTGTTTCTCATGATTTGGTTATGCACCGAGTTTTCCCCATGACACTTACTGGGGCAGCAAGACGATGGATCAAGAGATTGCCAGCCGGGGCAGTCGATACATGGGCTCTCCAAAAGAGGCATTTCATTCAAAGATATTATCCTCCTTCGAAGATATCTAATCCACTCATGGAGATCCATAATTTTAAGCAAGAAGGTGATGAAACATTGTATCAAGCTTGGGATAGGTACAATGATCTTCTTTACTAGTGTCCCACTCATGACCTAAACAGCCAGCAAAAGGTCAAAATTTTCTACAAAGGGATCAACGTAGCCACAAGACAAATGCTGGACTACTAGAGACCAATTCCAAGCATGACTCCTACCCTCACCATTGAAGCCATTCAAAAAATGGCTGATCATTCTCAAAAATGGCATGATGGAGGAAGCCAAAGAAGCCTTGGTGAAAATCTTGAAAGTATTGATGCAATTACTAGCAAGCTTGAAAATCTTGGTCGAGACATGCTCAAGCTCAAGGAATGTGTTCATGTTATCCAAGTAGGATGTGAAAGTTGTGGAGGGGGACATCTCACAAAAAATTGTCCTCTCATTAACGAAGATAGCAAGGTTGAAGAAGTGAAATATGGAGGAAATCGACCATTTCAAAGGGCAAATGGAATCGGGAATGGTTATCGTGGAGGACCTCCCACATATTATAGCCGTGGGACTTTCTAGGAAAGAAGAACTAATTTGGAGGACACGATTAGCAAATACCTCGAAGACTCCACTAAGAGACAAAAGGAGCAAGAAGAATGGCTAAAGAACTTTCAAGAAAATACAAACAAAGGCCTTTTTAGTCATGAAGAATCGCTAAAAAAACTTGGAAACCATGATTGGCAAGCTTAGCGATTAGGTATAGAGAAGGAATGAAGAACAAAAGAGCAAACCAGTAGCATGCAAAGCCGTATTTTCTGTAAAAGGCAAATCCGACGATAGCTCTAGCATGGTGAAGGAAAATGATGCTAAAGTGCTGACAGAAGCCAGTTACGCCATAACCCCAAATCCAAATTACGGCGTAACTAGGATACGTGGTCTAACAGGTTTCTCGAATTGGATGAATCAAGAACACATGTCATTAATGGGTGGTCCAGTGATATAAACCTATGCCCAAAATCCCCATCCAAGAGGAAGAATCACTGGTGCAAAGCGATACTAGTGGATAATGATGGATGGTATGATATTTGGGCCTCTGATGCATTCGCACGAGGTTTTAAAATTGCATGCAAGAATTACTGGTTAACTAAGAACACATTTGGGCAAGTATACCCTAGTCAAGTTGTAGTATTGTAGTTGGTAAGTCAAGGTCGTCCCAAGAGACTTGGTTGCACTTCAAGTGTCGTGTGTTTGTTTAAGCAAGTAACAAGTTGATGGTTATGATTCTCACGGATCAAACCAACAAGAAAAACAATATAAGAACAAGCACATAAAGAACATACATGTTTAGAAAAATGGTCACAAGGATATTAGGATGTTTAGTTTGGAAAATATATTATCAAAAGGTAATCCTTACGAGCTATAGAACCATAATATTAGTTTAGTGTTTTATAAATCAAATACGCATAAGGCTCAATCAAATGGTCATGTCATGAGCCTTATGCCAACAACAACAACAAAGAATCCTTTCGGCCTTTACTTTGATGTTATTAATTTGTGAAGTTCCATTTACTTGAAAGATAATGAGAACACATATTCAAAAGATTCCTTTCGGCCTTAATCTAAATTAAACCATTACTTTTTATGTTTATTAAGTTTCTCATACAATCATCACAAAGTACAAAACCAAAATCATTCATCGACTAATGAATTGGAACTAACCATTGTTAAGAATACTTTCGGCCATTTAACTCAACAGTGATCAACCAAAAAATAAACAAGAACAAATTCCAATTTAACCAAATATGATGTTATCATCATAATCCAAACAAACACTACAAATATCTAAACATATTTTTATCACAAGTTATCATATGAGCCAAACAAGTATCAAGACAACATTCACAAGACAAGAACACATCACAAGAATCACATAATCAACACAAGCAAAGAACCAAACATAAATAATAGAATTCAACATCATAAAAGTAACAAAGATGTACCCAAAGTAAGATTACAACAGGCAAGGGTGAAGGATTGTAGCACTCCTTCAAGCTTCCAATCGACTACAACTTCTAACCAAGCCGGAAAATCATATCCGAATGCCTTCAACAGCCCTTGAGCATTACTTCTGGAAATAGCAGAGGTTTGTGGTCTTTTGGGAGAGATAAATTAGTAAAAATTCGTCTTTAAGGGAGGAGGCTAGAATTACACACCCAAAACTAAGCCAAAATGAGCAACATGTAGGTCAAATTTAGGCGCTACCTACCTACTAACCCAATAAAACAATGACAAATAAATGTGTTTGTTTTCCACAATCGCCATCACTTATTAACTATAACATAGCTAACTATAATTCGATGATCAAAATTTAGTTTAAATTTGGGCGCTACCTACCTACCAACCAAAAAAATGACAACTAAACGTGTTTATTTTGGTATGTAGATTGTCAGTATCCATTTGTTGCCGATTACGTCTACTTGATCCTTGTTACACCTTTTCCATACTTTTGTATATGTTAATGACCATAGGAGAAAAGTTCAATGTAGATCCAACATTCTCTAAAGATTCAATAAACCAATCTCAGCCATCCATTTTTTCATCAAAACAAAACAAATAATAAACTTTCACCATTTTTTTAAAAATTAAATATCTCGCAAACCATTAATCGTTATGTGAAAAGAATAATACTATCACGACAAGAATTAAATCATCTATCTATAAATGGGCACTTCTATATACTTTCGAGGAACTTTTTTTTGGACATTTTTGTAAGTGTAGAAATTTACGTATGAAAAAAATCACATGTGATTTGCTATTTTCAATCACATGTGATTTGTGAAATCATACATGATTCCTAACTTACAATTCACATATGATTTTTAAAGACTCAAATTTTAATACCAAAATAAAACTCGAAAAAAAAAGGTTCGTCAAAAGTATATCGAAGTACCCATCTACTGAAAGATAAAAAAAATTTGTCGCAATGGTGTATTTTTAGTCGCTTAACGATTTACCGTTTGCAAGATATTTCATTTTAAAAAAAGGTGAAAATGATTTCTTTATTAATTTTATTGAAAAATGAATGGCTAGAATTGTTTCATTCGATCTATGAAAATATGAGATATTCTAAATAACTTTTGAGAAAAGATGAAACATATTCACTTAAAATGAATTATTTTGTGCATAATCCATTTAATGCATTACACATGACATGCAAATTTTCTTTCTCGTAACTTTGATTTTGTCATGTATCACATTCTTCTCACATGTTTAGACATGTCGGTCATATTGAATTCTAGCAAGAATCTGCATAAATGGCTTGTGTATAATATCTAGCAGCTTTTTTGGCATTTTGCGCTTGTTGTGTAAAATACGAGTAGCACGTAAGAGTATATATATATATATATATATATATATATATATATATATATATATATATATATATATATATATATATATATATATATATATATTACATACGTATTGGACTTGGGCAGATAAAGATGATAATTTTTGTAGTTTTTGTTAAAGTGACACTTAATAATGCCAGTATATTCCTAATTGGTGTTATCTGATTAGGGAGGGTATAATCATAATGTTAAAAAGTATATGCAATGAAAGGTGAAATTTTTAAAAGTTGCAAAATGGTTTATATAGAGCTACGATTATATTGTAGGAAGAGCTTTCAGATGATAGAAAAGGTTCAAGTTTATAAGTATTTCTATTGCCCTTAAACATATGTAACTACTAAAATTCTCTTTAGTATCCTTGTTTATTTATAAAACTCTACAACTACTACAGGAAAAAGTGACTCTAGTGACCGGAAATTTTGCACCTCAAACAATACCAATCTCGTCACTAAACATGATTAGTGACAAAATTTAGATGGTCACTTGTAGTCACTATTGGTCCGTCACTAATTATAATTAGAGATCAAACACAATTTCATCACTAAATAATGACCAACCTACCGTCAACTTAATTTAACATAAAAGGATGACAACTAAACGTGTTTGTTTTGGAATGTATAGTTAATCATAACTAAACAAAACATGGTTGTTTTCCGCAATTTCCATCACTTATTAACTATAACAAAGCTAAATATAACTCGATGAGCAACATTAGGTCAAATTTGGGCACTACCTACCTACTAGCCCAATAAAACAATGACAAATAAATGTGTTTGTTTTCCACAATCGCCATCACTTATTAACTATAACAAAGCTAACTATAATTTAATGATCAACATTTTGGTTAAATTTGGGCGCTACCTACCTACCAACCAAAGAAACAATGACAACTAAACATGTATATTTTGGTATGTATAATCAATCATAAAACTAAATTAAACCGACAAGAAACAAAACAATCGACCAACATACGTTTTCGCAATCACCATCACAAGTCCAATCACAATCACAATCACAAGCTACTGAATCAGTTATTAACAATATAACAAGAGTAATGATATCATACCGAATTATTGTATCGAACGGGTTGATTGAATGCTTTATAAACCAACCATAACTGTAGCGAACGTGTTCCGACTGTTGTAGATAGCGGTGATCACGGTATACTTATTTATTGTGAAAGCTAAAAGAGGATGACATGATTATATTTTATTTTTGTGAAATCTAAAAGAGGGATGAATAAAAAATATTTGATGTGATGGGTGACATAATACGTGAAACTTTTAGAATTTGATGTGACTGAAATCGAGTGTTCCTTCTTTTATGTGGGATAATTGTATGTTGGGATTAAAGTTTTAAAATATTATTTTTGGCACTTGTCTTTTTCCCCCCTCCATTTTGTTAGGCTTTTAAGCCAAGTGAGGTAAGTGTAAACCTTTTTTTTAGCCCTTAGTGTTAAACGTTTTTGTAGCTCTTTAGATTTTAGTTTAAGCTTGTATCTGGCTTATAAACTTATTTGTGTTTTGGCTTACATTTTATAAGCCTCAATGTTTTGGCTTATTTTGAGACTTGTGAGTTTATATAAGTTTATTATGATATGATAAACTTATATAAGCTCAAAAATCTTGGTATAAGCCGGAAATTTGAAGCTTATAAAATATATGCCAAAATCAAATAAGCTCATAAGCTCACATAATCATGTTAATCTGTCTTACAAATCAAATATATCCGACATGTAGTTCAGTGAATAATTAGTGACCATTTACCTCGTCAATAATGATTTACGAATCACCAAAAACCAGTGACCAAAATTATATGGTCAATAATGGCCAAAATAGTGACCAAGAACAAAGTGGTAACCAAATTTTCGTCAATAAACACACTTTTTCTTGTAGTGTATATTAACTATAACATAGGTATTATAAGCCGATGAGCAACATTTAAGTCAAATTTGGGCGCTACTAACCTACCAACTAATGAAACAATGACAACTAACGTGTTTTTTTTAGTATGTATAATCAATCATAAAACAAAATTAAATCGGCACGAAACAAAATGCTCGAACAACATACGTTTTCCGCAATCACCATCACAAGTATAATCACAATCACAAGCTACTGAATCACTTATTAACTATAACATTACGAAAATTAGGTGAAATTTAACTGTTAAATATAACATCTATCCAAACTAATGATAAATTCAATAAGAAGAGTAATGTTATCATACCGAACTATTGTAGCGAACGTGTAGATTGAATGCTTTATAAATCAAATAGTAACTGTAGAGAATGTGTTCCGGCCGTTGCAGATCGCCGGTGTACATATTTTTTTTGAAAGCTAAAAGAGGATGACATGATTTTATTTTATTTTTGTGAAAGCTAAAAGATAAGTGAATAAAAAATATTTTTTGTGATGGGTGACATATTATGCGAAAATTTTAGAATTTGATATAATTGAAACCGAGTCTTCATTCTTTTATGTGAAATAATTGTATGCTGGGATTAAACTTTATAATTTTATTTCTGCCACTTGTCATTTTTTTTTATAATTGTCTATTTTTATTATTTTTTTTTTTCCAATTTTGTTGGGCTTTTAAGCCTAGTGAGATAATTGTTAAACTTTTTTTGTAGGCCTTAGTATTAAACCTTTTTGCAGCCCTTTAGATTTTAGTTTAAGCTTGTA
This sequence comes from Chrysanthemum lavandulifolium, assembly GCA_022545495.1. Lineage (NCBI taxonomy): Eukaryota > Viridiplantae > Streptophyta > Magnoliopsida > Asterales > Asteraceae > Chrysanthemum > Chrysanthemum lavandulifolium. Next base: position 4,367,908 of record CM040244.1, read on the forward strand.
TGTGGCTTATAAGCTTATTTGTGTTTTGGCTTATATTTTATAAGCCTCATTGTTTCGGCTTATTTTGAGATTTGTGAGTTTATATAAGCCCAAAAATCTTGGTATAAGCCTGAAATTTAAAGCTTATAAAATATAGGCCGAAATCAAGTAAGCTCATAAGCTCACATAATCATGTTAAATTAGTGGGCAATAATCTTATCTGTATTATAAATCAAATATATCCGACATGTTGTTCAGTGAATAATTAGTGACGCTCGTCACTAATGATTTGCGAATGACCAAAAACCAGTCAACCAAATTATATGGTCACTAAATGGCCAAAATAATGACCAAAATAAAGAGGTCACTACATTTTCGTAACTAAACACACTTTTTCTTGTAGTGAACATCTTCTTAGCAAAAATAAGTTTATATGATACAAAATATTATATTATTAAAAGATAATTTTATACTATAGATAAGCGCGACCTTGGGAGATAGTGTAATATTTCACTTTACAACTTGTTGATCAATACAGAAATGTAACCACAACAAAAAGAAGGTGTGTGAACCGTTTCATAACATTTCCAAGGTGTAACATCGATTATCAGACATTCGTTGATGCAACTTATGATTAAGGTTGTACTATACAGTTTAGTAATAATTATATGAAAAACTAAAAGTTACATTGTATGGGTTTTATTATGTATGAATCTTTTCCGTTTTTTGATTATTGACTTCAATGTAGTTTCAAATTCACTAAAAAAACCGTCTTCAAGTGACACATAAAAAAATGTCACCAAAAGTTAAAAAAGTGCCACTAAAAGTAAAAAAGTGTCACTAGAAGTAAATCAAATGTCACCAAAAGTATAAGATAGTGTCACTAAAAATTTATGAGGTTCTCTCACACTTAAAAAATGTGCAATGAAAGTGAAATTTTTAAAAGTTGCAAAATGGTTTATATAAAGCTACGATTATATTGTAGGAAGAGCTTTTAGATGATAGAAAAGGTTCAAGTTTATAAGTATTTCTATTGCCCTTAAACATATGTAACTACTAAAATTCTCTTTAGTATCCTTGTTTATTTATAAAACTCTACAACTACTACAGGAAAAAGTGACTTTAGTGACCGGAAATTTTGCACCTCAAACAGTACCAATCTCGTCACTAAACATGATTAGTGACAAAATTTAGATGGTCACTTGTAGTCACTATTGGTCCGTTACTAATTATAATTAGAGACCAAACGCAGTTTCATCACTAAATAATGACCAACCTACCGTCAACTTAGTTTAACATAAAAGGATGACAACTAAACGTGTTTGTTTTGGAATGTATAGTTAATCATAACTAAACAAAACATGGTTGTTTTTCGCAATTTCCATCACTTATTAACTATAACAAAGCTAAATATAACTTGATGAGCAACATTAGGTCAAATTTGGGCGCTACCTTCCTACTAGCCCAATAAAACAATGACAAATAAATGTGTTTGTTTTCCACAATCGCCATCACTTATTAACTATAACAAAGCTAACTATAGTTTAATGATCAACATTTTGGTTAAATTTGGGCGCTACCTACCTACCAACCAAAGAAACAATGACATCTAAACATGTATATTTTGGTATGTATAATCAATCATAAAACTAAATTAAACCGACAAGAAACAAAACAATCGACCAACATACGTTTCCGCAATCACCATCACAAGTCCAATCACAATCACAATCACAAGCTACTGAATCACTTATTAACAATATAACAAGAGTAATGATATCATACCGAATTATTGTATCGAACGGGTTGATTGAATGCTTTATAAACCAACCATAACTGTAGCGAACGTGTTCCGACTGTTGTAGATAGCGGTGATCACGGTGTACTTATATTTTGTGAAAGCTAAAAGAGGATGACATTATTATATTTTTTTTGTGAAAGCTAAAAGAGGAATGAATAAAAAATATTTGATGTGATGGGTGACATAATACGTGAAACTTTTAGAATTTGATGTGACTGAAATCGAGTGTTCCTTCTTTTATGTGGGATAATTGTATGTTGGGATTAAACTTTTAAAATTTTATTTTTGGCACTTGTCTTTTCCCCCCCTCCATTTTGTTAGGCTTTTAAGCCCAGTGAGGTAAGTGTTAAACGTTTTTTTTAGCCCTTAGTGTTAAACGTTTTTGTAGCTCTTTAGATTTTAGTTTAAGCTTGTATCTGGCTTATAAGCTTATTTTTGTTTTGGCTTACATTTTATAAGCCTCAATGTTTTGGCTTATTTTGAGACTTGTGAGTTTATATAAGTTTATTATGATATGATAAACTTATATAAGCTCAAAAATCTTGGTATACCGCCGAAATTTGAAGCTTATAAAATATATGCCAATATCAAATAAGCTCATAAGCTCACATAATCATGTTAATCTGTCTTATAAATCAAATATATCCGACATGTAGTTCAGTGAATAATTAGTGACCATTTGGTTCATCACTAATGATTTACGAATGACCAAAAACCAGTGACCAAAATTATATGGTCACTAAATGGCCAAAATAGTGACAAAAAACAAAGTGGTTACTAAATTTTCATCACTAAACACACTTTTCTTGTAGTGTATATTAACTCTAACATAGCTAACTATAAGCCGATGAGCAACATTTAGGTCAAATTTGGGCGCTACCTACCTACCAGCTAATAAAACAATGACATCTAAACGTGTTTGTTTTGGTATGTATAATCAATCATAAAACTAAATTAAATCGGCACGAAACAAAATGCTCGACCAACATCGTTTTCCGCAATCACCATCACAAGTATAATCACAATCACAATCACAAGCTACTGAATCACTTATTAACTATAACATTACGAAAATTAAATCACAAGCTACTGAATCACTTATTAACTATAACATTACGAAAATTAGGTGAAATTTAACTGTTAAATATAACATCTATCCAAACAAATGATAAATTCACTAAGAAGAGTAATGTTATCATACCGAACTACTGTAGAAAATGTGTTCCGGCCGTTGCAGATCGCCGGTGTACATATTTTTTTTGAAAGCTAAAAGAGGATGACATGATTTTATTTTATTTTTGTGAAAGCTAAAAGATAAAGTGAATAAAAAATATTTTTTGTGATGGGTGACATATTATGCGAAAATTTTAGAATTTGATATAATTGAAACCGAGTCTTCATTCTTTTATGTGAGATAATTGTATGTTGGGATTAAACTTTATAATTTTATTTCTGCCACTTGTCATTTTTTTAAATTTTATAATTGCCTTTTTTTTTTTTTTCATTTTGTTGGGCTTTTAAGCCTAGTGAGATAATTGTTAAACTTTTTTTTGTAGGTCTTAGTATTAAACCTTTTTGCAGCCCTTTAGATTTTAGTTTAAGCTTGTATGTGGCTTATAAGCTTATTTGTGTTTTGGCTTATATTTTATAAGCCTCAATGTTTCGGCTTATTTTGAGATTTGTGAGTTTATATAAGCCCAAAAATCTTGGTATAAGCCTGAAATTTAAAGCTTATAAAATATATGCCAAAATCAAGTAAGCTCATAAGCTCACATAATCATGTTAAATTAGTGGGCAATAATCTTATCTGTATTATGAATCAAATATATCCGACATGTTGTTCAGCGAATAATTAGTGACTATCTAGCTCGTCACTAATGATTTACGAATGACCAAAAACCAGTGAACCAAATTATATGGTCATTAAATGGCCAAAATAATGTCCAATATAAAGTGGTCACTACATTTTCGTAACTAAACACACTTTTTCTTGTAGTGAACATCTTCTTAGCAAAAATAAGTTTATATGATACAAAATATTATATTATTAAAAGACAATTTTATACTATAGATAAGCGCGACCATGGGAGATGCTGTAATATTTCACTTTACAATTTGTTGATCAATACAAAAATGCAACCACAACAAAAAGAAGGTGTGTGAGACGTTTCACAACATTTCCAAGGTGTAACATCGAGTATCATACATTCATTGATGCAACTTATGATTAAGGTTGTACTATATAGTTTAGTAATAATTATATGAAAAACTAAAAGTTACATTGTATGGGTTTTATTATGTATGAATCCTTTCCGTTTTTGATTATTGACTTCAATGTAGTTTCAAATTCACTAACAAAACCGTCTTCAAGTGACACATAAAAAAATGTCACCAAAAGTTAAAAAAGTGCCACTAAAAGTAAAAAAGTGTCACTGAAAGTAAATAAAATGTCACCAAAAGTATAAGATAGCGTCACTAAAAATTTATGTGGTCTCTCACACTTAAAAAATGTGTAGGTAGAAATACAGTAAGTAAAAGTCTATTTATAGTGACATAAAAAAGTGTGAGTGCATAGTTTTTGTCTCTTATGGCACATTTTGTTTATAAAATCTGTCATAAAAATATAAATTTTTGTCTCCACTTTTAAGAGAGCACAGAATGACACTTTTTATGTTATTAGAACCTCTGTCACTAAATGGCTAATCTCCTTCGTTGATTGTTTTGCACACACTTTGACTTTACGAATATCTAGCTAGAGCATATTATTAAAATTCCTGCTGAGTTTTAAACTTCATATTAAAGAAATAATAATTAGGCGTCTTGATATGAGGGTGTAGACACTATAAATACCCACACCAATGTTGTAGTAATATATGCACTTTCAAAAACTCATTTCTCAAAACCAAACAATATCACCTTAAAAGAGATGGACATGCTTGAAGCTCATACTACCACTCAAGTGAACATGGAGGTTGTGCGTCCTTTGGCTAACTTCCCTCCTTCTATCTGGGGTGACCGCTTTCTATCTTTCTCTCTTGAATATTCGGTAAGTACCCACATATTCACTTTGTGTACTCATTGTGTCATGTCTAGAGAGGTTTGAACCATTGACTTCACTAGGCCATTCGGTGGTGGTGTGACTATTCGTAAGTGTACAATTAAACTAAACAATGCTTTTTCTTTTCTAGAAATTGGAAACTCATGCAAAAGCCATGGTGAAACCAAAAGAAGAGCTAAAAAGAATGATAGTTGACCAGAAAATGGACTCAAATGAAAAACTAAAGTTGATTAATTGTGTTTACCGTCTTGGATTGAAATATATGTTCAATGAAGAGATTGATAATCAGCTTGACAAACTTTATAAAGAGCTAAAGATTGAAGATTATGATGAAGGTGATCTTTGTACCGTTTCACTTAACTTTCAAGTTTTCAGACAACATGGATATAGAGTCTCTTGTGGTACGGCACCCACAAACATAACTTTCAGCTTCCTCCATTCATGCTAATTAATATGTTATAGTACACTAGCCGGGTACCCGCGCGTTGCAGCGGCGGGTACCCGTGTGATTATATATTTTTCGACGATAATCTTTTTCAAAGTACCAGCGGCGGGTACCCGTGTGATTATATATTTTTCGGCGATAATCTTTTTCAAAGTACTTTTTAACGATGGCACAGTATTTCAGCCGTAAATCTCCAATTCAACCCCAGCTCACTTATACCAATTCACATCGAACATATTTTTCTATCAAGTGTTTCCGTATCAATGCATAATATTATTCGACTTTTGGTAGATCTTTTTTGAACATTAATGTATTTATTCAAAAGAAAGTTAGTACTTTGACTTTAAAATCACAAATACGTTTGCAACTTAAAGTGCTAGACGTAAATACCCATTATAAAGTGGGTTGTTACATGTTTTTGAAATAGGTTGATGTTACAAGTTCAAACAATTAGACAATTAATCAACTTTTAATCATGTGTATGCAAGCTTATTAACTATCTTTTTATAGTAAGTGTGTAGGCTTATTTTTTTAAGACTTCCTCTTATAGAAAGTCCTAAATCCATTATAAAGTAGTACATATTTAACGTTTGTAAGTAGGCATGTGAGGACCACTTTCACTTTCATTAAAGGATTTTTGTAGCGGTTTGACTTATTTTTACCTCTAGTTGGTTGTCAAATATATATATATATATATATATATATATATATATATATATATATATATATATATATATATATATATATATATATATATATAGTAGTCAAAACCGTCCGATGGACGGGTATGACTTGTGGTTTTTATTTTTAGGATTTAGTAGAACAAATATATACTAAGAAATAATTAAAAGTAAAATGAAACGGTTAATATTCTTAATTGACAAACACAAATGACATTCCCAAGTGTAATAGTTCCTAGATCTCCATCCTTTATCCAAAAATTAAAGTGTCAAAGCATTTGGAACTGTTTACATGGTACTCTTAGGAAGTAACAAAGATAATTTAATCCGCGTTCCAATCAATAGTGTACAATATCGGGGGTTGAACCGCTTTAGTGATGAAAACAAATTTGAATTTTTATTTTTAAGACGACGGCCATCATATACTATCTACATAATTTATTCAGGAAAAATCAGTACAGAAACATGTATATGAAGTTATGAACTAAGGATTGTACTAAAAGGTCAATAGTTGTACCATGGTCTGCCAATCAATTGCCTTCAACAAGCCGTGATCTATGTAGTTGTTCCAACGTACATAACCTACAACAGTCACCTAAAATTATGAAGACATAAACCAGCTATTAACTCAAATGAAGAACCATAAAATTTTTGAAGTTTTGTAACAGACAACATTCATATGAGGTGCCCATGTGGCAAATTCACGTTCCCAGTTCTGCAATGCGGAATGTAGAAGTTGTAGGCCGAAGGTCGTCCCTAGGTATGGGCTTTAGTAGTCGCACCCCATGATAAATTCAACTTTGACTGTGAATCCATGCTCATAGAAAAATCTCTTGTTACACCTAAAGCTTGATCGATAACTTAAAGTTCATCTTCCATTTCCTTCTCACAAATGCAACCAAAGTTGATCAATGTAGAAAGTCTGAATGACATACAAACAGAGATCTCTAATGAGAAAGATCCCATCGTGGTTATCAAGACCCACAACTCTTTCACAATTGTATCTGAATTTTATTTTCTCAGCATGTAAAAGATAAGGTCATATCCAGTTAAAAGTTAAATGAAACGGTTAATATTTATAATTGATGTTACCATAATCCAGTTAGGTCATATCCATTTTTTTTTTAGTTAGGCAGTACATAGGTCACAAATGCCTCTTTTAAGTGTCATTTTTGTTTTCTGTAATTTTATATTGTGAAAACTATAGTTTGTGTGATAATATGAAAACGTCTCAGACTCATATTACAACAACCACCTGGGAACAAAAAACTGTCATTGTGTTTCAAAGGGCATTGGAAGCTGTTAAGTCGAACATTCATGAAGTTACACCATTCAGTTTATAGTATTTGGTAATCCATCGCTCTTTATAAATCAAGGTGATGAGAATTAGTTTTATATTGTTTGACAAAGTTGATTATGCCCATTAGAAGAGCTAATAAATCCATACATTACAAATTGGAAAAAAGTAATAATGATAAAAAATTGTGAACTCTTTAAAATATAATTTTTTTTAGTATAGTGTTTAGGATCTATTACGTGCTTGAGAAGCTTTATCAGGAAATAGCCAATTCAAAGACACTTAAAGAAGCAATTCCAAACACTTCGTTTAAGCAATTCCAAACACCGCGTTACTAAAATAAGCAGTTTCATTCAAGCATTAAAAAATGTTCATTTCTATGAAATAAGGGATTCTTTGCTTTAGTTGCATGTTGTGTTAAAAAAATGCATCCCTTTTGAATACGCAATCTCTACTTGCACAGATAAAATCATACTTGTAAATTTTTTTTATAGAATATGGGTATAGTGGGACTGTTTTAGAATTCCTTTACCAAAAACTTCTCATTGTGACCCATTACCTAACCTGCCCATTTTACCACCTCCAGGGAAAATGTATGTATAATATGAGAACTTAAAGCTTTCTCCATGTCCTCTTGCTCTGAGGCTATCCAATTTGTAGCTTTAAGTACTTCGTCTGGAGCACATAGGATATAAAAAAAAATATAACCACATAAAATTTGTTACATAGGATATAAAAAAATATGTGTGTATCACATAGGATATAAAAAAAAATAACACAAATTTGTTACAATTGTTTGATAACAAAAGAATATACCATTTGTTATTGGTATTAACTTTTTATTACTCCTTTTAAAGTTTGGCATGTAAGAATATGAATAAGTAAATGTACAATGGGTGTTATATAATTTTTTTTTTTATTTTATTAATTTGCATTTGTAAAGGTGTCGATTAAATATCGATAGTTGATAAAAGGTTATTGTCATTTTTTTCTGTGAGTTGATCCAAATAAAACGTTTTGACCCAAACAAAAAAAATACTCGTTTTGATCTGTTATATGCAAAGTTGACCCGTGGATCTTGCCACCCTTACAAATATCATATCCTTGTCATTAGAGGTAGAAACACAACATCAATTCTCATAATAACCTTAAGGTTGTGATGATAAATTGTTATCTTAACGACATTAATATAAATAGTTGTTCATTCATATGAGAAATAAATACAAATAATTGATATGTACAATTTTTCAATTAGTCGTCATCTGCATTCGTATTTTAACAAATAGCAATGCACAAGGTCCATAAGAGGTTGCATATATCGGCATTTAAAGATAACTCTAAGTGAATGTCAATTCATTCAACTAATTTTCCCAGTTCAGGTAACCTTTAGAACCGATCCGTTTTAGATATAACTAACTCAAACCGACCCATTCAAAAGTAAACGGGTCAAATTGCCACCTCTTGTATTATTCCTATTAGGTATAACTCTATATGAGGTTACCTGGAGTGTAAGCAATGTTAAGCAATGCTACATTATCAAGGAGATTGTAGGACGGGTCCAATCCTGTAAAGGTCATAACCTGTCAAAATACAATATTCAAACAATCAAATACAATACACAATGCCAAAGTGTAGTAACGTAACTTTAGATAAAGTTGTATATTTGAAATTATTATAGGAGATATATTCGGGTAAAGCATTCCTTAGCTGGTGTTTTCCTGCCCTAACCAATTTAACTCGGTCTAACCTAAAAAGCTAACTGAAGAAAACTATTAGAGACTCGTATTTCATCTTAAAGAAGATAAGAAAACAAATGAACAACAATCAGGAAGAGTAAATCCTCCATATCATTTAAAAAAAAATAATATTCCAAATGTTTGTATTTCTCTTTTTATCCATCTACACTACAAAGTAATCTAAAATTGTCTAAAAAGGCATCCAACTTGCCACTTTTTCCTATTGTAGGCATCAAACTATTAATTTTCCTATTGTAGCATCCAACTTTCTTAATTTTCCTATTGTAGCATCCAACTTTCTTAACCATCCTATTGTATGCATCCAACTTCTTTAATCTTTATATTCGTATGCCTTCAACATCCTTAATTTTCCTATTGTCACATCACTTTTTTGCGCTACAGGCCTACAATAGGAAAATTAAGAAAGTTAGATGCTACAATAGGAAAATTAAAAGTTTGTTGCTTACAAAAGGAAAAAGTGGCAAGTTGGTTGCCTTTTCAGACCATTTTCCCTCTAATAATACTACTTCTATTATGGAAAATGTTATTCCAAATGTTTGAATTCTCCTTCTATCCATCTCCACTGCAAGTAAGAAAAAATATTGATCATTAGTAAAGAATTTAAAATCTAAAGTATTAAAGTTAACTTGAGACAAAGATGCATCTTTTTTTAGTAAAAGGTGTATAAACAAATATGCATCTTTCCATACAATATTTAAAGAATCACAAAAGAATAGGTTCGTCTTTTGCGCTTTTCTTCATTGGGGTAACTAATTAAAAAATCTATTAATAATATGTCGAGCTATGTACAACCTACGAAGAAACTACATATGCCAATGATATGCCCCTAAATTTTGTTATGAGTGTCAAAATGGGGGGCATATATTACGTGTAACTTTAGAATGGGTCAGAAAGCTTTGGGTTGAGCGTTACGCTTTTTTCCAAAAGATGCTTTAGCCTTAATTTGAGCATGAAATCTGATTAGGATGGTTATAGTTCTTCAAAGAAATCCTAAGTTCGGGATCTTTACCCGTTTAACCCGTTTGCTTTTGAGATGCTAACTTGTTTCATCACTAACAGATATAAAGGTAACTTGACTAAGCTCTTTCATAAGTAATTTGTATAAACATAACTTAGTGATATAAGATATAAATACTACCCCCACGGTTTGAAATACTACCACCATGAGGTTTGAATTCTGGTGTATCCTTGGACTGAATTCAAGCCGTCTTATTATTTTTCTTTTGCAAGTATACGACTACACTTTCAGATGTCCTTGACTTGTGTCAGAGATTTGTGATTATTCTAGAACTTATGTTTAAAATCCTCGCTAAATAGTTTGAATTGCTTCTAAAAGACCTATTATTTTACTCAAAGAAATTTTGGAACTGTGAATTAAAAAGTAATTTGTAGAGTGCAGTTCAATATTTACTCTTTGGCACCAGAAACCATAAATGAGGATCAAGCTTTGCGCAAGATTGAAAATTGACATACCTAGACTTTTTGCATTGCATTTTTGTGTTCAGGTGGGGGTGTTCTTGAATGATGTGGTCTCTATGTCGTTCATATTTCTCAAAAGGATCATAAAGCAATGCTTAAGCTTTTAAGCTTTTGAAAGCACATTAATAGAATGTTATATCCCAATAACCTTTCATGATCATTGCCCTGTTATTGTGCGGCCCTTTTCGAATGTTCTTATTGTCGTAATATTGTTTTACCTCAGAAGCACTGGTAAATATCCAACAAAGTTGGTTTGTTTTGAGGCGTGTATCACAATAGAGAGCACATCATGGTAGGCCTGTACTTTGTAATCAACCTACACATTTTAGTTCAGTTCATATGACATATTATCAATATATTTGAATTATAACTCGGGTACATAAAACGTATATAATAACTTATATTCGCAGATAAACCTTTTTTGCAACTGGTACCCTTTTTTCTTGCAATGTGAGGCCTTGACTAACCTTATGTTCTGCATAAATTTTATCATATTTACCTTTTTTCTTGTAATGTGAGGCCTTGAATAAGCTTTTATCGTGTTTATACATGAGATATAATGAGCAAAATTGAATTCTATCTTTGGTCCCCGAGTCTATTAGAAAAACATCATATCGTAAACTTTTGAAAGCGCACATAGAATGCAATAGCACAAAATCATAATTTAAAGAGATTAATCAATTGCTACTAAAAGCAGTTAATTACTATTAACATAAGAAATTTTTGGTACATGCTAGTTGTCCTATTTTCTCCTCATTCACAATGGAGAGATACAGTATCTACTATCAAGTTAACTTTGAATGGTGTAGCAACTGAACCCATAATCAGTGTTGCAGCAACTTTGAACATGAAGTGTAGTCTTTCTTTATATTTATAATTAGCATAATTTGTTAATATAAACCAACTATTATAGTTAAGAGTCACATAGCCCTTAATCCCCCTATCTATTTCCAATATATTTTCATGCAACACTTAGGTAAGTGTTTTCAAGATCAGTATACCCTCCCAAGCCACAACAGAAATAAAAATTATGAACATGGTCTATTTTAATATAGCAAATTCGTCGCATATAAAATATGCAGTCACACAATAGATAGGAAAAAAGAAGGGTGAAATGAGAAGATACATAGATATACATACCATGATTCTCATCTAACTATCAGCAAACTTAGAGTTGAACTGGAAAACGTCAGTTTCAGAAACATTTTTTAATCCTAGCACCTTTGTGACAATCTTATACGCAGCACATAATAGGAATGGGAATACACTTTATAAAACAAAATGATATATGGACTTAAAAAGATTTATGTTTATATTTTTGATTATTACAACTTTCCAGAAGTGATCATTACCCAACATAAAATTATCATGTTCGCTAAAAGAGTTCATATTAAAACAAAAAATGTAAATTGGCATGGGTTCTTAGAAACAAAAATAATATTTATTTTAAATCCTACCATGGATTAGACACCTGTCTCAAGCATCTCAGCATTGATACAATCACCATCTTGTATCCCCAGATTTGTCAACCATCTTGTTTTCATCAACCACTGTTCCTTCAGGATCATAAAACCGAACAGTTTTGTAGGCCCTAACATCAGCCGGAGCACACCACCTGATCATAAGTTGTTTCACTGGCTCATCGTGTCTCACTCTGAAATACGGATCCATTTCATTCGTTTTACTTGTCAATATCAAACTTACTAATGATTTGTTACCCAATTTGCCACCGCCTTTTTTAGCTTCATATATCCATTATATACATATAAAGAAAATGGCCAAAAAAGTGTATAGAATGCCTAAAAATGAAACCAATGCCGGACCAGGATGGTTAGCAACACACACATCAGAAATCTCAGGCTTGAATAGAAGCAATGTGGCATATCAGATCGATAACACGAGAGCTGCAAGGACAAAATTATATGTTTATGAGAGTGCTTTTATAAAATTCAAATATTCAAGGCAAAATGTAAAACTTTTTATATATGTGAAAAGATACAAGAGAGGCTATATAATTAACTGTATCTCCATTCATTGTCATACCATGAGACAAGCTTCACAAAGTTGTCATTCAAAGGAATTCCAGCTTTGGCATCCAAGATGCTTGACCTGAATAGTCAAAGTCAATGAGAAACAATATGAGTTAAATGAATAGATTGCTAGTGAGCATGGTTAAGATCCAGTCAACCAATTAAAAACAATTTACATGTGACTAATTGTAACTTATGGGGTATGCTATTTTAAAGTTTAAAGTTTAAAGTATAAACTACAGATTATGGGGTATGCTATTTTAAAGTTTAAAGTTTAAAGTATAGAGGGCTACTATGTTTGGTGGAGCTTATTGAGAGGGAAAAATAGATGTTACAGCTTAATTGTTTGATGACGATACTGGAGATCACGACTGCAGCTGTATGCATTCTTGATATTAGAAGAACGGCGTTAGAATAATTCCCCTGCTGCAAAAGCAATAATGAAATAGCTTATTAGAATGGTTAATCAATAAGATATTCATGTGATTAAGATTCCAGTCATTAGAACCAATTTCTCTACCCGAACCGCTTTCAATACGACAACCACTATTTTCTATACCTGAGCCATATCCTTTACTGATCCAACCACCAGAAAAGCCATTTTCTTTAACCCACGCGCCATCACCATACCCATATTCAGATCCTTTACCTCTCCTTTTTTCGCTTCCTCAACAATTAGCTTGCTGCTTCCAAGTTCAGATCCATTAAGTTGTAGAGCTTTACGAAATTCATCCCGCAAAGTCAATAAAAGCTACTCTACACAAAAAAAAAAAAAAATACAATACCACAATTTTAATCAATAATATAAGCATTCAAGTCAATAGGTAATTAAGTTTTAACAACATCATCCTATATTGCTTTCTTTATAAGATTATCCTAATATTAGTTTTTCAATCATTTCTCATGAATTTAAGAAAAATGACAACGTTTGTAGGTGAACCCAACCCATTGTGGGTACCTATCAAAAATCAGTATCCCTAGGCATGAGGGATAAGCTTACAAACACTTTAAGAGCCCCTGACTCGTGATCTTTGAGTACAGCCACACGTGTTATATCTCCACATTTCTCAAAATGCTTTACAAGTACGATCTTAATCTGCAAAACAAAAATAAAAAAACACACAAATGTAGGATTGAAATCATTTATATGCCAAATTCATATATTGGAATGCACGATTTTCATGGTAATAGGAACATACATTGCCATAACCATCACTTGATTTAAATCCCCGTACATATATAGTTTTCACTTGACCCTCACCTCCCCTTTGGCTAAATGTGTCCATGCTACAGTAAGTCAATATATATTATTAGTTTACAATAAGTTGTCTGGCTGCAGAAATTAAAAGTATATTTCCAGGTATGATACCTGCTGCTACCTCGAGTATATACACCTCGTTGCCTCGCCAACTCAAGGTTCCGAGTATATGTACCTCGTTGCCTCGCCAACTCAAGCTTCACGCGTCAATAAACTATCACCTTGTTGTTTAGTTTCAGAGCCTGGAAAGTAAGTAGCATACAACTATCACTCACCATTGTTATGTTTAGTAACTATAACTCAAGAAACAACATTACATGTTCTCTTCCTATCCCAGTGTCTTCTTCAATATCAACGTAGCTTATTTATGGAAGAACATAAGCACCTCTCAACGGAGTAACAAATAAAAACTCTCATTTATACTATCTTTGCAAGTTATTTTTTTGGTAAGAAATAGATGTATCTACGAGAAAAGGAATAGAAACCAAAAACACTAAAAAAATCTTGTTTTGCATGTGAAGGGTGGATTTGTAAAATTGTCATTTTTATCTACTTTTTGCCTCTAGCTCAAGAACACAGGAACAAAACCAAGAGAGTCAAATGGTTATACCTCTTGAGCTGCTTCAACACACTTGATAAGCCTTATACTTCGATCTCAAAACAAATAATCAATAAGCACAAACCCACAACTTAACCACACAAAACATAAATCAATACATTAATGAATAAGTAGATGATCAATGTACCTTGAAATCATGAACAGGGCTACATACCTTTAATTAATCAGATTGAACAATGGTAAAAAATAAATAATAAATAAAAGAACGATTTTCATAACGAATCTGGATTTTACTTACTTTCAGACAGTGGCCTTTTACAATTACTTTTCTTACATTCTGAGCGATCATTGTATGCATACTTTCTTGCATCATCTGCATCGAAATGTACAGAAAATTTAAAGATATGCATACATAACTATGTATCCTGTCATTGTACTTTATTGAATTCTGAATGTTTGTTGCAATGTATGTAGAAATAGAATAATTAGACATCTTAAGAGTACATCTAACTTAAAATTATTTTCCAAAGTAATACACTTACTTACGCATCTGTAGTCTGGAGTTGAAAGACTTTGGCTCATATTAGTTGTAGCTAAATGACTATTTTTGTTGGTGTTAATGCATTTTCCCAGGCTATTGTTTAGATTCTCCGGCTTATTGTTCAAAGTTACATATTCAGGACCTGTTCGTGTGCATAAGAGAACAAAACATAATAAGTTTACTATAGAATTTAAGAAAGTATAAAATAGCCCATGAATCACAATCTGGTATCATCAATATAAAGTTGAAAACAAAATACCTATGAATTCGAGGGCAGATCATACCAGTTCCCTCATAGGTCAAACTAAAATTATATAAACTATATACCTTTGAGAAGGAATAGAGCAATTCAGCCCTCAACCATTTATCTTGTCCCTCATTTGCGAGATACACAGTTGAGGGTTTTGTTTCAGGTGATTTGTGTTTGAGTTCGATCAAACGTTGTTTCCGCAAGTCCAATGTAAAAGATCTTATTAACAATAGGCTCACCTTGTATGCTATCATTGGTGTCCGGAATTGAGTTCTAACACGTGCTGTAAATTTGTTTGCATAATAGTAGCCGACTGCAAATCTACATGAAGAAGTAGCAAAGAGATAAATATATTAATTGTGAACAACAACAACAATTTTAGGTGTTTGTTATTGTTAATAACAAACACCATATAAAATTATATTGTTAAATATCTGAATAGTATTGTTAAAACTCAATTTGTTTTTGTCAATAACTTCATAACAATTTTATCATTGCAAAAAGTAATTATTACCAGGCGGTACAACTGTCTCGCTATTCTTACCACAACTCTCGTAATCCACAGCCTTCCAAAACTACTTACTACCTAACGATGATGATGCAACCTCCTTCTTCTTCTCATTAACCCTAACTCCGTTTCCTACTGTCGAAACCAGGCTAATTTGTTTTTCGTGAATAATAGGATCAAGAAACCCTTCATCGGCCCCTCATGAACCGTACCATTGGTATCAAGATAATACTTAGTAGTACCATCCCCATTCTCTTGACCATCATTGTTTCCATGCCACTATAAAGCTAGGAAAGAGAAGGGAAGTTTCACATCACACTCACCAGATTTAATGTCAGTGTATACGAAGAAACTGGCAGCAACTATGAGAGAGCAGAGAATTACATCATAAACATTGTAGTCTGGTTGTTAAACCAAACCAACTATATACACATCATCCATACCAACACCAGAAACAGTCCTTTCGTCGCCAACCACTTGACCATGGATCAATGAGCGGGATGAGAAAACCTTGTTACAGTACGATGTGTTTGAAAAGCACAACACAGTGCACTGAGGTGAGGTTCAAACAACCGCTTATGATGAGAGAATGCCTACCTATGCACGTATGGAGTGCAGGGAAGGAATCGCAGAGTGCTTGAACTGCAGGAGGGGTTAGAGCAGTGCATTGGCTAATGTTGAGATTTATGAGCCCTTCTTCTTCGTATCGGCTTTTAACAGACTCCCATACTTCTTGCTTGTTTTTAACACGACTGTGCGCCAAAGCATACATTGCTCGGTCTGTAATGTTTTGACAGTAATATAGTCCAAGAGATCTCATATGTAAGCAGTTGTTTGCCAGAGCTATCGCACTCTCATCTGCATGTTTCAGGATAGAATTAGTAGTAATCGGCTAAAACCTAGTGCCCCTGGAGCATCATGGAAACTGGGACGGGTGAAGTTGGACCCAACAACACTGTCTCTTTCTCTTTAGTTGTATAAGTAACTAACATTAGTATACGAAAAAACATTATAGAAATTTTGATACCATTGAAATAAATTCTTTTTCTTTTGGGTAGACTTGGTTTGAACTTAAGAGAAAATAAGCATTTTATCACAACTTGACTGATCATCGACAGGTTTGGAGTGTTCAGAAGCATATAAACCCAATCAACGAAATAAGAAAATAATGCATGCTATGTAACTGTTTGACTTCGAATGTCAACTTTTGTTGGTCAAATAGAACCTTCTTAACCGATTTTTTTTCTTTTAATAATTAATTGTATTTTTAAATATACTTCTCCATTTTCCCTGTAAAACTTATATATACATGATTAGACATCGGCTATGAAATTGTGAAAAGGTCTTTGGCATTTTCAACGACGGTAAAACAAAATATTTGAAAGAAAACACATAATGACACAAAAACTTGTTATTTTAAAACATCACAGAACCATATCCACTAAGAAACTTTTCAATGTCACACAACTCAAATTTTTAACTCCAAATTCTAATCAATGCATTTACTCCACTCTACTGTTTTTATTAAAATGTATTCGAGTATATGGAAGGAACGAAAGAGACAAAAGAATTAGTTTTAAGATGTAAAAGAATCCGTTTCACATTTAAAATAGAATCCGAAACTACTGGTCTTTAACATTAAAAAGTCAACTATATGATCAACACATACCTGTTATAAGAACACAACAACACAGATCAAGAGCACGAAGATTAGGACACCCACAAGCTAAACTCATAACTCCAACATCACCAACTCCCTCTCACCAACCAAGATTTATCGACTGAAGTTGATTACAATTGTATCCAATAGCCTACAAACGCAACCAAAAGTCAGATAATAAAACTTATACATTTCAAGACACGGGAGTCAAATGACAGAAAATTATTTTCTAATACCTTCAAGGCCTTGTCAGATGTTGCGTTTATTTTCAAATACCTTCAAGGTCTTGTCAGATGCTGCGTTTCCACATCCACAAAGATTCAAAATCTTCAATTTTCTACAGTAACCGCTAAGATACTCGAGATCACCATCAATAAAGCCCGAGCAGCCACTGATGTTTAGCTTAGTAAGATCAGGACAACCATGAGCCAAAGCATAAAGAGATCGATCACCGAGTTTAAAGCTCTTGCTGAGGTCCAGATCCTCTAAATCATGACAGTTATTTGCAATGGTCTCGATTGGATTATCATCAAGTTGTGGTTTATCTTGCCTAAGGTTCAAAACCCTCAATTTTGTAAACTTAGGAGCAAGAGATAGCACCATGTCGTTCATGCCGTTTTTGCACCTACAGTTTAATAAGAAATAAAAATTAGACTCATGACTTAATTGACTGTCATTGGTCATCACACATCTTCCTTCTTTATAGTAGATAAATAACCTCTTATAAACCACTTATATTCAAATCCTTTGTATCCAAGCTCATAGAAACCAGGCCTATAAAAAGCACATATAAAGAAAAGAAGTAAAAATGTACCTGGAAGGATAGCTACAAGATCATGCTCAATAATATGTCTAACATTCACCTGCAACAGTTAAACAATATTTGAGATTTGCAAGATACAAATTAGACACTGTCATGAGCAATAAAAATTGCATAGTACTTTAGTCCAATGATAATGTAAATATTACATCTTATTTCAATCCATACATACAATTCAAATACCTTTATATAACTGATAATGAAATATTTTTAGTTACACATACCACATTTGATCATTTACATGAGGCTTAATAGTGCTTCTTTTAACATGGTGTAACCCTTTTCCACTCTGATCCAACTGACACAAATAAACAATCCGAAACATAGGCGAAGACCTCACATAAAAAATGAAACATATAAAAGCGGTACTAACCTTTGGTATGTTTCTAATTAAGATTACCATCCGGGGCTGGTGGAAGTACGGGCCGCCTGATGCGGCGCGAAAACCCTGAGGCATAACACATGGCAGCCATAAAACTATTAGACACCAAAACATATACGCAATGTATTCAACATGTACCAACACAAGTATGAAATTATATAGGTGTTTGTAAATGGGAAATATACATTATGGCCAGCAGCCACACCTTCAGATGAACGTGGGTGTTGAGACCCTACTCCCTCACTGCTGGGATTCCCCTCAAACGACGGGTTGTGCGTTAAAGCCAGAGATACTAACATAAAAAAAGGAAAACACAACAGTTATTACATACTAACATCTTGGGCTACCTTTTGAAATCCTTGCACTTTGTCTTAACCTACCTTGATCCTTTTGGGACTCCATCCTTGTATTAACCTGTTGATTCTAAACCTGTGAAACAAAACAGTCGATATTATTAACCTATTCAAATCAAAAGTCGAACATATTCTAGGGATAACTAAAACTCGACCCAAAAAAAACAATATGTCACATGTGAAAACTAAAAGTCGATAATAGTTTTAGGGATAAATATGTTTAGGAATAAGATATTAGGGTGTATTTATACAAAAAAAAATAGGTTAAAAATATATATATGGTATATTTATCTTTTAAGTAACATATATCATAATTTATATTAATTGTTATCTTCAAAAAATACATACCTAAAATAAAAATTCCATAATTTTTTTATAATCTCCTTATTTATATTGATTTGAAAGATATAAATCAAAAATCAATCTACTCTAGTGGTAAGTTGATTACAAAATACATGAATGACCCAAGTTCAACTCAACAAATGACTTCTTTTATTAAAAAATTTTAAAATTGAAAAAAAAAAAAAACGAAATTTATAATTTATTTTAAAAATTGTACATATATTAATTAAAATGCCACATGTCATTAAAAAAAATAAAAAATGCCACATAAGCATATTGATGACGTGGAAATATGACATGGGCTTTATGGGATCGCCAAGTGGCGTTTATGTGGCACTCCTCTCTTATATATAATGTATAGATATATATATATATATATATATATATATATATATAGTGTAGGTTTCATCGCAAAACCATATTTATATACGAACTTTACTGAACCATTAAAATGAATCGGACCACTAGATGAGCTTAATCAATGGTCAAGATTGAAAGTCACAAAATTGCAATTAAACTAAAAATAAAAGGGTTTTTCTAATTAAACAAAAGGCTAAAGGGTATTATTGGTATTCCACTTTAAATCTTTATCCTCAAAAAGTGCTGGGAAAGAAACTATTCGTATATCTTCATACATCTTTTTCTCTAAACCTAAAAACCACCACTAAAAACTGCCGCCTCTTATATTGTACGGCATGAAAAAAATATTAAACATCACAAAAATGAATCGAATTAATCGAATTGTTCTTATTGAAATTATTCGATTCATTTTTCTTACTGTAGATCTATTATTCAATTGCATCAACGTTTTCTTAGAAAAATGAATGAATCGAATTCATCAAGATCTCTAGAAGAAGTTAAGCGGATCCAATCGCACCTGTTGGTTATTGGTCAGTAAGTGTTTTTAATTCGACTTTTTTGTGTAGACCATAATCGAATTTGATTTTGTATTGGTCTTTAATGCTACGTTTTTAATAGACATATCAAAGTCGTTATTTGATTCTTTGCTTAGAAATCGTTCTTAGGCATCAAAATTGTTTTTGGTTTAATAGACATATCAAATTTGTTCTTTGATTCTGAGATATTTTATTAGAAATCGTTCTTAGTTATCATTGAAAATGTTATACTCTTTGTCTGAAAATTTTATACTCTTTGTAAACCGGTATAAGATTGGGCATTTAAATGATACACCTTTTGTTATATGAATCTGGTATAAGCTTGAACTTGTGTCTGGTCTAGCACCAAGGTTAGA
The DNA here is from genome assembly GCA_022545495.1 of Chrysanthemum lavandulifolium. NCBI lineage: Eukaryota > Viridiplantae > Streptophyta > Magnoliopsida > Asterales > Asteraceae > Chrysanthemum > Chrysanthemum lavandulifolium. The sequence goes on from CM040244.1 coordinate 4,388,359, forward strand.
GAGTGTTACACATTTCTAATCTTTCATGTCATTCCAACTATACACATGCCCATTAAAGAATGATGGAAGAAACAGAAGCCTCAAATCTGGTATGTAAGCACGTGGATACTCGTGACAAAGTGTTAGTCCATATATTAAAACTTATGATTAGACCTAAATGATTTGGGAATTTGAATTTTGTTTTGTAAGTATTGCGGTCACATAATCGCTAATAATTAAGTATTTCTATCTGTGTGTACGAATCAATTTCTTTCTGTGTGTACGAATCTGTAAATATAACATGATGCATATATGTTTAGTTTTGTCGTAAAAAGATATAGATACAATAATCATTACTTTTTAAATGTAATAATCATGTATGTTCTTTTAAATGTTTAGTTAAATCAGGTGATCACAAAAAAGCAGCGTGCACATATGTTTTCGGAAGACGGGCACATATGTTATAATGAACTTGACGAGAAAGTGAAGCGTGCATATATGTTTTCGGAAGACGGGCACATATGTTCTAATGAACTTGACGAGAAATTGAAGCGTGCACATATGTTTTTGGAAGCCGTGCATATATGTTATCGAAGCGTGCACATATGTTTTTGATATCAAATTATGTGTATTGTATTTATGTTTTTTCTTTGTTATAAATGTAGAGTTACCTGTATATGTTTATGATAAATTGTTAAAGGTTACATGTGTATTTTTATGTTTTTGGTCATAAATTTCGATAATCAAATATTGTACACTTGAAACATATATGTACTTACCATTTTAAGCAAATAAGTTTGACGTTTAAATGCAAGAAACACATGTAAATTTACTATATTTAAGGAAAATAAAACACGTATGCACTTGATTTTTTTAAATGTCTCGTTGAACAAAACATATATGCACTTGAGATTTTTGAAAACATACATGCTGTAAAAATCAAAAAATCAAAAAAAAAAAAAAAAAAAAAAATCCGAAAATTAAGGGTTAATAAATCGTTTTAATCAAAAATTCAAAAAAAGTAAATTTAAGTTTTACTATTATACCCTTTTCAATTAAATAAAAATATTTAATAATACTAAATTTTATTGGTCCAAAGTGGTTTGTAAAGTTACATAAAATAATGGTTGCATTGAGCGTGACCTATATATATATATATATATATATATATATATATATATATATATATATATATATATATATATATATATATATATATATATATATATATATATATATATATATATATATATATATATATCACGGTTGAAACGTAACTTCACAATTCATTATTATTAGGAAGATAAACTTTTACCTCTACCTCTAGTATCTTTTCAATTTTTTTCAAAATATTCTTCAACTTCAACTTAATTCACAGTTTAACATAAACTTTACGGTTATTATTATTTTTTTTTTGTGAAGACACACTTTTTAAAAGACTTTTTAAGCGATTTTGCTTCGGATTTCATCTAATTTAATTATTGTCAAATTTTTTCAGATGGAAGTGTAAAAAAATAATTTCAATATGAAAAATAATGTTATTTCTCTAGTTTAATGTCAATTTTTTTCTTTTTTTTTTTCTTTTGGGTTGACTAAATTTATAATATAACGTATACGAAAAGAAAAGAAAATCTTATGACCTATGATTATGCAGATGTGTTTAACAAATTCAAGGATTTTAGCTCTGGAAAGTTCAAGGAATACATTACAAGAGATGTGAAGGGCTTGTTAAGCTTTTAA